>CANTUT010000366.1:52500-389085 GCA_947687605.1 Reutealis trisperma | reverse complement strand
ACCACATTTGAGGAGACCCCTGGGAGAAATCCATAAGCAGTTTGTTGGTGACTTATCTCATTTTAAGAAAAGAATGAAGCAATAATTCTTTGCTATGAAATGATGTTCTCTAAAGCAAAAGGATCTTGATTTTCATTATCAAAGAATGTTTAAGAGATATTCCTTATTGAATGGCTACAATGATCCTAATTATATACATACATCTCTTCATTATCTTTTGAGTTGCAACTTGAGATCTAAAGGATGATTACTCAGTAAAAAAGGCCAATGTCAGACATATCTCTTAGAGAAATTCATCAATTCACATTGTCGGCACTAGAAAAACTTTGTGAACAGCAAAATTTTCTCCAAAATATTCTTGCTTACAAGTCTCATACAAAGATAGCTTGTAATAAGTCCTGGTTGGGGATTAAGTGCAAAGATAAAAATTGTGAATGCAAGACTCATAAGAAAAAGTGTCATTTTTAGTAATTTCAAAAATCTCAAAACCACAGGAAACATGCCAAGCATAAAAAATTCAAATTTTTCAAAAGAAAGCCTTCACGAGGGAAAGAAAAAACTTAGATAAATGCTTTATTTGTGGGCAGAAAGGACATTTTTCAAAAAATGGTCCAAATAAACCTCAAAAGGCACAAAAACTTATCCAACAACTCTTATACAGTCTTGCTAATGCAGATGTAGAATCTTTATACTCAGAATAGGAAGAAGCAAATCATGAAACAACCTTTGCTCTTTAATTTGAAGATATTGATTCAAGTTTTGACTCTTCATACCTCTCTGGAGATGAATTCTTCTCAATTTTTTCTATTCAAGAAAATTTAAATGGAACTGCTCCTCTGGTGAATCTTTCTGTTCTGCCTTCCAAATATGATCAGCCCATTCCAGTTATTAGGCTTATGGATAAATAAGCCCAAAAAACTATGATAAATCCATCCATTCTTCATAGTTCTTTTTGGGAAATCCATCATGAATATTTTAAAGCAGTTGATGGCCAGGTGTTTTCCACTTCTCTTAGAATTAAAAAAGCCAATTAGAGTTCAATTCTTTCCTAAGTGCACTGTTTGAACCAAAGTTCTTAATTCAACTCTTCTAGATAAGGATATTCTTATTGGATTTGATATTTATAAAATGGCAAAAGGACTAGAAATTCTTCCTAAGGGAATCAAGTTTAAGAATGAAACCTTACAACCTTACACTTTGACCCTAAAATTATTCTCTTTAAGTGAGGTTTCTCATAACTTTGAATAAATCAGAGATCTCATCAAACAGTCCTGTGCTGACAATCATGCTCAATTTTCCCATCCATCACCCTTATGGAAGAATGAAAACTTTTTTATTCATCTTCCTTTTAAACTTAATGAAGACATCAACCCCACAAAAGCCTCTTATTCTGGAATGACTCCTTCTGATCTACTCATAGCTAGAGAAGAATGTGCTCAATTGATTAAACAAGGTTTAATTGAATTAACTACTTCACCCTGGGTATGCCAAGCATTTTATGTGGATAGAAGATCTAAAATCAAAAGTGGGAAAAAGAGACTTGTGATTGATTACAAACCCTTTAATCATTTCCTTAGAGATGATAAATTCCCTCTTCCTAAAATCAATTCTCTTTCCACCCATCTCAATGAGGCTCATATTTTTTCAAAATTTGATTTGAAGACAAGTTTTTAGCAATTGGGAATACATCTTGAAGATTGATATAAAACTGCATTTTGTACACCAACAGCCTAATATTAGTGGAAAGTCATGCCTTTTAGCCTTAAGACAGCTCGTTCCATATTCCAAAAGGCCATGCTTAAGATATTTGAGCCCATTCTCCATAGTACTTTGATCTATTTTGATGATATCCTACTATTCTCACAGAATATCCAAGCCTATGAAAACTTCTAGCCCAATTTCAATAGTTGGTTCACCAATATGGAATAATACTTTTAGAAAAGAAAAGCATGATTGGACAAGAGTCAGTGAAATTTCTTGGCATGATCTTTAAATAGGGGAAATATCAGTCTAGACCCTACATTGTTCAAGAATTATTGAAATTTCCATATCTGGATCTATCAATAAAGCAGATTTAGCAATTCTTGGGTATTATGAATTATTTGTGAGATTTTATCCCACATGCTTCTACATATACCAACCAGTTGTCAAAAATACTAAAAAAAATGCTCCTCCTTGACCCTTACAAACTCAAGCTATTCAACAACTAGAAGTTGTGGCTTAGAATCCTCCACCTTTAAAAGTGCCAAGTTTGGGAAAAAGAATCTTGTAGACTAATGCTAGTGATGAACATTGGGGTGCTGTTTTGATTGAAGAAATTAATGGAAAAGTACATTATTATGGTCATTCTAAAGGACAGTTCAAAGATGCTAAAAAAAATTACCACACCACCATCAAAGAAGTCTTAGCAATTAAAAATGGAATTAAAAAAATTTGTATTCCATTTGATCGGACATCAATTTATTGTGAGAATGGAGAACTCATCTTTTCAAAGATTTTAGAATTTAAAAACAAGTCCATCCCCAATAAACAACTATTAAGATTGAAGGACTGGTTTGCAAAGTATGATTTTTAAGTTAAACATATAAAAGGAGACCATAACCTTATCCTAGATTTATTATCAAGGCCACAACAAATACTAATCATCACTACTTTTTCAACCTTCCCTCTTGTTTTCATGGCATCTCCAACTCCTCTTAATGTATCTTCCAAAAAAATAATTTCCTTCTAACACTCATTTCACTACCCTTAACCAGATCCAAACATATGCCAAAAACCACATCTTTCTTTATGTCTCCAGAATTTTGGAATACAGAAAAATTCCTATTGAACCATCACCTTTTTTCAAAGACTATCCCTTTCTCATTACCTTTCACCTCAAACCATCCCATGGACTCCTTCCATCAGAATTATGGTGTATTTGGTGCTTAACTCTTCTTTACTCCATAGCTGTGGAAATCCCAGTCATGGAAATGTTTCATTTTCTCAATGAAGCTCAGGAATGTGACTCTCTTGTATGGACTTTGTTAGAATGGTTTGCTCCATTATCTTGGTGGCGCAAAGACCT
This sequence comes from Reutealis trisperma, assembly GCA_947687605.1. Taxonomy (NCBI): domain Eukaryota; kingdom Viridiplantae; phylum Streptophyta; class Magnoliopsida; order Malpighiales; family Euphorbiaceae; genus Reutealis; species Reutealis trisperma. The sequence continues at coordinate 386,018 of CANTUT010000366.1, read as the reverse complement.
ATAAAGAATTATTGAATAAGAACGTTTATGGACAAGCTTAGCTTCTCATTTCAGTACTTGTACAATTTACATTCTACACCGTCCTTATTTTCAAAGTCCTTTCAAAGATTTTTGGACCAATAATGAAGCTTATGCTTAGAGGAATTTTTCTGAACCCATCCATAAAGATTAGGACAAAAAGAGACTAAAAAATTTTCTCTGTTGTTTGAATGGTTATGATTGTAACATCCAACCAATTGCCATTGCATCCTTATATCCTGCAGGACTTGTCACTATCCAAATGTTACCTTCATCAGTTCCAATTTAGGACCTCTAATTAGTAAAAATCAATAATAAAGTGGGACCTTATTTTTCAAAATCACCTCTGAAAGAGACAACCAGTACATGGCCCCATGCATATTTTCAAGACTCTTAGAACCCATATGAATAGTCTAGCACATGGTGGAAAAATCTTTATGGAGATATTGGTTCAGATGACTCAGATTACGATAACTTTAATCTCTTTCCTAGTCACCACATTTAAAGTAGTCTGCCATTATATTTGCCACTATTGTACTGTTGTATAATTATGTGCATCTGTAATAATTAAAGGGTTTCTGTCCCTTTCTCTTTTATATAATTATTCCCTTTGTCCGTTTGTAAGGACCTTTGATCTATATAAAGAGGCTCTAGTCTAAGATGTATTTAAGTTAAGTTTTCTCTCAAACATCCTTTGTAAGATAAGCTTTCCATAAATAAAATATTCTTCTAAATTCCCTCTGTCTTTCCTGAACTCTAAATTGTATTAATCTTATAATCTCATTTATTTCAAATAGATTGAAGTATGCTCTATACTTGCCTCAATAGAGGATCTTGTACATCGAAAATAATCTAGAAAAGATCCATTTAATGGTTTCTTCAATTTCTCAATAATATTACAAAAGAAATTGCCATAATAGATAAGCCTGTTTGAAAATGATTGTTGGCATTTGATAAGAGTAATATTATTATAGAAATCATTGAGATCTTATTTTTATTGTAGAAATTGTTGGGATCTTATTTAGTATCATAAATTTTTGTCTAATTATTTTTTATTGATTTTATATATATATTATGATTTTATACTTTTATCAGTGTTAAAATATTAATAGTAAAATGTATACTTATATTAAAAGAAAATTAAAATATTATTACAAAATGTATCATTAAAATAATAATTTTCAATTAAATATTTTAATGTTTTGTTATATTTATTTATTTTTATATTTATGTAAATTTTCTTTTCAATACTTCTTAATTTTTTTAAATATATTAGTGATATTGATAAAAAAAAATTATATCATATAGTATAATATTATAATAAATTAATAATTGAATAATAATGTAAATAAATCATGCAATGCACGAGTATAAAGCTAGTATATACATATATAAAGTAGACCAAGAACTTTATAGATTTTGCCACATGGCATGCATTTAAGGAATTTTTAGTTTGTTATTAGTCCATGTGGCATTCAAATAGCTATCATATGTCTTTTTAGTGCCATATAACTTGAAAATAATAAAATAAATCATGAAAATTACTAAGGCAAACAAATGAATATTAATGCTTTAATTATTAAGATGTTTTGGTCTTAGAACATAGCAAGAGATCATTTGCCCACCATGCATGATTTATAGCTTTAATTTTAGTAAAAGTAATATCTTCAAAAAAAAAGTCTCAGCAAAATGTAATTTTGTGCAGGACATTTCACTTTTCATTACTTCCTTAACTACCATAGATATCAACACTATATATTTCTTTTAGAATTTAGTAACAATAATTACATTAATAAAATTATTATCTTTTAATTAATGATAATATAATCAATAAATCCTACACGTTTATTATCAAACTCTATGAATTAGTATCACAATTTTTCAAAATTTACTATTATTCAAAAATATATGAAAAAGACAAGAGTAGTGATCAACTGTAACAAATGCATAATCAATAAGAGAACAATGGTGAATTCTTAGCTGTTGAATATCATCGTGTGAGTTTCAGTATGCATTATGACCTTGACATATGGAAATAATTATCTAGAAATGTCATTTGATTTAAGATGCCTATGAATTTGCTTTTAACTGAATCATTTAAGTAATCTCTTATAGTATTCCAATATCATTCTTCCTAAAGCATTTTCAGCTAGGTGAGTTTTTTTTTTAAATTTATTAATGTGTATTTATAAATTTTGTGTTGATGTTCTTTTGTCATGATTTACACATGCTTATAAGTTTTTGGATTTGAATGCATATTAAAAATCATGATAAACCCCATCATATCATAAATATTGAAAATCATGACAAGCCTATCAGGTCAGAAAATCATGGAAGCACATAGTGAATATTTAAGGCTTATAAATAAGATTTTTCTTATTTTTCTATTAATTTTTTAATAGACAGTCCTCTAAATTCTTACACTCTCCTAATTTTTTAATGTAATATTTTTTAATGGTATGATGTGTCATGACCCACTCCTTTTGAGCCGTGATGATCCTAGAGTTTAGGGAGACGTAAGGTCACCTAATCCGTAGAACCCGTCTAACTCATAATCTATTATCATTCATCACATTAAATCTTATCCTAGGATCGTAACCTAATCACATTTCCTTATTACTCATAATATCATTTATGAACACAGTATAACTAACTTCTTATCTTGAATCTCATATCATTAATCAAATATTCATTACATTATACATTATTACAATAGTACCTACAATACCATTCATATTATATATATACCCTATAACATATTAGTGCTAACCCTTTAATAACTATGGAGCTCTAACTTATAACACCAGAACTTAGCAGAGTGGTTTCTAAGCGGAGGATGGGGCTTGGAACTTTTACTTTGCTAACTTATTGACTTTACTTGAAAAATTTAAATCACTAAAATATGAGACACAGCTCAGTGAGTATATAATAATACAAAACATATGGTGAGCATAAAGATAAATTTCAGGAAGGGCTTTTCATAACAATGGAATGCTTTCAATCAATATCAACATTATTGTTCAATTTCTCATTTAAAAGTGAAACAGTATCTTTAGCAGAAATAACATTCTCTTGAGAGCTAGATGCTTCCCGTGCATATAAACTTAAGAGTGGCAGCCTAAGCCTTGCTCACTCACACATATCACATTGCATAAGACTGAGTGGGTCTTACGGTTAGGTGTTTTCCCTTAACAGATGTTGGGTATTCTTGCCCTACCCATAGGCATAACCAAGTGCATAAGGCCTGATGTATTTCCCTATATCACAAAGGGGATTTTTGCTTATCAATAGGTATTCAATAGGAAAGTTCATATAAGGTTCAAGTCAGGGTATTCAATGGACATAGTGTGAATTCAATAATCAATGATTATCAAGAAGCATCATGTCAATTGATTCTGTATTCAATGGATAGTTCAAGCTTATCAGGGACTCAAGAAGCATTATAACAAATGATTCAATATTAATGAGCAATTCAGCTTATCAAGGAATTGGAATACTTTTAACAATCATAGTTTGAACAATCAGGGTTCGAGCAAATAGCATGAAGCATATTATATTATTAAGTACTCACCTTGAACTCTTTTGCTCTTATTTACGTTTAACTCTGATACAAGTAGTGCTCCTCACACTCTTGGACACTATCCTCATTCTTGTCATTAGGCTCTACACATTGCATTTCAATCACATATCAATCACTTACTTATTATCACATTACTTAATTTTGCTTAACTTATTAACACTTCTATCTTATTCATGTGAGGTCTCGCCTAAGTACCGGCCCGATCCGCCGAGGAATCAAAATGCTCTTCGGGAGAAACTCCACAATTGGAACTCGCTGTGAGTTCAGAAAATTAATTTTTATGATTTTGGAAGTTGTGAAAGTGAGTCGCCACTTTAATTTACTTGTTTTAATTGGAAAAATTAAAGAAAACCCAAATTGATTTACTCTAAAAATGTTTTGATTTTGTCCTAATAGAAAAGCACTAATCCACTAATGACCAAAGAGGGCTCGGGGATCAGGTTTTGGTAACTACACATTTGAGAAAATATAATTTTCTTTAGTTTGGCTAAAAAGTGCAAAATAACTCTTAAAAAGAAATTTTTGTGTATGCATGAATAGGAATATAATGATGCATGAAACAGATATATAAGATGAAATGACAATTATGGATAAATAAGCAAAAGTAAATTCTACTTAATTATTACATGGTCAAAACGAATAAAATAAGAGGATGTTTCCTCTAGCCCTTATGGGTACTAGGGAAAGCACACATTCCCCAGCTTAGTAGGTGTCAAGCTGCAGCAAGATCATAAGGGTGCAAATTTGAGGGTTCACAGCTACCCCCTCATTGGAATTGGCTTTAAGCAAAAAGCAATTCTGATGATAGTGAACCCTGGGAAGAGATGCCATATCAGACTTTGGGCTTGTGCTCTTGCAACATCATATTTTTGGCTTATATGTTCTTTTGCCATGTCAGATTTTATGCTGTCCTATGTTAAAACCAAGGCTATAGCATGTCAAACTCTGGGCTTGTGGTATCTGCTTATGCTTATCATGCATGAGGACATTCATGCTTTGTACAAACTAAACCTTATGAAGGACAAACATGGTATAAAGATATGAACCTTTTAGGAGAGGACCTATAGGATAAATGAGGTTTTGTCAATGGCTATTGGTTTGACCTTGGCACTAGATGTGAGAATGGTCATGGTGATCTTCAATTAAGGCTATATGTCTAGCCTAATTATTGGGGGTAAAGATAATTTGGTGAATTTTAATCAAGGCTATCTGTTTTGCCTAGAATTTAAGATGTGGAGATTTGGTCCACCTAGGGAATTCAAATTGGTTTAGCAAGGCCAACTGTTCGGCCCTACTTTTAGGGAGATTATGATTAAAGTTACTTGTTTGGTTTTGATGTTTGGGAAGATTAGGATCAAAGCTATCTGTTTGGCTTTGGTGGTTGGGAGGATTATAGTCAAAGCTATTTGTTTGGCTTTATTGGTTGGGAAAGTTTGGATCAAAGCTATCTGTTTGGCCTTGATGTCAAGAGGAATAGGAATAAAGATATTTGTTCGGCCTTGATGTTAGAAAAGCTAGGATCAAAGCTATCTGTTCAACTTTAGTGTTAAAAGAATTTAGAGAAGGTTATATCTTTGAAACTCCAGGGGTATGGGAATGTCAATATGGGTGGCTTGACTTGGTTTACCCATTGAAAGTTATGGTTGAAGATTTGTCCTTATAGGGAAAGGTCTTGGCTAAGGAGGGTTGGTCCGATGAAGGAAATCCATTTAAAAGGCTTAGTCTGATTTTGCCTTTAAAGGAGATCATGGGCTTCATAAATGAAGGCCTTTTGGGAGTGGGCTTCATGGTGAATGCTTCTTGGTTTAGGCTTTATGATGAAGGCTATTGGTCTTGGGCTTCATGGTGAAGGCTTTTGGATTTGGGCTTCATGGCGAAGGCTTATATGCCCTTTAATGAAGGCTTCTGGATCTAGGCTTCATGGCGAAGGCTTTTAGTTTTGGGCTTCCTGGCGAAGGCTTTTGGATCTAAACTTCATGGCAAAGGCTTTTAGATGTGAGCTTCATGGCAAAGGCATTTGGATTTGGGCTTTATGGCGAAGGCTTTTAGAGTAGGATTCTTAATGAAGGCTTCTAGATTTGGGCTTCTTGATGAAGGATTTTAGATTTAGGCTTTTTGATTAAGGTTTTTGGTTTAGGCTTCATGATGAAGGCTTTTAGTTTTGGGCTTCATGGCGAAAGCTTTTGGATCTGGACTTCATGGCAAAGGCTTTTGGATCTAGGCTTCATGGCAAAGGCTTTTGGATTTGGGCCTCTTCATAAAGGCTTTTGGATTTGGGCTTCTTGATGAAGGCTTTTGGTTTAGGCTTCTTGATGAAGGCTTTTTGGGAGATATGCCTCGACTTCTGATTTTTCCAAGGAAACTAGATTTAAAGATGATAAGCCCTAATAGACTTGGGAATTTTGGTTCTACTCATTTTGAGATTGTGCCAAGGAATGGGTGGTATGTGGTATGATTTACCAATAAAGCTTGGGATGGAACAATATGATTTCATAAAGTTCGAGAATGGTTTTGAAGGTAGGGTGAAACTTCTGAAAAGAATCATAGAGGTTGTATGATTTTGATTTTTGTAGCATGAAGCATGGAAAAGAGCAATTCAAGCTTTTCTTGTTGTTTGAAATTGAAGATACTCTTAGAGTGACACTTAATTATAGATTACACTAGTTGAAACAAAGAGCCCTTAAGAATGGCTAAAGGGCTAGTGGAAGAAGATAAATTAGGGATCATGCTTCTAAAATGAGAGATAAGGATGTGATAGACTGGAGATATGTATGAGGGATTGTGCTTTAGCTCTTTGAGCTAAGCGTCAGGATGGATTGACAACAGATGACGACCTAGGAAGACATGCCCCCATTGTAGGATAAGGGCATAGAAGATTGTATATTCTTAGAGAATAAATCTCTGATTAGGAAGGATGACATATTGATTGAAGATGATTTGACAACTTTGGACATGAGGAAAGGAGACTTGGATGAGCTTTCTCTCTCTCTCTCTCAGCCCTAACTTTTGCCTAAGCTGTCCTTTTGGATTTTCAACTTAATGAGCTTATATTAATGAATTTTAGGAGAAAATATTCCACCATGATTTGGGTTGTTGCTTTGAGGGATCTGACCTTTGAATTTTGAATTTGACAAAGGTCTTTTCTGAACTTGTTGCCCTTGTTAAAGTGCATTGTTTGATTACCTAATGTGCAATGGGTAATTCCATTTGATTTGCATTTTATGCTTCAATTGTTTGATGAGAGGTCCACTACTTAACCTTTTTTTATTAGGAGCTAATGAAGTGACAGCTGATTTGTGAGCACCTCAAATGCTAATTGTGGTGGGTTTAATTGATTGTTCGTTCATCTCTTTTTTCCTCTTTTTCTTTTTCTCTTTTTTTTTTTGTTTTTTCATTTTGTTCTCTCTTTTTTTATGGCTCATCCATGTCAGACTAAACAAGAAAGACGAAAATAAAATGTATGTGTATTACTGTAAAGGAAACTTTATTGCAAGATGACAAAAGGAACCACTATGGTTGACGAGAATAAAGAAAAATAAGACGACAGACTCCGACTCAGATTTAGACTCAGACTTTTGAGATTCAGACTTGGACTCAGGTTTAGACTTAGAATTCAATCTCAGACAGGTCAGATTAGCTGAACTTGAACTACTCCATGACATGCCTTCTAAGGCTAAGGTAAGGTGGGGTTGAGTTAGAACTAGATTCCTCATCACTATTCAGGTTGGCGGTGGGGAATTCAGCTTGAAATGATTGACTTTGGATGCAATCTTCAACTTTTAATGTAGTTGCAACCAAAGCTCTGAAAGTGGGTAGGTATTGTGTTAACAAATGGACTTTATAGGCAGGAAGTAGATTCTTGACAATGATATCTACTTGTTCTTGCTGGGTTGGCTTATTTGCCATTTGAGCAGCTTTTGCCCTCCACCTTGTAAGGAACATGGAAAAGGACTCATCCGGAAGTTGCTTTGTTGTTTCTAAATCCCTTCTTGTAATGTTGACTTTAATATTGTAGTGGTACTGTTCGACAAATGCCTTGCAAACGTCCTCCCAAGTCTATTTTTAGGTATCATCCAAGTTAATAAACCATCTTAAGGCAAGATCAGTAAGAGTTTACTTAAAAAGTTAAGCAAAGAGCTCATTGTCGATACCAAAGGGATGCATTGCCCCCACGTACATTTTTAAATGGATCTTGAGGCAAGTAGTACCATCAAATCTATCCAAATTCGGCATCTTGAACTTTGGCGAAACTCTTGCGTTGGGAAATAAGCTTAGGGAGCCTGTATCAACTAGGTTTTCTTTCCTCTTCAGATTCTTCATCATTTTTTCCATGTGCTTCACTTTTTCCATGAAAGCTTTGATTTCAGGGTTGACTTCCTTCCTTTGGAAAGGATTCGCGGGTCGGGAAGTGAGAGTAAGGGTGAAATTTAATGGTTGAACTATCATGGATTGATAGAATGAGTTGTTTCTGAGGAATTCAAGTGATGGAATAGGTAGTGGTGAAATGATGTCAGTGTTTGCAGGTTCTTTGTCTTTGGATTCAACTCTGGAAGTGGATCCATAAATAGGATAAAAGGCGAGTTTTGGGTCAGCTTTGAATGGTTTTGGGTCAGTTGGGTTTTGAGCCAGGGAGGCCTGTTCCAACACGGTACAGACATCCTCCATGATAGCCTTCCTCTGGGCTTTGAGCATGTCTTAGAAAAGGGCTTCTTGCCTCTTCATCATAGTTTCCTGGTGTTCAGAAAGCTTAGCAAAAAGCTTGTCAAAGATTTCATCAGCTCTGATAGCAGTGACTTCATCTCCGGCAACAGACATTTAATCAACCTTTGAAAGGGAAAAGGAACTGGGTTAGTATCCAGCTTTGGAAAAAAGGGTTATGGGGAGGTGTGACAAACTAAAGGATCTTAGGTTTAAAGACAATGGATGACAGTATCTTATGGTTAGGTTGACGGTGTATGGGTAAAGATGAGGGTAGAGGTGTATAATGTTAGCTAGGTATGTATTTAGCTAAGGGAGCTAGGTCAGATTTTAGCTTTGGGTGGCTAGATCAGATTTTAGCTTTAAGTGGCTAAGTCAGAATTTAGCTTGGGGTGGCTAGGTCAAATTTTAGCTTTGAGTGGCTAGATCAGAATTTAGCTTTGGGTGATTGGGATTGTGATTTATGAATAGTTTACCATAGGCTTGAAAATAAAGTGACCATGGGTTTTGCGATTGGGTATGGATGTACCATAGAGTTGGATGGACCATGGGTTTGGTGATAGTTCGGTAATGGGTTTGACTAGATCATGGGTTTAGATGGGCCATGGGTTTGGATAGTGATGTAAGAGATGAAACCTAGTTAGTATTTAGTTCGGGTAAGGATAAGAGTGACGCTAAGTCAGTATTTAGCTTTGGTAAAGATGGTTGAGGATAATGCTATATCAGTGTTTAGCTTGGGTAAGGACTATGAAAGATGAAAGCTAGATCAGTGTTTAGCTTGGGTAAGAGTTGTGAAAGATGAAAGCTAGGTTAATATTTAGCTTCGGTAAGAATTATGAAAGATGAAGCTATGTCAGTGTTTAACTTGGGCTAGGTTAGTGTTTAACTTGGATAAGAATTATGGAAAATGATGAGGGTACCATAAACGGGTTTATTTTTACTATGAGTTTGACATGGGTTTGGATAGGACTGGACTATGGGTTTTGGGTGAACCATGAGTTTTGGGCTTTGACCATGGATTTAGGTGGACCATGGGCTTTGGGTGTTGACCATGGGTTTAGGTGGACCATGGGTTTTGGGTTTTGACTATGGGTTTAGGTGCACCACCATGGGTTTAGGTGAGCCATGGGTTTTGGGTTTTGGGTGTTGACCATGGGTTTAGATGGACTATGGGCTTTGGGTTTTGACCATGGGTTTAGGTGGACCATGGGTTTTGAGCTTTAGGTATTGACCATGGGTTTAGGTGGACCATAGGCTTTAGGCTTTGACCATGGATTTAGATGGACCATGGACTTTAGGTGTTGACCATGGGTTTAGGTGGACTGTGGGTTTTAGGTCTTGACCATGGGTTTAGGTAGACCGTGGGTTTTGGGTCTTGACCATGGGTTTAGGTGGACCATGAGCTTTTGGGTTTTGACCATGGGTTTAGATGAACCATGGATCATGAGCTTTGGGTGTTGACCATAGGTTTAGGTGGACCATAGGCTTTGGGTTTTAGGTGTTGACCGTGGGTTTAGATGGACCATGGGTTTTGAGTGTAAAGGTGTTTGGATAGATTTTTGACTCTTCATAAGGTTCAAGTTATGCATGTATGTATGCATGACTGAAAAGGTTTCATGATAATGACATACTAAGTTCAGTATTATGGCGCATATAATCCTAAAGGAAGGTTCTATGAGTCATTACATGAAAGGGTTAGGGTGGTTTAAAGGGAACCCATCACACTAAAAATGCGACATACCTAACTACATATGAGACAAGGAGCCTTGCGTGGGTCCAATGGTACATGCATACTCATTACACCTCTAAAAGGATTAGAGGATACGTCATGGGCTGGATGATTTCACTATCGGCAAGCAGACCTAAGGAAGGTTGCCCATTTGATGTTACTTTCTATCCTTTGTTTTCCTAGAAGCTAGGCTTTTGTGGAGTAAGAGTCTGATGCAGTGATGCATGATAGAGTTATTTTGTATTTAAAGCCAAACTCAATATTTTACTAAAAGTAATCCACTTTATCTTTTATTTGAAAAAGATTTTAAGTCCCTAGCGGAGTCCTCAACTATGAGGTCTCGCCCGAGCACCAGTCTGATCTGCTGAGAAATCGAAATGCTCTTCGGGAGAAACTCCACGATTGGAACTCGCTGTGAGTTCAGAAAATTGATTTTTGTAATTTGAAAGTTGTGAAAGTGAGTCGCCACTTTAATTTACTTATTTTAATTAGGAAAATTAAAGAAAACCCAAATTGATTGACTCTAAAAATGTTTTGATTTTGTCCCAATGGAAAATCACTAATCCATGAGTGACCAAAAAAGGCTTGGGGATCAGATTTTGGTAATTACATGATTTGAGAAAATATAATTTTCTTTAGTTTGACAAAAGTTTGCAAAATAACTCTTGAAAAAGGAATTTTCATGTATGTATGAACAAGAATATAATGATGCATGAAATAGATATATATGATAAAATGAAATGAAATGGCAATAAATAAGTAAAAGAATAAATCCTATTTAATTATTACAAAGCCAAAACAATTAAAATAAAGAGGATCTTTCCTCTATCCCTTATAGGTACTAGGAAAAGCACACATTCCTCAACCAAGTTAACACAGAATTCAAAAATAAAACATTAATACAAATAAATCAAAGTAAAAGGGAAAAAATATTATGACAAAAGATTTGGGAGTTGATGCCTTTTCAGAATGGCAGCCTGCGTATCCTATTGAATAGGAATCAAACCCCATACAGCTCTTCCTTCTTGCGAAGGAAGGGTTCTGGAAAAAAGTCTTGGTTTGTTTATTAATTTAATTCTGATTCTTAAATTAATAAATTTTAGATCTTTTCTGTTTTAGACCTAAAGAGAATTCTAGATCTGAGTTTAGAATTTTGAAAATAGAAAGAAGATTATAGCTTTGCTTTCCTTGATTTTCGGATGAATAGGACAAGCTTAACTCTAGATCTAAGGTCCACTTTGGATTTAGGATCTTGAAGTTGAACCGTGACAGCAAAAGGTTAGCAAAATAGCATGATGAGATGTAACAGAGAGAATTTCTGTCCTTGGAATCCCCCCCCCCCCCAAATGAGCTGGAAGGAGGCTCTATTTATAGAGCTGCTGAAGAGGGTGCCAGCGGCATCAGCGACGACACTGGTAGCTTGCCAGCAGCATGGGCAGCACCCGTAGCATGCCAACCGGCTGGGCGGCACAATGGGTGTGCCTCCCATACTGCCGGCATGGATTTCATGCCACCTATGGGGCGGCACGTCCGGTATGCCACCAGAGAGGTGGCGTGCCGCATGCACGCTGACCGCTGGTTCGACTCGTTTCCTACTTTTTCGTCCATTTCTAGTCTGTTTCAGTTCCAATTCAAGCTCGGTTTGATTCTGAGTTCGTGATTGAAAAGCAGTCGACTGGAGGTGAAAGATTCAGGAAATTTATTTTTCAATGGGGCACTACCCCCTTGACCCTTGCCTACTAACCGGCTAGCGAGACCGCCATATGCGTAGCGCCCTATTTTTAGTAGGTGTCAAGCTGCAGCCGAATCATAAGGGTGCAAATTTGAGGGTTCACAATTCACAACTTATCACTTTTAAGTCAAGATATACTATACATATACTTGTAACTACACTTAATATTTCTCTAGTTGTTTTCCAATGGCTCACTTAAAAAGAATAGTTGCCTTTCTTCCAATTTCACATTTCAACCTTCATATTATTCAAGTAAAGTCAATTAAGCAATTTCCACTAATAATTCCATAAATTCAATTTATCCACAATATCACGATCAAATTTTCCAACCCATACCTTCAATACACTAATATCATCTACCAATTTTGTTCCTCATTATCAAACTAATATCCAATCAATTCAATTAAATCAATTCTAATCTCAACATCTCACTTTAATCTTTCAATTTGATCATCAATAATACTCAATAATCATATAAATAACAATTAACTTAATTTAATTATCCAATTTAACTAATTAATTCCAATAAACTATTTACCTAAATTCTTACAAATAAATTCATAATTCACTATCTATACACAATTAGGAGTCAAGATTTATACCATATGGCTCGGTTTAATGAGCCGGAGCTACTGTCCAAATTTGTCAGTTTCAGATGTCGCTGGAATTTGATCGCCGAAAAATCCCCACAGCAACCAAATCATGATTCAATGATACCAATGGTTAGCTTACAGCGTGAGGAGTTTGAATATAACCTTCGTTTTTTGTAATTTGCCAGAAAATGGCCAAAAATAGCATTGGCAGTAGGAGAGTCACCGGATTCCGATAAAAAATAAAAGTTATCTAAAATTAGCAAACGATGTACTGAATCGAAGCTAGAATCATGAGGAGTTCAACCATACCAATTTCGTCTGAAACAGAGATTGAAAAGCAGTAAAAAATTGGCCTAGAAGTTACGACCGACGAGTCTTTAGACGGAACGTGCGCCACCATTCGGCAGCAATTGGTGACGAGCGAGGTGACGTTCGAAAGCTTGGAGGGCAAGCTTCCTCCCTGGCTGAAATGTGGTGGTTTGTGGTGCAGTTTTGTTCTCTCTCTCGCTCTCTCTCCCCCTCTCTATTCTCTACCTCTTTATTCTATTTTCCTTCTGCTACTTGTAAATAGGCTGTCCAAATTTTATCTTCTCTTCATTTTTTTAATAATAATAATAATAATAATAATAATAATAATAATAATAATAATAATAATAATAATAATAATAATATAGTTACATAATTTTACAAATATTAATTAACCAAATTTATATATTACATAATAAAATTTCAATTTCCTTAATTTAAAATTTCTCATTTAAATAAATAATAAATTTAAAATTCAATACTTCACTTAATAAAATATTCTCTTAAAAATATTAACATGATAATATAATAAATTAATATCATTTCAAATATCAATATAAAATATAATAAATAAATTATTCCAAATATCAACATTAAATTTGAAATAATTTTCTACCATTTCAAATACTCATATAACAATATTTATAAATCATATATATAATATCAAATATCAATATGAATTTAGCTTATCAATATCAATATAATAATATAAATAAATATCAATATTAATATCAATATTCAAATGTAAATTGATAAATATTGATAATTTTGAATGTAAATATAAATATAACAATAAGAAAAATATTTCCATATAAAATCATTATTGTAAAATATTTATATTCAAATTATTTGAATATTTGAAAACATTTATTTTTAACTTGGGCACGTATCACGATACTAATCAGATATCTTCACTCATATTTTTGTACATACGTTCTATATCAGGTTGGGAAATTACATGATGTTTTAGTTTTAATTTGTTTCTTTTAAAGAAAAAGTATACATTTACTTAGTTTCTCTAGTACCTAATGAAATTTGTAACTTAAATCATTATCACAATTAAATATAATCAATTATAATTAGATAGTTGTATTATGAGTTATTATTATAAAAAAAAATTGCAACATAAATCATAAAATAATTTTAATGATCATCATGACTACTAAATATATTTGAAACATATATAATTTATAACCTACAAAATTTAAATTTTCAAGTAATACAATTATTATTAATTAATGAGATTTGTAACCTAGCTAAATTACTTATATATATATATATATATATATATATATATATATATATATATATATATATATATACACCATTTTTTCTATATGTGTGCGTACGTTTGTATGTAAAAGGAGGACATAGCTAATGAATGGGTATAATTTCTTTATTTTTCAAATGAAATGTACAACTTGATAATAGAGAAGTTAGTTTTTCTTTTTATTAATTTTTAAATATTTTATCATAAATTTTTATCTATTATTTTTTTATTCTATAGCATAATGAATTTTCTTTAATATATATATATCTATATATAAATATAAATAATAAAATGTGTACTTATATTAAGAGCAAATTAAGATATTATCACAAAATGTATCATTAAAATAATAATTTTTAATTAAATATTTTGATGTTTAATTATATTTATTTACTTATTTATATTTTTGAAAATTTTCTTCTTAATACTTCTTAATTTTTTAAATATATTAATTAAATTAATAAAAAAAATTATGTTGTCTAGTTTAAAATTATAAAAAATTAATATTATATAAAAATATAAATAAATCATGCAATGCACAAGTATGAAGTTAATTAAATATATAAAGAGAGTTATTTCTAATTTAGTTACATTTTTGTGCTATAATTATTATTAATTTAATATTTTTTGTCTTACTTTTACCTTTAATAAATTTTTAATTATATTTCTATTTTTAGAAGTGCGTTTAATTTTTAATTATATTACAATTATCCACTTTCTTATTTTCATTTTTAACTATGACCAATTATATTTTTCTAAATTTAATTCTTTTATATTTGTATTTAAGTTATTGATTAGACTTAAATTAAACTAAATAGGTAATAATTTAAATGTTTTGCTTAATTTAGTATTGAATGTATGTTAATATGTAAATCTAAAATAATACATAGAATAAGATGCTATTTCATCTATGAAATTTGACTTAATTAACAAAATGATTTTTTCTTTTTATCAAATTAATTAAAAGGCCAAAAGAGCAATTCTCCCCTCCAACTCAGTATTGAATTGCAATTTCACTCTCTTAATTGAAAATGGAGCAATCCCCCCCAATCATTGTAAAAGCAACTCAATCAAGCCCAATTATGATCACGTGAAATAAATAACTGTTAAATTAACATTATGTAAGCAACACAATGTAAGAAAGGTGAATCCACACTTTACCCACATTATTACCGTTTGACGAGAATCAGTTGGGAACTTATTCAAAATCCCTAAATCTAGCATCGATCTTAAAAGAAGAAAATTGGAAGCTTTGTTTTACAGAGAGGTAAACTAGTGACTATTGGCGAAGGATGAAAATAGGGAATGGCTTCATCATTGTCGAACTCATCATCCATTGGATCTAAGAGGCAAAATGGTAACCAAGTTGAAGCATCCATTATATACTATAGATGTGGTCTCGAGCTCCCATATGGACTTCATGGACAGAAAAAAAATCTTGAGAGAAGATTCTATGGATGTCCAAATTACAGAGTAAGAAAAAAATATGATATTAGTTTGTTGAAGTAGATCTGTGTTATTTATTTGAAATTCTTCTCTAGGAATCGAATGTTGTTGCTAATAATGTGTGAATTTTTTTTATCACCATATTTTTTGATGGGGTTAAATTATAAATATGACAGGATGAGGTTATCAAATGCATGTTCTTTGCTTGGATTAATAAGAAGATGATAGCAAGGTCAATAGATGTCATTAACATGCAAAGAACAAAAATTTAGAACCTAAAAAATGAGCTTAGATCATTGAGAATTAGGGAAGGAAGTGTTTTGATGAATGATACTATTACAGAATTGGCCAGTAGAGATAAAAGCTTAACTGTGGAAGGGGAAGCAACTGAAAGTGTGTTGATGGCCAGATTGCAGCAGAGGGCAAATTTGCATAAGAAGTTATTGATCTTATCTTGGTTCTGTTTTGTTATTTACATTATAGCAAATTGTCTCATGTAGAATTGTTGGTTTAAAATTTGTTATCTCAAGGTTTAATTTATATTGACTTAGAACTTGATATGGGAATGTTATTTATATATGTTGTTTATCTAAATTCCTAATTTAATGAATTTAGTATCAATCTGTTTCTATCTTATGTCAACAAAATCAAAAAGAAAAAAAAAAGCTTAAAACATACATAATAACAATTGTAATAATCATATAAATGGCAGTAAGACTTTCGTATCCTCAATGTTTTGAGATTTAACATCAGTTATTACAAATACATTCTTACACTTCCATTTAAAGGTGTTTACCCATCTATGCACAATAAAAAATTAAAATACACCCTCTCAATTATCAATATATTAAAACACATGATCTTAACATCATGCATTTGAATAGGATTTCATCTACTATAATATAGATGGTAAACAATTCACAAAAAATAGTTTATGCCCCTAACACTAAAATATGTTTATATATACTAAATACCAAAAATAATACAAAATATTCATTCCTCAAAT
This sequence comes from Reutealis trisperma, assembly GCA_947687605.1. Lineage (NCBI taxonomy): Eukaryota > Viridiplantae > Streptophyta > Magnoliopsida > Malpighiales > Euphorbiaceae > Reutealis > Reutealis trisperma. The sequence continues at coordinate 369,640 of CANTUT010000366.1, read as the reverse complement.
TCTCAATTTGCCTTTGGTAATGGAGATGAGGAGCCTTTCTCATTGAGTTTGCCTCTCATCTTCTCACTTATTGCCTTCAGCTGTTGTGTCGTCAAATTAGGTGAACCTTTCCAAGTTAATCTAGCAGGATTGAATGTCAGCTTCTTTGGGATTATGAGGCCATCCTTATCAACTGGTTTGAGGTAAATCTTTCTACTCCCATTTTCTATCCCCTCATTGCTCTGAACCTTCTTCGTCTTACTTGAAGTGGTGTTTCTTTGATGTGGCATGTAGCTTGTGGGTGTTGATTCAAAAGCAGCAGCTACATCTAAATCACCTTCATCTATGATTCTCTCTGTTGGCAAAGATGGCTGTGATAATTTAAAATTGTTAATTCTTTATACAACCGCACATTTTATGCTTGCAACAAACAACATATATGAATATAATTAAATAAAATAAAGTCTTACATGGTAAATGGATCTACCAGTTTTTTCATTAATCATAACACCATATCTAGTAATGGACTTCTTCCTACCCTTCTTACGTTTGCCTCCAAAGTCCTTTGCTATTGGTGTTTCTATATTTTTACCAATATTCCTTTGGCTTCTTCTTGGTGCTGAATTTTGATTAGCATCAATTCCTCTCTCTGTCTTCTTCTTTTTGGTTTCATGTGCTAAATTATCATTCATGTCCTCATTATAAGTCAACCAACTACTATATCAGTGTACTTTTTCATTTTGATAATTGTATACATATATAATTCATTATATATACAATTTAAATTATTTATATTTTTATTTGAATGTAAATGAAACATGATTGAAATCCTCATTAGTTTGGTGAGTTTTAGACTAGTGCACACTTGTTTGGGTTGGGAAGAGCACATCATCATTACATTCCATCAACTTACTTTTATATGAACCAAATGCACATTGAGGTGTTTCCTATGTTTATATAAATACAACTACTAATATACTGGATATAATTAAGCATGTCAATTATGTAATAAACAACAAGAATATACTATCAATTATACCTAATCAGGAATACTTATATGCTGAGGAGCAAATGTATGTTCTGGAATCGGTATCCGTTCATTATGAACCTATGTATTCCTCAAGACTGGACAACCCTTTTTATTGTGTCCAGCTTCTTTGCATAAGCTGCAATGAATTTTTGTCCCATGTCTTCCCAATTTCCCTGTCTTCTTTGATATTTTTGGTTCACTAACATCTTTGTTTCTTTTCTTCTTTGGCCTACCTAGCATTCTAACTGGAGGAGGAGGCATAATTGCTTTATATTCACTGCATCTCCAAAACTTCTTTCCCCTTACAGGCATCATTGACATTTTATAAGTCTTCTTGTATGTTGATTTGTGATACCAATGACTTATAAACTTCTTAGGATTCTTTTTTGAATGGTACATTACACAGATTGCATGACCACAAGGGATACCACTCAAGTCCTATGATCTACAAGTACATACTTGCTTGTCTAAGAAGATAGTATGTACATCTTCTCCCTTACCAATCTTATAGCCTTCATCTCTATTAAAGAATATATGACACATCCTTGCTTTTAACTTGTTTTCTTCAAACTTACTTATAGACATTGGAGAGTATTCACATATCCATTTGTCAATCTTCTTCCTATACACAGCAATGTGTTGCATTACTTTATGTCTTATATCCTCTAACAGACTGATAATTGACTTATCCCTAGCTTCCAGTACCTAAGAATTGAATGACTTTGCTGTATTATTATCAACCATCTCACATTTACTTCTTGAAGAGAAATATGCCCTGCACCACTTAGTTGGTGGCCAATAAAGTAGATCTTCTACAACCTTTTTACCATGTTCAGCAATTACTTATAGGTTATCTTCAAACTCTTCCTCAAATGTACTCCAAGCACAATTCTAAAATTTCTTTCAATTCATCACCCCTTCACCTTCTCCTCCAATGCACAAATATATGCCTTGCACACCACCTGTGCTCGACCTTAGGTAATTCCTCATCAACCGCTGGTAACAATCCCTAGCAAAAGGTAAGAATTCCATATATTAATTAGTAATGATAACATAAATAAAAGGCTGCCATTATACTATTGGAAATACAAATAACTAATGAAGTATTGTATACCTTTTGCATGTCAAAAATTATAGCAATAGTTGAACCATCCCCAATATTTAAGTTAATTTTTAGCCACTGCAAGAACCATTTCCAGTTGGCTTTGTTCTCCTTGTCATGTATGATTGCCCAAGCAATTGGGAACATCAGTTTATTGCCATCCTTCCTAATGGCACAAAGCATCTGTCCCTTACAAATCCCTTTGAGTAAACATCCATCTAGACCAATAATTGGTCCATAACCTTCTACCCATCCCACCTTACAAGCTTCAAAGCATACAAACATTCTGTCAAAGATCCTCTTATTTTTTCTGAGTGCCTCTTTATTAAGCTCAATCTCAATACATGTACTAGGATTGCTCCTCCTTATCTTAGCAGCATAAGCTTCAAGCATCGCATATTCTTTCTTGAACTTACCATTAATTTCAATCCTAACCACTCTCTTTGCCCTTTTGCACATAGATAAGTTAACATGAATCTTAAGCTTCTGCTCACAAATCTTCTTCATGGTACTACATCTAATGTCAGGTTGTTCATAAATCCTGTCCTTGAAACATTTTGCAATGAATGAGACATTTACTCTTGGATTCTTGAACACAGTATTACACTTATTCTTTAGGATGTACGTCTTGATAGTCAGATCACCGGTACTTCCATCCTTGCATGTATAGAGTACAAATGGACATCCTTTTTAACATTAAGCTCTAATCCTATATGGCTCATTTTTAATAAGTTATAGTCCTACCCTTTTAGCCATAGCATATTTAGTTAATGCTTCCCTTAATTGCTTGGCATCTTTGAATGTCATTCCTAATGCAAAGGTAGGAATGAAGTCTTTAGGATCATACACAGGTTTTGTGTTTTTCCTTCTCAGTGGTATTTCCTCCTCACTGTCTGATGAGAAGCTGTCACAGGTGCTATAGTCATCACTATTAATGTAATGACTATCATCACTTTCATCTTCATCTGAATGTTCCCCTTCATCACTACATTCACATTCATCCTCATTAACCTCAAATCTATGATCTCCTAAGCCCTCATCTGAATCACTAGAATCAACCACTGGCAACTTTCCCTTCCTCTTCCTTTTAACAGTATATTCTATTTCAGAATCAATTGCCTGTTCTGCATCTGATACAAGAGGACAGTTCATATGAGAGGCAACACTATTTTTTCCTCCACTAGCTTCATCACCACTATTAATAGTCTCTACATTCCCCTCACTCAAGTTCTCCTCATTTACACTCCTATTAACATCTTCTCTCTCATCTACATCCCTAACATTCACATTACCATCATCTTCATTCCCATCATTCACAAATACATTATAGTTAACATTCATATTCTCAATATCATTCTCATTATATGCAGGTCTAGGTAATGCAAATAATTGAGTTTGGAAAATAGGTTCATCTACACCATGCTTTGAGTATATATGGACAGAAGATGCATGTTATATACTATGCAACATATAATGTATGCCCATGTCCCCTTCTAGAATAAAAATTCCATCATCAAATGCTTTTCCAAGTTCCCTCATATAAAGTCTCTTGATGTTTTTGTAACCTAAATCCAATTTGTAATGATCCAGAATATCCTTATAGTTCAGGAAATCAGAATTGAAGTTGTAAACCACACCAATTAATCCATCTTTATAGTAAAGCTTTGGATTAAAAGCTAAATAACCACTATGATGGAAAATATATCAATTAAATGAGCCATTCTGCAATTTAGTAAACAAAATCATGAATTAGTAACACATTATGTGAAAGATATTCAAAACCTAAAATAAATAATTTAAATATATGTTATTTATATGAATGTCATTTAGAGTTATTATGTTAGTAAACCCTAAATAATGTTGTACAACTCCACTAAATGCATGTGCATTCAACACTTAATTAAAAAAAAAAAAAAAGTGGATCATAATCTTCAAAAGGCATGCTTATTATAAACCTAATTTTATGATTAGGAAATAACAAATAGTAAGAAAGTGGATGATTCAGATTGACACACCTGGCTAAACAGCAATCTCCTTTCCTTGATATTAATTATTGCTAGTTATATTTCAAGTGAATTAATTTCCAACATTTGAGTAATGAAAAAGAAATCTTTGTAATTACTATGTGGTGGGGTTTTCTAATAGTGAAAGTAAAAGGGAAAGCAAAGCATAAAGAGCATAGATAATGGATTGAAAAGTGGGTAGTTGGTGGTTTACTGTTGCTTGATGGGATGAGGCGCCAAAATTTCATGTTGTCTATCTCGTATCTATTACTATCAAAGAAGGTCCACAAAAGATTATACTATCATGGCAAATGGAAGTATCTTTCTCAATTTTACTAACACTTCCATTATGGACCATTATCAATTGGGCCTGATTGAGTTGCTTTTACAATGACTAGGGTGAGATTGCTCCATTTTCAATTAGGGGAGTGAAATTGCACTTTAATACTAAGTTGGAGGGGGAATTGCACTTTTGGCCTAATTAAAAAGTTCATGTGTTTTTTTTTTTTTTAATATTTTAGTCATTCTATCAAAAAATCCATTAAAAATATATCAAAAAATTAAAATGACCGTCATTTTAATCTAAATTTTCCTTTTCCATTAAACAACAATAGTTTAATATTCAACATGTATAAAACTATTTGGTTAACTACTATTTAGTCCCTGAAATTTGATATAATTAACTATTTAGTCCATATATTTTGTGAAATAGACTATTTAATCCTTAAGGTTTCGCTCCGTTAATGAAATTAGTCATTCCGTCCATAATTAGTCCAATTTATCGTTCAAATGAAGGTGAAATGCTGAAAATAGCTTTATTCAAACTACTATTTAGTTCTTAAGTTTAACTTAATTAACTATTTAATCCCTGCATTTTCATCATTTCACCTTAATTTAACAGTAAATTAAATAGATTTTGAATAGAAGGACTAATTTTATTGACGGAATAAAATCTTAAGGATTAAATAGTCAATTTCACAAAATATATGGACTAAATAGTTAATTAAGTTAAATATCATGTACTAAATAATAATTCACCCAAACTATTATTGCTAGAAAAATCATCCTAATTATATATGGGTTTTAAGCTTTAAAGTTGCATTAACTTACAAATATTTAATCAATCCCCAGTTAATATCATAATTGTTTCATAGCAGAACCACAATAATAAGCCCTTAATTTTTAGTAATTAGAACACAGATCCACCGTCGACTTCCAAAAAAGAAAGTAAAAGAAAATAATTAAAAAAAATAATCAACAATAATAACAGTTTGTGCCAAAAGATACAAAATGATATTATTTTGTAACAAAAATAGCTGATATGTGTTATTTTTAAATAATATTCGCTAGTTGTTTTGTTAACATTTGTTAATTTTAATTATATGTAAATTAATTTATTTTTAATATATAAATAATAAATATATGATATTATTTAAAATTTCGGATCAATTATAGTGCAATTTCTAACTCATAACTCTCTATTTTTATCAATTCAAAAATCGGCATGAGTTTGAAAATGTAGACTTAAAGTTAAAACATAAAATTTTTTAATTAATTTGATAAAAAGAGAGGAATACTTACTTAATCAGATCACATCAAATATTTTGTACCAAATAGTAGTCTATCTAAATATATAATAATGAAAATTACTATTTGACCCTAACCAATTGAATTGATCCCATCTAATTAGTGACACTGAAAATCGGATATGAGACAGTTTCGACCTTCGGTCCGATTTTAGAACATTCAAGAAGATGGCAAAGTGTTTTCTTTTTTTTTTTTTTTTTTTTTTTTTTTGCCAAATAAGATGGCGTGATGAGGTTCAGTATTGGATAATTTAATGCCAAGAATTCAGAATATATTTTAACTAAAAGCTAAAAAGTGCAAAGAATCGCGCTACTGCCCTTCTTCCGCAAGCTGGGACCAAAGAATAAAGATGAACAGTCAATGAGTGGGTCATCACTCGTCAATCGTCACTACTACTTCTCAAGTAAGTAGTAGTACGGACTTTGAACTTGGAGGACTAGATAGTCAATTTGAGTCATCAATTTCATTTTCTTCTTCTTCTTCCCGCGGAAACGCGCGCACTTCACCAGAAGTAGGGTTTTACTCTACAGAGGCCAGAGTTTTCTCTTCAGCTGGTTTTTCAATTCCAATAAACCTTTGATTACTGGCTGGCTGCTATTTTAGGAAGAGGAATGAATAGCAACTCCTCCTCCGGTGAGTGTAATTTTAGTTTTTCTTTCTCTTAAAAAACCTTTTGCATGCTCTAATTCTTCTAATTTCCTTCTTGTTTTTGCTTTTTTAAAGGAATTGTAAATTCAACGGTGGTAGTTCCTCAAAATTTGCCGGTTGGATGGAGATTTCACCCGACCGATGAAGAACTAGTCGGTCATTACTTGAAGCGGAAGAGGTGTGGTGAACCTATCGATGACTTGGACATTGGTGAGGTTCAATTGTGCAATAATGATCCTGGGGATCTACCTCTTAAGTAACTCTTCTCAAATTTCTCTGTTTTTTTTTTCTTTTTTTGTTGTAATATGTTATTTAGGATGCAATTATGTTTGTGTAGATCTTTCAAAGAATAAATCATCAGGAGACAAAATATGGTATTTCTTTTGTCTTCGCGAGTATCACAAAAATAGTGAACTGGCTAAGAGAAAGTCTCTGACTGGATATTGGAAAAGTACAGGGGACCCTCGCTTAGTTACCTCTGAAGAGAGCGATGAGGTGATTGGTACTAGGAGAACTTTGGTTTTCCAAAATCCTGGTGCCACTCAGTGGGTCATACACGAGTATGAATACACTGCTAAACTCAACTCACCTGTTCAGGTAATTGACAATACTTTGTTTGATCATGAATTTATAATTTTCAGCTGTTCAGGACTTGTTGGTATGAATATAGCAAAATACGACAATTCATTTAATCATTATTTGTATTAAGTTGAAAATGAAATTCCTGTACGATCTGCTGGATAGATGATCATTTGAAATTTTTGTGGATTGTGATTTGAGTTTCAATTGTAAAATCATAAAAAATAAACATGATATCAAACTCTAAGTGCTCAATCATTTCAATTAACTAATTATAAAAATGGACCCATGTAGAAAGTGTAAGAATTTTTAACAGATATTCGTTCCTTGAGATTTTGTTGTTATAAATTCATCACTGCAATTATGACTGCTGTTTGTCCTGTTCATTTCCTCTGAATTTTTTTTAGTGATGCAATTGTTTGCATCTTTTAGAAATTTTACAATTTATTGATTTATTAAGCTTGGCATGGAATTTTATTGAATTCATTTTTATGTGCTTTTGCAGGGTAATTTTGTACTTTGCAAATTAAAGATAAAGTCGAATAAGAAAAAAAGAGTAATTAAGAAAACAAAGAAAGCTGCACCAGATTGCAAGAATGCAAGACCAAATAAGAAGGCAAGAAAAGGCGAATCAGATTGTAATATGGTTTCAGCTTCTGCTCCTGTTCTCGAAAGTTCAAATTTGAAGGGGCTAATGGCTAATTTAGCATATGGTGATGGTGAAACAAGTAACCATATGGTTTCTGATGTAGATAATCAAAATTCAAGCAAGACTTCTATCTCAACCTGCAACAAAGGTGAAACAAGATGCCCAGTGGCATCTGATTTGGAAGATCATAATCCAAATGAGATGGCTCCTATGTCATCGTATATGAAAAGTGTACTGAGTTACCTTGTTACTTTGGATTTTGAAAATCAAAATCCTGGTAAGAGCATTGACATATCAGCTTCTAAAGAAGGTAAGTGGAGTTCCCTCTTGGAAATGCCTTCCGATTTTGATAATCAAAATCACTTTATGGAGACTGATATGTCATTTCTTAAAGATTATTTGTGTCGTTCAATGGGTTCTAATGTTGGAGAAACAACATTTCAAGAGGTGCAAAGTCAACATAAAGGGACAGATATTCCAATCCTTGAAGATTATCAGGGTATCTCGACGGCTTCTAGTACCCAAGAAGGAGAAGAAGCTATGTTAAAAGAAGTGCATAACCAGTATAACAAAGATATGCCAATCCTTGAAGATTGTTGTCCCTGGATGGTAGGAGAAGATGCTTTTCCTGAGGTAAGAAATGGTGCACTGTTCTTAATTTTATTCATGTAAGACATAAGAAGCAAACTCAGAACTTATGTTTAATGTGATTCTTTCTGCAGATAAATCCTCAGTTGGTGGAAGAAGTAAAAGCATTTTCTGAACTAGAAGATTACTTGAACTCTGTACCACAGCAGCCTATATACACCTACGAAATCCCTGGTCACAGTACCTCACATGCTTCTCTGTCAATTTGAACAAAGTATGTTCCCATGTGGTTCCTACTTCAGCTTTGAACAGCATAATGCTAGAACTGGGGACTCAGTATAGTATGCATATGTCTAAAGAGGCTACATCCCTCTGCTTTACATTAAGTGTATCAGAAACCAAGACTATTAATATAGGAACCGAACAACAGATCTAGTTGTTTGGTTCTTCGTATCAATGGTTAATTTGTCCATTGATTGCCTAATGATAGATGTGCTAAGTTATTATATTTAGCACCTGCAGCTTAAAGCTGTCTAGTTCCTTGTATCAATGGTTAATCTCTCCACCATTGATTGCCTGGTGATGGATATCCTAACTTACTCTATTTAGCACCTGCAGCTTAAAGTTGTCTGGTTTCTTGTATCAATGGTAAATCTGTCCACCATTGTTTGTCTGATGATGGATGCAGCTTAAAGTTGTCTGGTTCATCGTATCAGTGGTTAATCTATCCACCATTGATTGTGATGATGGATGTGCTACTTTACTCTATTTAGCACCTTCAGCTTAAAGTTGTCTGGCTCCTTGTATCAATGGTTAACCTGTCCACCGTTGTTTGTCTTATGATGGATGTGCTTATTTTCTCTATTTAGCACCTGTTGCTTAAAGTTGTATGGGTCCTTGTATCAATGGTTAACCTGTCCACCCTTGTTTGTCTGATGATTGATGTGTTTATTTAGCACCTGCAGCTTAAAGTTGTTTGGTTCCTCGTATCAGTGGTTAATCTGTCCTCCATTGTTTGTCTGATGATGGTTGCAGCTTAAAGTTGTCTGGTTCATCGTATCAATAGTTAATCTATCCACCATTGATTGTGTGATGATGGGTGTGCTAATTTACTCTTTTTAGCTGCTGGTTCCTTCTATCAATGGTTCTGGCAGCTTAAAGTTGTCTGGTTCCTTCTATCAATGGTTAACTTGTGCACCATTTTTTGATTGATGATGGATGTGCTAGTTTATTTAGCACCTGCAGCTTAGAGTTGTATGGTTCCTTGTATCAATGGTTAACTTGTCAACCATTGTTTGTCTGATGATTGATGTGTTAATTTACCCTATCTAGCACCTGCAGCTTAAAGTTGCCTGGGTCCTTGCATCAATGGTTAATCTGTCCATCATTGTTTGTCTGATGATGGATGTGCTAAGTTAACTTGATTTAGCACCTTCAGCTTCAGCTGCAGTCCTTCATAATTTGTTAGCCTTTATGCATCTAAATCTGAAGCCATGTGTTTATAAGAACGTTATGCCTATTGAAAGCAATGTAATTATTGTTCAGGAGTTAGGATTAGACCATCGTCTTCTTATACAATGAGATATTAAATGGGAAGTCATTTATAACTTCCATGTAATTGTATTAAGAACTAACAGTTTGTATTTTCTGGATATGTTGCTCTTTATCCTTTTGCTGTAAAAACTATTGAATAAACAGTTCAGTTTTAAGTGATGATTTTCTCGTATTTATCAGACATTGGGTTGCTAATGCATTAATGTAGATCCCAGAATTATGGTGATTTTATTGTTGATGGTTGAGAATGATTAGAATTTCAGTTGTGAACTATCAACAATTAAATCCCACAATTCTTCATCTGTAAATGGGAAATAACAAAATTGCAGAAAGAAAATAGCAGTAACTTCCCATGCTAACACTTGATTTTTGATATCTCAACGTACTCAATTGCTGTAAATGTAGACAGTAAGTCAGTGGAGGCAACACCGTCAGAGGTAACTAGATCCTTTCAAACAGTTCTTAAATAAAACACACAACTTATGATTTATTATGTGAATGGTATTTTAAAGTTTTTTTTTTTTTTTTTGACAATTTTTTGTTTCTAAAAAAAAATATAATAATAAGAAATTAATATTTGTGGTTAGATAAATTTGTATTCATATGAGATGCAATTGAATTTTTTTTTTTTTAAATAAGTACTTTTTTTAATGTTATGATTTATAAACTTTCCTATTTTTTATTAGATAATAGTAAAAAGCCATGCCAGCAAAAAAAAAAAAAATTGCCATGCCAGCAAGCTATCAACACAATTTTAATTTTTAGACGAATAACAAACACAATTTTAGAATTAGTATCTCAATAAAAGGATTAAAAGGTTAGGAGAAAGATTTACGAGTCTCAAATTTAACCCCTTTTACTCACTCAACTGGAATCCATCTTTCTCTGAAGATGATCCCTGTGTTTTGTGATTTGAGGAGAGAAATTCAAAGGAAAAAAGGGATTGATTTGAGGGGAGGAATTCACTTTTGTTTCAGTAATTTCTTCAGTTACTTCACATCTAAAAACATAAAGAAGCACATTACAACTGTAAATCCATTAGAATCAGTAACTGAAATTCAAAGAAGGGCATTAGTGATAATACCTTACTGACATTGAGGGAATGAGAACTGGGTTTGGATTTAGTAGAAAATAAAATAGCACAGAAGTGTTTAGACAAAAGAGCACTAGGGGCTTGCAAAGCCCAAAGAAGATTAGAGCTTGTTTGGAACAAATAAGCGGCCATAGAAACTGAATTGAATAAATAGTTTTGGGCTTCTTGAAATTACGGTTTGACCATCACCATGTAAAATATTTTATTTCAAAATATCGTGGCTAATTATGAGAATATCTTTTACGCGGTAACAATGCAAACAGCCAGTCGGAGAAGAAAAAAAGGAGCTGTGACCACATTTACGTAGTGGGTCCACTGTCCATTTATAATATAATAATATACAATTTGAATGCTTTTATAGGATTAATGAATTGGGATTATGTAATATAATATTTATATTTTATCAATTTATATTTTTCTTTTTCGTAAATATATTATTTTATTCCTATATTAATATATTATTTATTTTAAAATACATATATAATTTGATTCTGTTTAATTATTATGATTTTTTTGTACAATTAAATCAATAAAATCAAAATAATAAAAGTTTAAATTAAAGGAAAAATACTAAAAAGTATAGATATCATCAAATTTTCAATTTGAACTAAACAATGTGTTGGAAAATAGATAGGTTTTCTCAAACCCATAATAGATTGACCCAACCTTGTTAGAAACTCAAATTAATTCATTGGTGAAATTTAAATAATTAAGATAAATATTCAAATAACTTAAATAATTATTTGATATTTAACTAAAAAATAATATAAATAATTATCTGAGAGATAACTAAAAAGGATAATTAAATAATTATTTCAGAAATAATTAAACAAGATAATTGTGGGAATTATCTTCAGGAAAAGATATATTTTCTATAGATAAGATGTAGGAGACTCTCTTTATCTTTCAACCACTAAAAAAGCTCTTTATGTGTGAGTAAAAACAAAAAAAATACATTAAAATAATTCTTCAATAATAAGAGGTTCTTGTACTATGAACCTGAATTGGTTTTCAGTTATTGTGGTTCTAATTTGACTGTTTGCATTAATATAAGTTTGTGCTGTATTTGTGAACTAGGCGTACTGTGTTTGTGCTATTGTTCATAATTTGGTGTGAAGGTTTTTAAAGCATAATCATCATTATTTTTGTATTCTAAATTAAAGAAGGTAACCTTTAAACTCAATTTAATCATATAATAGTGATAAAGTATGGTTATGTGATCCATGGGATTGAATTAAATGCAAAAAATCATGATTAAAAATAAATATTATTTTTTTTATCACAATGTTTATAAAAAACTCTCAATTTATATGAATGTTTTTGAGTTGCTTTTCAATTTAATTATATTAAATAGTATACGTATACCAAAATTTTACATATGTTAAGTCTATGTTTGGTATCTACATCTATTTTAATTTATAAAGATCGCAAATTTAACATTTCAAAATGATATTAATTTTTCTTTCTATTAGGATATTATTCTTAATTGTAATTTGTATTTTTTTTAATTACAACTAAATCTAGCTTTAATTCAATCATTGATGTAAAAGAAAATATTGTCTATACAAATTGTATATTCAATATTCATACACTCGATAAATGATTATTTAATTTAAGCACATCCTCATAAGCGACCTAATATATTAGAAGAGGTATCATAGCGCATTATTTTCGCCAACGAAAGCAACATAGACAATTTCGAAATATAGTACCATGACAATAAATGGAAAATGTATACCAATTCGAATTTTCCTTGATACTCATATTAAGTTCAGATTTTTACTCTGATATCTTTGATGCCAATCCCTTAAAATCAAACAATTCTATCAAAAGCCTACCCACATTCAAACCACTATCACTTATTTTTGTTTTTGTGTCTTTATTAGTTATTACCAATAATTCTCTCTAACCATTTTTTTTAATGTATCCAAATACTTTACATCAATTAATTTCACAGATGAAGCAAGATTTAGACCAAATCCAAATTTTATAGCCACCACATCACATAATCCATTCATAGAAACAATATCATAACTACTATTTTTCCCCACAAGAAAAAACAGTTTAAACAAATTCATATTTTAATACATCCATAATATTAAAAGAAGATTAGTCAAATATATCTAAGTAAATCGTTTCATATAATTTAAAAATATATTCTTATGTTCAAGAATATGTTAGAGAAAAGAAAACAAAGAAATTAATAGGCACATTTTATTATAATTTTCAAATTTATTTTGTTATTATTATGTTGTATTTTTTATAGGTCGATTTCCATGTTAATATTTGGTACATTTATTATTTTCATATAATTTCAATGTAAATTGCATGTTTTATCAATTTTGATAAATTTGATCTTTTTGATATATTATAACTTAATTTTCCTTCCTCCAGAAAATCAATAATCCTTTTGACATATATATATATATATATATATATATATATATATTGTAGAAAAAATTGTTTTCTTACATATTTTTTTTCATCACTGATAGTTGTGCTATTAATATTCAAATTCTCTTCTGTCTCAATAAGAATGTGCTATTAATATTCAAATTCTCTTCTGTCTCAATAAGAAAATTTTTAAAGAAGCAAAAAGTAACTCATTGAGGAAGAAAGGGTTGTGAATTTTGATATAATAAAACTCTATATAAGTTATAAAGGAGAAAAGATAATTTATTTAGAAAATATAAATAATTTAATTTATTAAATTTTATGAAAAGTGTAAAGAGAGAATGAGAGGTTGGAAGTAGAACTTTTCTAAAATAATACACCTCTTTAAAATTTAGGGCTTTTATTTCATGGGCCCTAAAAATAAATCTTAGTTGTCTTGCCCTAGGGCTGGGACCGGCTTGCACATTGTATCATTCAAATTATTAAAGAAAAGTATTTTAAAAATATATGAAAAATATTTATAACATTTTTTTTTTAAAAAAAGAACAAATTAATTAGTTACAAGAACAAAATCACATTCTGCTTATGTGTATAATAAATGGATTTAAGGTGTTATTTGTTAATCCGATTCAATATTTTAAATTAAAATTTTCGGCACTTAATCATTTTAAATAATTAGCATGTTTAATTATATTGATTTTAAAAGTTTTTATTAAATTAAAAATTTACTTAAAATGGTAAACAAAAATTTTTATTTTAAAATTTACATTGAATATAATAAATGATTAGATTTTTAAATATTTTTTCAAATTAAATATTATATCACTTATATTATTTATCATCTAAAATTCAATACTTAAATTTTTAATTTTATCAAACATCACAAACATTAATTTAGATAATAAATAAATTGAGCATGAATTTACAAAAGTTTTTTTTTTCTTTTTGCCAAATTAATTTAGATACAAATGTTTAGTTAGAGATTAACAATTCCGCTCATCTTTCCTAGATCTCATCTTCTATATGCAAATGTAAACGTGGGCCCCAATTTTTCTTTTTATTCTGGGGCAAGAATTGAAGATGATTTCCTACTCAAGGCATGAAATTTACACTTAAATTTAGTCCACAAGCTTAACTTAGGACAAGAATGTCTGAAAAGGGGACCAAAAGCTTAGGCTTCCATCACAAACGTGCAACTTGCAAGTTAATGACATTATTAGAAATCCAAAATGCCTATCTCAGTCATTTCCAATCCATGCGACTTCTCTTGCAATTTCACTACAACCTCATTGTTATTTTAATTTTACCCTTCCTAGTTAGCTTTCGATAAAAATTAAAGTCCATCTCAGTATAGGATAATAAAGGATAAAAAAAAAAAAGTCAAATTCCCAATTGATTTTGGTGGAAATGGTAGTAATTTTATGTTACTATGAATCATTCTTCTAGTAATGTGATTTGATTTGAATGGATTATTCAAATGCCAAATTGAGTTGTGCCCTCAACCATTGAAGTTGACTCCAACTTACACTCTTTTACGTGTTCTTTTCATTCAAACATATACATATATGGTATATGGTAACTATAAATCTTTTTTCCTTTTAAAGGAATATATATATATATATATATATAACTATATATAAATAAATAAATAAAATAAATAAATAAATAAATAAATAAATAAATATATATATATATATATATATATATATATATATATATATATATATATATATATATATATATATATATATATATATATATATATATATATATATATATATATATATATATATATATATATATATTAAATGTTTAATTTTTAATAATCAATGCGTAAAAAACACTTGGCTAGATTTGTGGAAAATTGACGTTAGAAGAGCCTAAACCTCCAGTCTTATTAATTCCCAGAAGTAAGCATTTAAGTGGTAATCCTTTTTTTAATAGCTTTTCACTTTATTTGGCTCAAATCTACCCTTGAATCTAGTTTCCCTTAGCCTACTAGGCTTCTTTTAAGCTTCAGGTGTATTAACTACACGTTTTCTAGTCCTAAGCCACATTGCAGCTCCTTTGACAGGTTGGGAAGAAAATTCATATGCTTTTAAGTAAGTTTCTTTGCTATAGCAATGGGAAATATACTTTAAGATCTCATTCTCATTGTGATATATTGCATAAATCTCATATGGACAAGGTATCCCACTGAGATCCCATGATCTACATATGCATGTCCTTCTTTCAAACTTCACAGTGTATCTATCTTTCCCCTTTAAAATGCCATAACCTCCATCACCATTGTGTTCAATAGAATAATTGCTCGGCCTAATCATATTTCTATCTAATTTCTCAATAGCAGTAGGACTCACATTTGTTATCTGCTTTGTTACTTCTACCATTTTCTGATGTAGTCTATTCATAGTATGCACTCTAATCATTTTCAACATATTGATAATATGCTTTCTAGCTTTAAAATGATTACCATTGAAGGATTCACATATGTTGTTATCAACAACATCACAAACAGTGAAAAAGTGGAAAAGGGAGGATAATACAATAGGTCTTCAAAAATACCATGTGCAATAGCATCCAAATTTTCTAACCAATCATAAAAGTACTACCAATATGAACTTTTAGCACATATCTGAATCATTTTCGTAGCTCAAACCCTCTCTACTTCTTTTTTCATCTTGCAAAAATATGCATTATACATCAACAATGTTCATACCTTAGCACTTCAACTTCACTGCTTCAATTAATCCTTATGCTAATATATATTATTAGTACACATGCATATATAACCAATGGATAGAAAGAAATAATTTGGATTGAGTTTATAAGAACATCACTTTTTGTATGTCTAAAATAATGGTTAGTTGGTGTCCATCTCTATGTAGCTTTGTCGTCTTGCTCAACTACAACCCAAGCAATGGGAAATTGCTAGTTATTACCATCCCTCCCAACTGTTGTCAATAATTAACCCCTTAAAAATGTCTTTAAGAAAGAACCATCAGTACCAATGATGGGTTTGCCACTAGCTCTCCATCCCTTCTTCAATGCATCAAAGCACACATATAAAGATTTGAAGTTATTAAAATCATCTTCTCTTAACACTTTAAATGTTGTTCTAGGATTGGTTTGTATTAGTTGCTCTGCATAATCTTCTAATATAGCATATTCAACTTTAATATCACCTTTATATTCTTTCTTTATTTGCCTCCTTACTCATCTGATCATACTATAGCTAACTTTTACCTTTAATTTCTTATCTTCACAACTTAACTTGTCTTTAATTTTTATGTTAGGCTTCTCATTGAACATACCTGTAAAGTGTGTTACTAAAAACTTATGAGCAACCCTCGTATTTCTAAACACTATATAGCAGATATGTTTGGGGTTATAGCTTTTGATCATGAAGTCACTAGTCAAACTATCAGTCCTTACAAATATCCTCTAAAGGAAACCTTTAAACCTATAGACAAAAAGTATCCTTCCACTTTTATTTCTTTTATATTACAACTGAATACATCTGATAATAGAGTACTTGGTTAGAGCTTGCATGAATTGATCAACATTTTCAAATGACATCTCAAGTATAAATATAGGAATTAGTGACTTATCATCAAATAGTCTCCTCTTAAAATTCTTCCTCCTTACATTCCAATTGTCTTCGTTATTAGGTGAGTGTTCAACTAAAATATTATCATCATTGTCATTAATTTCTTAGTCAGTATCCACTTATGTTCTTAAATTGACCTCTTAACTTTTGTCTTCTCCCATACGTTCCCCTCTCTAAGTATCAACATCTAAATTTGAATCATTAACTTTTATTTCACTTTCAGACATAGTAGAATTTAAAGCTGCACTCCTTCCCTATTTAGTTTTGGCTTTGCCTTTAGCTTTAGTAGCCCTGATATTGTATTTTTTGATCTTGTTCCTTGCTTTGATAAGGTCGTCATTACATATATCATGATCCAAACCTAAGGTCATGTGATCGGCACTAGAGAATAGGAAAGTATAAGACTTTCATAACCCATAGTAAGTCTGATTAGCCACTAACTATACTTGTAGCATATGATAGATGTAATTGTCATAAAACCAGGGCTATGGGCCTACCTGTCAAGTAGTATCTGAATATAACATCAATTATTTTAACATTATCAATATTATCATTCTTAGCTTTCTACTTAATAGAGCATAACATAAATAGATGACTAACTAAACATAAAAGATAATGGATAATAAAATAATCATACAAAGTTTCTAGAATTTAAATTACACATTAAAATGAAAATAATTACATAGCTGTATAAAATAAATTTCACTGCCGAGGAATGATGGGTAGAAATAACTCATTTGCAATTATCTTCCTAACTCAGTGCATGATAGTCTAATATACCAACATGGTATTTTGTCATCATTTTACATAAAACTAAATGCATGCATCAAGTCAGAGAGACAATCAATCATATATTCATCCAAGGATGTGAATTAGTTAATAGAAACCACTCTAAATCTCAACATGGGGAGCTGACCCTTCCCTTGACTCTCTTAAATTCCAAATGTATAGCTACGATAAAACTAGCTCAAATCAGGCCAAACATTATCATCATAATCATATCATAATCATAATCAAAACCTTATATGGTTCTACATCATCCTAATCCCATCCAAATATCCACATATAATCGATAACATCATATATAATACAATATTCGTAATCAAATGTTAGATACCTTTATATTTTCGTAATGCATTATATATAGATATCATAATCCGAGAGGATAGCTTGTTGAGTCTCGTTAAGTTTATGAGTGATACTTCCTAATATACTTTGCATGTTTATCATGCATTGCATTATTGTATGTGTGTGTGTGTGTGTGTGTGTGTGTGTGTATATATATACACACACACATAAGCTCTCATCTCAGATTATGACATCTAGCAATTAGGAAAATGCTTGGAATGACAATACTGGACAATAAGGAAGTACGTTAGGATATAGAAAAATCTCAACCTTAACCTTTAAATCATACTTAATGATAATAAAAATTATGTTGAAATTTTGCCAGAATCTCCCCTATAACTAAAACATTACCTACTGACCAAAAAAAAAACAAACACTTCTATAAAACAACAACTAATAATAACTCAACTACCTCTCACTGGGCCTCTATATCCATACATATCAAATAACTTTAATTTCCAATCATACATATATGTAATCATAAAACATCATATCGTTGTCATTTCCAATAAACTCAATTTTATATATAGGCATATGTAATTAAAAATGATTATGGACATAATTAAAATATCATATAAAATTAATTTACTTAATTTTTTTTATTAGAAAAGGTATCAAGTAATATCTTTTAAAGAATTATATACAAATTTATGAAACTTTCTTAAAATTATTTTCTCAAAACATTCTAATAACTTATGCATAAACGACCTTACATATAATAATTTAATTTCTTTAAATTTAATCACATCAAAATAATAATCGTATAAATAATTTAAACTAGATACTTGAATAAAATAGATGCCTTAAAATTTCAATTCCCTTTATAGAATTAATTTAGTTCAGTACTCAATTTAAAAACAATACCAACTTATACAATAGATTCACAAATAAAAGACAAATTTCAACTCGATATTTCATAAATTTATATTAAATTCAAATTCATCAAAAATATAAATATATTTCACATATATACATTAAGATTAAGAGAAATTCATGTAAATAATTTAGACTTCATAAAATCTTTTAATAATAATAATAATAATAATAATTTGTAATAACTTTAGATTTTAAACAACAATAATTAAAATCGATATTTTTCTTAAATTTTGAAAATAACACTTTAATAAGTAAAGTTAATAAATCACAACATAAATAAATTAATTTTATAAAATATTTTTATCTCATAAAGTATCTATATACTAGATTTTTCCATATATATATATATATATTAGAGCATCCTCAATGCATTCTTTATATATGTCAAGTTCTTTATTACAAAGAATTGTCTCAAAAAATAAAGTTTCAATAGACTCTTTATCTTTAAAAAATAAAGAAAAGAGTTAGTTTGACTATCCACATTTAGAGTGCCAAATATCACTCTCCATTATAACTTTAATTAATACAATACAAATTTCTATACATTTTATTTAAGATAATTTTAATACTATTTTTTCTATTGGACAAACTTAAAGAATGAAAAATTAAAATAATTAATATTTATAGAATAAAGTAAAAGAAAGAGCGAAATATATAGTCTATTGGATTTAAATAAAAATTTTTACTCTTTATCAATTAGATGATTTCTATTAAACAAAATATACTCTTTAAAATATATAGCATCATTGGGGATGCTCTAAATAAAATTATAATAAAAAGTCAAAAAAATGAAAATTTTTATATTCTTTTCAGGTAACAAAAATATATTACTCATAATGTAAATATAATAAAATATAATTATTGGAAAATGGTAGGTTTTCTTGCACCCATGATAGATTGACCCAACCTGTTTAGAGACCCAAATTAATTCATTGGTAGAATTTAAATAACTAAGATAAATATTCAAATAATTTAAATAATTATTTGATATTTAACTAAGAGATAATATAAACAATTATCTGAGAGATAATTAAACAAGATAATTGTGAGAATTATCTTTAAAAAAAAATACGTTCTCTATAGATAAGAAAAAGGAGACTCTCTTTATCTTCTTATCTCTCAACCACCAAAAAAGATTTTTCTGTGAGTTAAAAATAAAAACAGTACATTAAAAAATCTCCAATAATTAGAGATTCCTGTGCTATGAACCTGAGTTGGTTCCTGGTTATTGTGGCCCCAATATGACTATTTGTATCAATCAAAGTTCATGCTATGTTCGTGAGCAAGGCGTGCTGTGTTCATGCTATTGTTTATAATTTGGTGTGGAGTTTTCTAAAGCATAATCATCATTGTTGTTGTTTTCTGAATTGAAGGAGGTAACCTTTAAACTCATTTTAATCATATAATAGTGATTCAAGCATGGTTATGTGATCTTTGGAATGGAATTGATTAAGAAAATTCATATTAAAAAATATTTTTTTTTAACATTGGTATCAAAGCTTTAATTGCTTGTTTTCTACATACATGATGTGTTCTATATGTATGAGAAATCAAAAACAAAGATTATATATGTTTTTGGCATAATTTTAAACCCTTTTGAACATGATTATTTGGGTGTTTTTCATACTTTATACTCTGTATACTTAATGAAATGGAATGATTTTGGTGTCTGTTGAAAGTTCTTTTTGAGAGCTTTAAATTGATATAAATAACACAAATTTTTGTTAAGAAATGAAAGAGTTATGAGGCTTCAAACTTGAGGATTTGAAAGTTGAATTCTATAAATTTAAAGAAGATTATTTTTTCTTAATCTCAGTCTGATTGTTTGTTTGTCAAATACAAAAATCTAGTTCTCAAAAGTGAAAAACAACTACACCAATGAACTCAGGATGGTCAAAAATTTAGAAGATTTCTGATGCTTCTAAGGCAGCACGTGCAATATACTCGCCAACAGTGGCGAGTGAACGTTTCTGGCAATCTTTCTGCCATGTGTCAACCATCTAGTAGTTAGACTAGCACAGTCAAGCCACGTGTCTCAATGCAGTTCATCCACGTGTTGATGACATGTCAACCTTTTTTGTCCCGCTGCCATGCATCTACTAGCATTGGTCCATGTGTCACCTTTCATATGGTCCATGTGGCACTCATCCCGCTGACTGTGTAGTAGTTGGAAATAGAAGCCCAGTCTCACTTACGGCATGTGTGGCCATGTGCGGTGGTTCTGGGTGTTCATTTTGGACCATTTGACCACCACTGGATTTAATTTTTAATTTCCTATTTTCTGAGATATTTTAAATATTTTTTGAGTGTCAGAAAATATTTGTTTTGATTTTTCCACCTCTTTAAAATAATAAAAATTATGAAATAAATATTTCTATATTGAGAAAAAATTCTTTTTCTTTATAAAATTATTACTTTGTGTAATAGTCATTATGGTGCTATTTTTATGATTTTTGAAAATCTCCTTGTATTTTTGGTGAATTAATTTCTTAAAATTGAATAAAAGAAATTAAGAAAATTGATGTTATAATTTATTAAATTAATTACAGCCTTGATGTACTGGGTTTGTTTAGTATATTTGATAGCATGTTTCTGTAATATGTTATTTGAATTCTTGAATTAATTTAAATATTATATGATTAGTTTAAATTTCAAATTTAAATATATTTTATTTAAATTAATTAAATATAATATAAGGATAATTTATGGCTGTAATTTATTTATATATATATTTTTTATCCTCAAAATTTAGACTCATGTATTTTGTATTTTGGTTACAATTTATGGTTTAAATTGAGTGGGAGGATTATGAATATCATTTGTTGATAAAATTATTTGAAATTTTAGTAATTTCATACTTTTGGGAATATGATGTTTGCAATATTATGTGCTAATTGAAATTGTATGAGAAGTTGATTGGGAACCTAGTAAACTTTTGCTTCAAATACAATTGATATTTATTACATCAATGTTGCAATAATTTATTGTTGTTTTTTTATATAATGTGCCATAAATTATTTACAAGCATACTTAATATCTATGTGTGTAGTTGAAAATGTCATCGGTTGCTAAAAACATTATAGCTGAATTGAATAAGAGTGAGAAGTTGAACAACGATAATTATGAAATATGGCATCACAAAGTTCAATATATCCTTAAGGAGTAGGAAGCCATTGAGACACTTAACCATGTAATGGATGAGCCTAAAGCTGGAACTATTGCTCAACATAGGAGAGATGCTAAAGCCTATGCGGCTTGGAAGCAAAAGAACTCTCTTGCTTGCATAATGTTGCTAAGCTATATGGAAGATGACTTGTTGATTAAGTATGAGATGCACAAAACTGCTCATGAGATGTGGAATTCTTTGAAAGCTAAATATGGTGAGCTTTCTGTGACTAGGCTACATGAACTGGTCATTAAGTTTGAAGGCTATAAGATACACGCCCAAACCATACTATGAAGCAGCACCTCAGAGAGATGAGGAAAATGATAAGGGAAGTCAACTCAGTAGGTCATATATTGACTAATGAGCAGCAGATTGAGACAGTCATTAGGTCACTCCCTAAGAATTAGGATCATATGGTTGTGAATATGACCCACAACGAAAATGTGAAGACTCTTGATGATATTGTTCATCATCTTAAACTTAAAGCGGAGCGTTTGAAAGCGAATAAATGTCATGGGGAAGCCTTAGTGGTTGAAAGTTCCCAAAAGCCCAAAAAGTTTAAGGCAAAGAATAAGTTCTTCAAAAAGAAAGCAAGACCTAATGAGGCAGCTAAAGGCAAGGCTGAGGCACCAAAGAAAAACAGATGTGCTAAAAGAGACAAAAGCAAGCTTAAGTGCTACAATTGTGGCAAGAAAGGACATTTTGCCAATGAGTGCACTGATCCAGCTAAGGTGTGCTATCTAAACACAAATACATTTGTTTATGTTTTGAGCTATGTGTTCCTAACTGAATCTAATCCTTTAGAGACTATAGACTTAAGTGGCACAGACCACATAGTTGTGAGTCGAGATGCATACTTGGAGTTTCATCAAATAAGTTTTGGAACTAGATGGATTTATGTGGGAAACAACACTAGAGTTGAAGTCAAGGGCATCGGGACTTGCAAATTAGATTTGCGTGGTGAACTCACCTTGATCCTGCATGATGTGCTTTATGCTCCAAGAATCCAGTGAAATCTTGTCTCTATTTTAGCTCTTTTAAATTATGGTTTTAGTTTCTTCTTTGATAATAATAAATTGCAATTGTCTAAAGAAAATTTGTGTATGGTTTTGGTTACATTTCTAATGGTTTCATGGTTTTGGATTTGAACAATTGTGTTTCTCTTAATAATGCAAGTTGTTAGTCATTAACTTCTTTTTAAAACACATTGGATGATGCTTAATTATGGCATGCTAAACTTGGGCATATTGGACAAGAAAGAATGAATAGACTAAGTAAATGTAATTTATTAGGTCAACTCAATAGAATAAACATGCCTGTTTGTGAGTTTTGTCTAGCTGGAAAAGCAACCAAGAAACCATTTGGAAAAGTAACTAGATCCAAAATTCTATTGCAAATTATTCATTATGACATATGTCGTCTAATGAATGTAAGGGCAAGATATGGTGCCTTATATTTTATCACATTCATAGATGACTATACCCAATTTGGTTATGTTTATCTAATTTTACATAAATCAGAAGCATTAGAATGCTTCAAGAAATATATGAATCTTGTTGAAAATCAGTTAGACAAAAGGATTAAAATATTAAGAACCGATCGAGGTAAAGAATATTTGTCTGATCAATTCAAACAATTATGTGATGAAAAAGGCATTGAGATATAGTTGACCATTCCAAGAACACCATAGCAAAATGGTGTTGCTAAAAGAAGAAATAGAACATTATTGGAAATGGCAAGATCAATGATGGCACAAGCAAATTTACCAATTTTGTATTGGGGAGATGCATTGCTTACTGCCACGTATGTTTTTAATAGAGTGCCTTCCAAATCAATTACTTCTACTCTATATGAGTTATGGAATAACAAAAAGCCAGATTTGAGTAATTTGTGACCATAGGGGTCGACTACTTATGTTCTTAATACTTCTCATAAATATGGAAAACTAGGCCCAAAAGGTAAGAAATGTATCTTCATTAGATACTGTGAACATTCCAAATGGTATATATCCATTGGTGAGAATGATAATGGGATAGTAACTGAAATTAAACCATGTGATGTCACTTTCTTGGAGAATGACAATCCAAGTCTTGGTGACATTGATAAGAATTTACATCTTTATGAATTAAATGACTCTAATATAAGTGAACCATCACTAACATCTGAAGCTAGTAGGAGGACACTTGTACCTTTGGAAGATGTGAATAAAGAGCTAGAGTTGAAAAGAAGTTCTTGACCAGTCATTCCTTGTCATTGTTTTGAAATTAAAAGGGAAAAATTTCTAGCCATTATAGGTGATTTAGTAGACCCAAAACAGTGGCTCGAGTTCTATCTTCTCGATCAAGTGATGAATGGAGAAAAGCAATGGAAGAAAAAAATGGAGTTAATGAAAAAAAATCAAGTTTGTTGCTTAGTTGATTTACCTCCAAATAGGAAAGCCATTAGGGACAAATGGGTTCTCAAAATCAAACAAAATATTAATGGCTCTATAGAGAGGTATAAGGCTCGTTTGGTAGCAAAAGGCTACATATAACAAGAAGGCATAGATTATAAGGAAACTTTTTCTCTAGTAGTAAGGCTTGCCTCTATTCACCTCATTCTAGCTATAATAGCCCATATGGATCTATAATTACATCAAATGGATGTTAAAATAGCTTTCCTAAATGGAGAGCTCAATGAGGAAATCTATATGGAGTAACCTGAGTGCATTGTGGTCTAAGGTCAAGAAAACAAGCTCTGTAAGTTGATACGTTCAATGGACTTAAACAATCATCCAGACAATGGTACTTAATATTTCATCAAGAAATCACTTCATATGATTTTGAGATGATCAATAAAGACCATTGTGTTTATATTAAAATGGATAAAGACAAATTTGTGATTTTGTCATTGTATGTGGATGACATACTTGTAGCTGGAAATGACTTAGAATTCATGAAAACCATTAAGGAATGGTTATCATCTATGTTTGAGATGAGAGATATGGGAAAAGCATCCTATATACTTGGTGTTAGGATCAATAGAGATACTCCATTTGCAAGAGGTGAAAATCAAGTAGAATGTTGGCACTTTCACATGAGCCATACATTAAAAAATGCTTGAACGATTTAATATGCAAAATTGCAATCCTATAGATACTCCATTTGCAAGAGGTGAAAATCTAAGCAAAGAAAAAGGGCCTAAGACTCTAGAAGAAAAGAAGGCAATGGCAAATGTTCCTTATATAAATGCGGTTGGTAGTCTGATGTACACTATATTGTGTACTCGACCTGATATTTGCTATGCTATTGGCATGGTAAGTTGATACCAAGCAAATCCTGGCATTATGCATGGGAAAGCAGTCAAGAGGATTTTGAGATATTTAGAAGGCACGATGGACTATTTTCTTTATTACCAAGGTAATGATTTATGATTAGTTGGATATTCAGATGCTGATTGGGCTGGTGATCTAGATGAATGCAAATTGACATCAGGGTACCCATTCTTGCTTAACAATGGTGCAATATCATGGAGTAGCAAATATCATGGAGTAGCAACAAACATGCATAGCCATGTCTACATTGGAGGTTGAATTTATAGCATGTTCAGCCGCAGTGCATGAAGCCATTTAGCTAAAAGGATTTTTACACAGCTTGAGGATAGTTAAAGGTAACACTGAACCTATAATTGTCTATTGTAACAGTCAAGCTGCCTTTACATATGTCAGAGATCCAAAGTATCATGGAAGAACTAAGCATATAGATATCAAAAACAATTTCATCAGAGATATTATAGCAAAGAAAGAAGTCATATTGAAATATCTACCTATGCATGAGATGGTAGCAGATCCATTCACAAAACCAATTCTTAGAGACATTTTTTATTCACATGTACTTGCCTTAGGTTTGCATAAGATATGAATTGATTGTAATTTTTGTTGGTTATTATTAATAAAATTGATGAACCAATTTTGATTCATTTCTATGTGATTATGAATATTTTGTTGGCAGTTACATGATTAATCTATGTTGCAAGGCAATGGTCGGCTCTCTCATACGAGTAACTACCCTATTGATATGTTTAGTACATAATGGGATAAGACTACGTATACAAAAAGAGAGAAAAAAATACATTTGGAGTTGCCATGATTAAGTATCAAGATGAGGTTATATTTGAAAACCGAATGTGATACCTTAAATCACATATGCCTTGTTAAACCAGACCTAAATTAAACATTTCACCCCAAGTGGGAAAAGAATGTAAATTTGTAAAATTCATATGTTGTTTTCAGTGTGGTCTGTATGGTAATAAATTAGACATATGCTCTTTAATAAAGAAAGAGAAATTACAATAGCATGTATTTCATACTTCATATGCTTCAAAGCGAATAAAAAGGACAATAAGAGTTTATCTCTGTATCCTTATTATGTGAGGTCCTTATGGCTTATTAGTTAAGACCAATTTATGGTACCCCTAGTACTATTGACTATGTTCAGAGATAACACATTAATGTTGCTACTTTGATATGTTTCCTGCAGAGATGAATATAATTATCCTTAAGGGACATGTTGGGAAAGTTCTTAATGTGAAGTTAAAGAACATGAGCTCAAGAGGAAGACTTAATGGTCTGCACAAGTGTGTGCAAAGGTTAACCGATCATACTGCTTGTGCAATTGATATCTCAAGAACACAAAATGTTAATAGATATTACATACAACCACAAGGGATTGGTGTAAGTAATATGTGCAGAAAAATAAGTTTGGAGTACTGCGAGGCATTGATTAACTAATTATTTTCTATATGTAGTAGAGTTGTTATGGATCCCTAATAGGTGTATAACATTAAAGCTCATTTAGATCCGCACAATCGCATGATACATTTGCCTATATAAATGATTGAGAGAATTAAATAGATTTATATAATCTATACGTATTGTCATTCCACCCATCATGGGTGAGTGGGAGATGTTGGAAAATGGGTTGTTTTTCTTGCACCCATGATAGGTTGGCCCAATCCGTTTGGAGACCCAAATTAATTCATTGGTGGAGTTTAAATAATTAAGATAGGGTGTAAACAAGTTGAGCTGAGCCGAGTTTTAGCTTGTTCAGGCTCAGTTCATATTTTTTTTTCAAGCTCAAGCTCAATTTTTGGATCGAGCTTGAAAATTAAGTTTAAACTTAGCTCACTTAAAACTCAAACCGAGCTTAAGTTTGGCTTGTTAATAAATTATAATCGAACTCGACTTAATATGAAATTTGTTTATAACTTATCAAAATGTTCAACTTCCTAAATATTTATTTCTCATAAAATAACTATAATGAAAATATTTAAAACTAATATAAAAGTAAAAGTATCCAATTAGTGAAAAAATGCAATTATAAAATTGAGCATTATATGTATTATAAAGATATTAATTAATAAAAAATATATTTTATTTAGTATGAAAATATTAGGTTATGTTAATTAGAAATATATATATATTTTAGTCAATTTGAATTAGTAAAAAGTTTATGGAAGTTTTAAAATATATTTTTTGGAGTACCAAAATAATTAAGTTAATAATAATAATAATAATAATAATAATAATAATAATAAAGATGTTTACGAGCCTATTAATCGAGCTGTTTGCGAGCTTATTTTGAGCTTATAATCGAGCTGCTCACGAGCTTAATCGAGCCGAGCTTCATGCATTGAGCTTTAATATAAAGCTCAAACTTGGCTCGTTTATAAAGCGATATGAACGTGAACGAGTGTGAGGCCTCGCCCGAGCACCGGTCTGATCCGCCGAGGAATCGAAATGCTCTTTAGGAGAAACTCCACGATTGAAACTTGCTATGAGTTCGGAAAATTGATTTTTGTGATTTGACAGTTGAAAAGTGAGTCGCCACTTTAATTTAATTATTTTAATTGGGAAAATTAAAGAAAACCCAACATAATTGACTCTATAAAATATTTGATTTATCCCAATGAAAAATGCACCAATCTGTGAGTGACCAATGAGGGCTCGGAGACCAGGTTTTGGTAATTACACAATTAAGAAGATAGATTTTCTTTAATTTGGCTAAAAAATTACAAAATAACTCTTAAAAATGAATTTTTGTGTATGCATGAACAGGAATATAATGATGAATGAAATATATATATATATATATATATATATATATATATATATATATGTATATATATATATATATATATGTATACATATATATATATATATATATATATATATATATATATATATATATATATATATGTATATATATATATATGTATACATATATATATATATATATATATATATATATATATATATATATATATATATATATATATATATATATATATATATATATGTATATATATATATATATATACATATATACATATATATACATATATATATATATATACATATATATATATATATACATATATACATATATATACATATATATATATATATACATATGTATATATGTATACATATATATATATGTATATATATATATATATGTATACATATATATATATATATATATATATATATATACATATATATATATATACATATATATACATATATATATATATACATATATATATATATACATATATATATATATACATATATATATATATATATATATATATATATATATATATATATATATATATATATATATATATAATGGAATGACAATAACAAATAAATAGGCAAGATAAATCCTACTTAATTATTACAATATCCAAACAAATGAAATAAAAAGGATCTTTTCTCTAACCCTTATGGGTACTAGGAAAAGCACACATTCCCCAAAATAAACTAAAATAAAATCACAAATAAAGGATTAATAAAATCAAAGCAAGAAAACAATATTGATAAAAGATTTTGTAGTTAATGCCCTTCAGAATGGCAGCCTGCGTATCCTATTGAATATGAATCAAACCCCACGTAATTCTTCCTTCTTGCGAAGGAGGGGTTTTAAAAATGTATTGGTTTGCTTATTAACTTAATTCTGATTCTTAAATTAATAAGTTTTTAGATCTTTTCAGTTTTAGACTTAAAGAGAATTCTAGATCTGAATTTAGAATTTTAAAAATAAAGAAGGATTATACCTTTGCTTTTCTTAGTTTTCTGACAAATGGAACGAGTTTTGCTCTGAATCTCAACTCCACCTTGAATTCAAAGGAAACTTGGAATCTGGATCTAAAAGCAAAAAGTATGTTAGTATAAGAACGAATTTATGCTTTGGAATATGCCTGAACTGCTTTGAAATCTCTCGAATTGCTTTGGAATCCCTTGGAAGTCATGCCAAATGAGGCTGGAGGAGGCTTCTATTTATAGAGCTGCAGAGGGGGGTCCAGCGATACGGACGGTGCCATCGGTGCAGCGCCAGCGGCAAGGGCGGTACGGCAGATGCGCTGGCCGTTCGAGCAGCATGGTAGGCATGCCACCTGTCCGCCGGCATAAATTTGGTGCCGCCTGTGGCACCAAGTGTGTGCCTCCTTCTGGGCGGCACAGTAAGCGTGCCTCCTAGACAACAGCGTGCCACTTTGTGCGGTTCGACCTGTTTCCGTCTGTTTTGGGCCTGTTTTAGTTCTGAATCAAGCTCGGTTTGATCCTGTAGGTTCATAACTAAAAGACAATCCACTAGAGGTGCAATTTTGAGGGTTCACAACGAGCTTTTATCAAGCTCAACACTGAGCTAGTTATGAATAGCTCAGCTCATTTACACACCTAAATTAAGATAAATATTCAAATAATTTAAGTAATTATTTGATATTTAACTAAGAGATAATGTAAATAATTATCTGAGAGATATCTAAATAAGATAATTGTAGGAATTATCTTCAAAAAAAGATAAGTTTTCTGTAGATAAGAAAAAGAAGACTATCTCTATCTCTTTATCTCTCAACCACCAAAAAAGATCTCTCTGAAAGTCAAAAACAAAAATAGTACATTAAAAAAAATCTCCAATAATCAAAGGTTCTTGTACTGTGAACCTGAGTTGGTTCCCGATTATTGTTGTTCCAATCTAACTATTTGCATCAATCAAAGTTCGTGTTGTGTTTATGAGTAAGGATTGCTATGTTCGTGCTATTGTTTGTAATCTAGTTGCAAACCCTCAAAATTGCACTCTTGGGATTCTGCCACAGTTTGACACTTTTTAAGATTAGTGCACTACGCATATGACGGTTCTGCTAGCCAGTTAGCGAGCAGAGGTCAAGAAAGCAATGCCCCTAGCGGGGTACAGGGCAGCACTCCGTTGAAAAATAAATTTCCTGAATCTTTCACCTCGAGTCGACTGCTTTTTAGTTACAAGCCCATAGAATCAAACTAGGCTCAAATTGAATATGAAACTAACCAGAAACGGCAAAAAACGTGTGAAAACAGGTTAGACCAATTTGACACAGTTTTTGAGGCAAAAACTCTCATATATTGCTCTACTTATTGGGCTGAAATTCTCTTTAAAATTTGTCATTTTGAATTGTTTTAATTCACATTTATTACACTGTTTGCTAACCTTTTGCTGTTAAGGTTCAACTTCAGGGTTCCAAATCCAAGGTGGAGCTTAGATCCGAAGCTAAACTTGTTCCATTCATCCGAAGGTCAAGAAAAGCAAAAGTATAATTTCTTTCGTCTCCAATCTAGAATACTCTTTAGGTCTAAAATAGAAAAGATCTCAAATTTATTAATTTAAAGATCAGAATTAAATTAATAAATCAAACTAACACTTTTTCCAAAATCCCTCCTTCGCAAGAAGGAATAATTGCATAGGGTTTGATTCTTATTCAATAGGATACGCAGGTTGCCATTCTGAAAAGACATCAACTCCAAAATCTTTTTAATAATATTTTTTCCCTTTTGCTTTGATTTATTTGTATTAATGCTCTATTTTTTATTATGTATTAACTTAGTTGAGGAATATGTGCTTTTCTTAGTATCCATAAGAGTTAGAGAAAAGATCCTCTTTATTTCATTCGTTTTGATCTTGTAATAATTAAGTAGGATTTATTCTTTGCTTATTTATTTACAATTGTCATTTCATTTCATTTTATCATATATATCTATTTCATTCATCATTTTATTCATGTTCATGCATATATGAATTTTTTTTAAAGCGTTATTTTGCAACTTTTAGCCAAACTAAAAAAAATCATATTTTCTTAATTGTGTAATTACTAAAATCTGATCCTCGAGCCCTCTTGGGTTACTCGCGGATTAGTGCTTTTCCATTGGGATAAATCAAAATATTTTTTTGGAGTCAATCATTTTGGGTTTTCTTTAATTTTTCTAATCAAAATAAGTAAATTAAAGTGGCAACTCCCTTTCACAAATTCCAAATTACAAAACTCAATTTTCTGAACTCACAATGAGTTCCAATCATGGAGTTTCTCTTGAATAGCATTTCGATTTCTCGACGGATCGGACTGGTGCTCGGGCGAAGCCTTACAATTGGTGACTCCACTGGGAACTTTAAAATCTTTTTCATAAAAAATAAAATGAATTACTTTTGGTAAAATACCGTGTTTGGTTTTAAACATGAAATAACTCACTATATCAGACTCCTTGTCCCAAAAACCCTAGCTTCCTAGGAAAACAAAGGATAGAAAGTAACATCGAGTGGGCAGCCTTCCTTAGTTTTGCTTGCCAATAGTAAAATCATCCAACCCATGACAAATTCTCTAATTCTTTTAGAGGTGTAATGAGTATGCACATACCATTGGACCACGTGAGGCTCCTTGTCTCACATGTGGTTAGGTATATCGCATCTCTAGTGTGATGGGTTTCCTTCAAACCATCCTAACCCTTTCATATAATGACTCATAGAACCTTTCTTTATGATTGTATGCACCATAATACTGAACTTGGTATGTCATTATCATGAAACCTTTTCATTCATGCATACATGCATACATAACTTGAACCTTGTGAAGAGTAAAAAAAACCCATCCAAACATCTTCACACCCAAAACCCATGGTCTGCCTAAATCCATGGTCAACACCCAAAGCCCATGGGCCACCTAAACCCATGGTCAACACCTAAAACCCATGGTCCACCTAAACCCATGGTCAACACCCAAAGCCCATGGTCCACCTAAACCCATGGTCAAAACCTAAAACCCATAGTCTATCTAAACCCATGGTCAACACCTAAAGCCTATGGTCCATATAAACTTATGATCAAAATCCAAAACTCATGGTTACCTAAACCCATGATCAAAACCCAAAACTCATAATTCGCCTAAACCCATGATCCAGTCCTATCCAAACCTATGTCAAACTCATGGTAAAAATAAACTCGTCTATGGTACCCTCGTCCTTATCTATAATCCTTATCCAAGCTAAACACTAACCTAGCCTAAGCTAAACACTGACATAGCTTCATCTTTCATAATTCTTACCGAAGCTAAATACTAATCTAGCTTTCATCTTTCACAACTCTTACCCAAGCTAAACATTGATCTAGCTTTCATTTTTCATAGTCCTTACCCAAGCTAACCACTGATCTAGCATTATCCTCAACAATCCTTACCAAAGCTAAATACTGACTTAGCTTCACTCTTATCCTCAATCCTTACCCAAATTAAATGTTGACTTGGTTTCATCTCTTACATTACTATCCAAACCCATGGCCCGTCTAAGCCTAAGGTTTAGTCTAATCAAACCTATTATCCAACTATCACCAAACCTATGGTCCATACAACATCCAAATCCATGGTACATCCATAACCTAATTGCAAAACCCATGGTCACTCTATCCTTAAGACTATAGTAAACCATTCATAAATCATAATCCCAATTACTCGAAGCGAAATTCTAACCTAGCTGCTCAAATCTAAAATCTGACCTAGCAACCCAAAGCTAAACTTTGACCTAGCTCCCTTAGCTAAATACCTACTTAGCTAACATCATACACCTTTACCCTCATCTTTACCCATACACCGTCAACCTAACCATAAGACATTGTCATCCATTGTCATTAAACCTAAGGTCCTTGGTTTGTCATACCTCACCATAACCCTTTTTTCCAAAGCTTGATACTAACCTGGCTCTTTTTCCCTATCAAAGGTTGACAAGATGTTTGTTGCCGGAGATGAAATCACTACTACCAGAGCTGATGAAATCTTTGACAAGCTTCTTGCTAAGTTGTCTGAACACCAAAAGACCATGATGAAGAGGAAAGAGGATTATTTCCAAGACATGCTTAAAGCCCAAAGGAGGGATATTATGGAAGATGTTTATGCCATGATGGAATAAACCTCCTTGGCCCAAAGCTCAACCGACCCAAAACTACTCAAATTTGACCTGAAACTCGCTCTTTATCCTGTCTATGGATCCACTTCTAGAGCTTACTCTAGAGACAAAGAGCCTATAAACACTGACACCATCCCACCACTACCTATTCCATCACCTGAATTCCCCAGAAATAGCTCACCTTTTCAACCTATGACAATTCAACCATCAAATTTTACCCCTACTCTCACTTTTCGACCCACGGATCCTTTACAAGGGATGGAAGTCAACCCTGAAATCAAAGCTATCATGGAAAAAATTGAACACATGGAAAAAAAATGCTGAAGAATATGAAGAAGAAAGATGACTTGGTTGATATAGGCTACCTGAGCTTATTTCCCAATGCAAGAGTTCCATCAAAGTTTAAGATGTCAAATTTGGATAGATTTGATGGTACTACTTGCTCTAAGATCCATGTAAGAATGTACGTGGGGGCAATGCATCCCTTTGGCATCAACAACGAGCTCCTTACTCAACTTTTTCATCAAATCCTTATTGATGTTACCCTAAGATAGTTTATTAACTTGGATGACACCCAAAAACAGACCTAAGAGGACATTTGCAAGGTATTTTTTGAAAAGTACCACTACAATATTAAAGTAGACATTACAAGAAGGGATTTAGAAACCATAAAGCAACTTCTAGATGAGTCCTTCTCCATGTTCCTTACAAGGTAGAGGGCTAAAGCTGCTCAAATGGTAAATAGGCTAACTGAGCAAGAACAAGTGGATATCATTGTCAAGAATCTACTCCCAACTTATCGAGCCCACTTGTTAACCCAATACCTACCTACCTTCAGAGCTTTGGTTGCAACTGCATCCAAGGTTGAAGATTGCATCCAAGGTAAATCGTTTCAAGCTGAATTCCACACCACCAATCTAAACATTAATGAGGAAACTAGATCCAACTCGACTCAACCTTACCTTAGCCTTAGAAGGCATATCATAGAGTAGTTCAAGTTTAGCTAATCTGACCTGTTTGATGTTGAATTCTAAGTCTAAGCTTGAGTCTGAGTCCAAATCTCCAAGTCTAGCATTTAATTCCGAGTTTAGGTCTGTTATCTTTTTCGTGTATTTTGTGTCTGCTATGTTGGTTCCTTTTTGTCATCTTGTAATAAAGTTTTCTTTATAGTAATGCATCTACATTTTCTTATTAGTGCATTTATTTTTTTTATCTTCTTTTTTAGTCCAACATGGATGAGCTTACAAAAATAAAAAATAAAAAAGGGAAAGAAAAGAAAAAAAAAAGCAAGAAAAGAAAAAAAAGAAAAAGAAAGAAAATGAAAATGAAGAAACCACAATTAGTATATATCAAAATTTGAGGTGTCCTTATTCTGTCAAATTAACAATCGCTTCACCAACTCCTAATCAAAGAAGATCAAGACAATTGAAGCACAAAGAGTAAGTGTAATTACTTGTTGCACATTGGGTAATCAAATGATATACCTCAATAAGAGACGACAAGTTCAGAGAAGACCTTTGTCAAATCCAGAATTCAAAGGTCAGAGCCCTTCAAAATGAGAAAAGGCAGCAACCCAAACCATGGTGGAATTTTCTTCCAAATTTCATTAATTCAAGCTCGCTAAGTTGAAAACCCAAAAGGGCGACTTAGGCAAAAGTTAGAGTAGAAAGAGAGAGAGAGAGAGAGAGAGAGAGAGAGAGCTCATCCAAGTCATCTTCCCTCATGTCCAAAGTTGTCAAATGATCTTTAATCAATCTGTCTCATCTCATGTTTCTAGAGTTATCCTTCCTCACCAGAGGTTCATTCTCTAAGGATATACTATCTTCTATATCCTTATCCTATAATAGGGGCATCTCTTCCTAGGTCATCATCTGTTGTCAATCTATCCCATCACTTACCTCAAAGAGCTGAGACACAATCCCTCACATTTCCTACCTTTATATTCTTCTCTCTCATTTGGGAGCATGATCCCCAATTTGTCTTCTTTCAGTAGCACTTTAGCTATTCCTAAGGGCTCTTTGTTTCAACTAGTGCAATTTATATAAAGTCAAACCAATTAAATGTCACTCCAAGAGTCTCTTCAATCTCTAATAATAAGAAAAGCTTGACTTGCTCTTTTCCATGATTCATGCTATAAAAAGCAAAATCATACAACATCCATGATTCTTTTCAGAAGTTTCAACCTACCTTTAAACCATTCTTAAACTTTATGAAATCATATTGTTCCATCCCAAGCCTCATTGGCAAATCATACCATCTTTTCAAAGCTCAAGCCATAGACTACCCATTCCTTGGCATAATCTCAAAATAAGCAAAACCAAAAATCCCAAGTCTATCAAGGCTTATCATCTTTAAATCTAGTTTCCTTTGCAAAATCAGAAGTTGAGGCATATCTCCTAAAAGCCTTCATCAAAAAGCTTAAGTCTAGAAGCCTTCATCAAGAAGCCCAAATCTAAAAGCCTTCATCAAGAAGCCTAAGTCTAGAAGCCTTCATCAAGAAGCCCAAATCTAAAAGCCTTCATCAAGAAGCCCAAATCTAGAAACCTTCATCATAAAACCTAAACTAAGAAGCCCTTCATTAAGAGGCACATGACCCAAAAGCCTTCACCATGAAGCCCACTCCTAAAAAGCCTTCGTCATGTAACTAGAAGTCTTCATCAAGAAGCCCAAATCTAGAAGTCTTCATTAAAAGGCATATGATCTATAAGCCTTCGCTATGAAGCCTAAAATCAAAAGCCTTCACCATGAAGCCCAGATCCAGAAGCCTTCACCATGAAGCTCACTCCCAAAAAGTCTTTACTATAAAGCCCACTCCTAAAAAGCCTTCACCATGAAACCCACTCCTAAAAGGCCTTCATTTATGAAGCCTATGATCTCCTTTAAAGCAAAATCAGACTGAGCGTTTCAAATAGATTTCTTAACCAAACCTACCCACCTTAGCCAAGACCTTTCCCTACAAGGACTGATCCTCAATCGTACTTTCCATAGGTAACCTGAGTCGAGCCACCTATGTTGACATTTTTACACTCCTCGTCTTTTTTCCCTAAATCTCTAAAGTCTAAGCCAAACAGATAACTTTGATCTTAATCCTTCCTAACACCAAAGCCGAACAGATAGTTTTGATCCCAACTTTCCCAACACCAAAGCTGAATAGATAGCTTTGATTTCAATCATCTCAAACACTAAAGCCAAACAGATAGCTTTGATTCCAATCTTCTCAAACACCAAAGCCAAACAGATAGCTTTGCTTCCAATCTTCTCAAATACCAAGGCCAAATAGATAGCTTTGATTACAATCTTTTCAAACTCTAAAGCCAAACAGATAGCTTTGATTCCAATCCTCTCAAGCACCAAAGCCAAACAGATAGATTTTTTCCCAAACATTAAAGTCAAACAGATAATTTTGATCATAATCTCACTAATAACAAAGTCAAACAGGTGGCCTTGCTAAACCAATTTGAATTCCTAAAATCTCCCCCATCTTAGTGGATGAAATCTCTAAATCTTAAAGTTTAGGCTAAACATATAGCCTTGATTGAAATTCACCAAACCATCTTTACTTCAACATTTAGGCAGGACAAATAGCCTTAATTGAAATTCACCAAGACCATTCCTATGTCCAATGTCAAGGTCAAACTGATAGTCATTAATAAAACGTCATTTATTCTAGGGGTCCCCTACCAAAAGGTTCATGTTCTTATATTTTGTTTACCCTTCACAAGGTTTAATTTGCACAAGCATGAATGCCTTTATGCATGACAAACACAAGAAGGTATCACAAGCCTAGAATCTAATATGGCACAAGCCCAGAGTCTGACATGGGATAGCCTAGAATCTAACATGGCACAATAACACATGAGCCAAAAATCTGATGTGGCACGGCATAAGTCTAGAGTCTGACATGGTATCTCTTCCTAGGGTTCACTATCATCAGAATTACATTTTGCTCAAAGCCAATTCTGATGAGGGGGTAGATGTGAACCCTCAAAATTGTACTCTTAGGATTCGGCCACATCTTGACACTTATTAAGATTAGTGCGCTATGTATATGGCAGTCCCACTAGCCAGTTAGTGGGTAGGGGTTAAGGGGGCAGCGCCCCTTGCGGGGTGCGGGGCAGCACCCTATTAAAAAAAAAATTTCCTAAATTTTTCATCTTCAATCGACTGCTTTTTAGTTATGAGTATATAGAATCAAACTGGACTCAAATCGGATCTAAAATGAACTAGAAACGGCCAAAAATGTGTGAAAACAGGTTGGACCAGCGAAATTGGAGCGTGCCACAACTTTGGGCATGCCGCTGGCAAGGCGGCACGGGCGACTTTTGAATATGCTGCCTGGCTCACTAGCGAGTTACTGTGTTGCTTGTGCATCAGTGCCATCAGCGGCACCCCTTCAGCTGCTCTATAAAAAGACCCTCCTTTAAGCTCATTTGACACAATTTTTGATACAGAAACTCTGATATATTGCTCTACTTGTTGTGTTGAAATTCTCTTTGAAATCTGTCATTTCGAATTGTTTTAATTCGCATTTATTACATTGTTTTGCTAATCTTTTGCTGTTAAGGTTCAACTTCAAGGTTTCAAATCTAAGGTGGAGCTTAGATCTAGAGCTAAACTCATTCCATTCATCCGAAGGTCAAGAAAAGCAAAGGTATAATTTTTTTCATCTCAGATCTAAAATTCTCTTTAGGTCTAAAACAGAAAAGATCTAAAATTTATTAATTTAAAGATTATAATTAAATTAATAAATCAAACTAACACTTTTTCCAAAACCCCACCTTTGCAAGAAAAAAGAACTACGTGGAGTTTGATTCATATTCAATAGGATACGCAGGTTGCCATTCTGAAAAGGCATCAACTCTAAAATCTTTTTAATAATATTTTTTCCCTTTTGTTTTGATTTATTTGTATTAATGCTCTATTTTTTATTTTGTATTAACTTAGTTGAGGAATGTATGCTTTTCTTAGTACCCATAAGAGCTAGAGAAAAGATCATCTTTATTTCATTCATTTTGATCTTGTAATAATTAAGTAGCATTTATTATTTGCTTATTTATTTACAATTGTCATTTCATTTCATTTTATCATATATATCTATTTCATTCATCATTTTATTCATGTTCATACATATACGAAAATTTCTTTTTTTTTTAAGAGTTATTTTGCAACTTTTAGCCAAACTAAAGAAAATTATATTTTCTTAATTGCGTAATTATCAAAACCTGATCTCCAACCCCTCTTTAGTTACTCGCGGATTAATGCTTTTTCATTGGGATAAATTAAAATATTTTTTGGAGTCAATCATTTTGGATTTTCTTTACTTTTTCCAATTAAAACAAGTAAATTAAAGTGGCGACTCCCTTTCACAAATTCCAAATTAAAAAACTCAATTTTCTGAACTCACAGCGAGTTCCAATCATGGAGTTTCTTCCAAATAGCATTTTGATTCCTCGACGAATCAGACCGGTGCTCAGATAAGACCTCACACTAATGTGGAGTTTTCTAAAGCATATCATCATTATTGTTGTTTTCAGAATTGAAGGAGGTAACCTTTAAATTCAATTTAATCATATAGTAGTGATTCAAGCATGGTTATGTGATCTTTGGGATTGAATTGATTGCAAAAATTCAGATTAAAAAATATTCATTTTTTATCAATAATTAATTAATGTGTTTTCTTATAAATAAGAAATCTTAAAATAAATAAAAATTCGAGTCATTACAACATACATCAGCGCCAAAGTCCACATTAATTACAAATTGTTCATCATCTATACTCACAAAATCTGCTATAAATAGAACTTTTAGGATCCCTTCTGATTGAGCTGAGTTGTGAATTCCTTCAGTTTGTCTGGAGTTTTGATTACCACCTAATAGATCTCCTTTAACCCCCCTCTTACTTTCATCTATCACATTCTCACTGCCCCTTGCATCTACATCCTTAGAATTGTTCACCTCATCATGATTACACATTTGGATTTTCAAACACAATATTCACATTATCATTGAATATAAATGACTCAATATCACACTCAAAGGTAGCAGTAGAACTAGCAAGGAAATTAATGTCTTCAGGTACATTATCTTCCCTACCTACATTATCATTTGATTTCTCAATATTTGCCTTAATGTTATTTTCAATTCATAAATTAATGTCTCAATTAACATTATCATAATTAATCCTAATCTCTACTCTTTCCTCTACATTAATATCCCCTGTACCACCTATCATTCTCTCACCCTCCACTGGATCATTAACCAATGTAGTGTTACTACCACCTACATCATTCCCCTCCACCACTCTCAACACTATAAATACAGCATCACCTCTTCCTCAACAACTTCTTGTATGTTTATTGTATGCTTCACGTTAACATCAATAAAATCCCCATCATTACATTCATTGAGAGTAGGATACACACAATTACCATTATAAATTAATCTCAAATAATTTCTCATGTTTCTACTCCCCTTAAGCAACTTTAACAATTTAAAATTTTAATTATAACCGAATTGTTTAACTATTTTACCTAATCTCAAATGATGTAATTCATCAATGTCTCTAATATTGAAATCATCAATAGTCCCACCTTCACAGCTAAACTTTGGTTCAAGCATAAACTTACCCCATGACATATATTTATTTATATATATATATATACAATAGCCTCTCTTCTAAATGCCAACCTACAAATAAATATCAAATTAAATATTTTATATGCAATCAGATAGTAACATATGCAGTCCATCATATTTCATTAAAATAATAAATAAATTACTAAAATACCAAAAAAAATGAATCTCCTAAGCTGATTAACTTTTAAAGATAGCAATATAATAGTAATGTCAGACACAAGGGGCCAACATATACAATAAACTTACAGCTTTTGGAACTACGGTTAAACAAACACAAATAAACAGAACACATAAGCAAACAAATTAACTATAACATACCTAAAAGGTACATTGAATCCCTTCTCTATACTTCAATGTTTTGTATCCTTCATTAGCTGCAGTACGTTACAAAGCATTGATACTTGATTTTACATGCAATCAATTTTACTTTTAGCTTCTTAATGAATAAAGAGAACCCTAGCAACTGAGAGAGAATCAGTACATGAAATAAATTAGATGTTGGGTGACATTGAAATTGAAGCAAAGTGAAGGTAAAACTCTCTGATTTTCGTACTTAAACACAGTCATAAAAGAGAAACTTGTTTTTTTTATTCATTACCCATTAATTTAATATTTATCATAGCTCCTCATGCATTTTTACCATCATCTATAACTTATGCTCTTTCCTTTTAGACAAATTGGGCCTCATCAAGTTTATAGCGTAGACTTAATTACTAATTTGAAATTGAAATTCAAGTTCGGGGCCTTTCTATTCAATATGTAAATCAGGAGGGCCAAATTGAACTTTGAACCATAATATCAATGTACATGTACGAATGGCATAGAATATTGTAAGTATTTAAATTATAAATAATAAACTGTGATGTGTCTCTCTACGAAATCTGCAGCCATCATCGTACGGTCACCGTCGGTGGATATGAACAATTATTCTTTTCTTTTTCTTCAGCAATAGACAATTATTCTCAATTCTCAACAGAAGGGCTCACTGGCAAGCAAAACCACGGCACCTCTGTCTCCCAAATTTATTATTATTTTAATTTTAATTTTTTAAGTTAGAAATTTATATATTTTTTGGATAATTTATCCATGTTTAACTTAAGCCATTTTCAAAAGAAATGAAAAAATCTTTTTTTAAAATTTAGAAAATTCATTGCAAAAAAAAAAAAAAAAAACGTAAACACATATTTATTAATCTATTAATTATTAATTGCTCATCAACATTATTATTATAGCAAATCATAAAATTTTATCATTTTTATGTATTTTTTATATTTAACAAGACATTTAAAAATTATAAAATTCTTATAAATTGAAATTTTTTTATAATCTTACAATTAAAAGTTATAATTTTCTCAAATTAATTTAGAAAAAACAATTGAAAGTATTTTTTTAGAAATATTTTTTTTTACAAATTTAATTTTTAATGAAATTCAAATATAAAATTTCTTAATTTAGGAGACCACTAAATAAATATAATTTATTTTAGCAAAATAAATGAAGCTTAATTTAATTAATCTTTAAATGAATATTTTTATTTAGATTTTAATAAAAAAATAATTCAGAAGACAAAAAAGCTGCGAAGGGACTGCTATCCGTCGGGTCCGCTAAATAATGAATTAGAATTTACAAAGAAAATAATAATAATTGCAATTGCTTTACTAATAAATATTAAAAACGACGGATATCTGTTCGTTGAATATGAGTGGTCCACGTGTACATTTGTGACACGTGGCAATCATATATTTGATGAATCAGATGAGATAGATCTGAAAGTGGGTCCACGTTGTTATCTATAGGACCAGACATATCAGTCAAAGAGAGAGAAAAATAAGGCCGCCGGATGACGTGGAAGTCCGATGGCCAAAACTTTTTTAGACAAAAGTAGCTGGAAGCGATCCTAGCCACTTGTTTGAGTGGCGGAGACATACCTTAGAGGGTCCCATTAAACTTTACATCCCTGAATCAATTATGATTTTCCCTTTAATAATAATGACGCTTGTTTGTTTGCTATCCTACTCCAATTCTTACAATGGATTGGATGGGCAAGTCATACCCTAATGTCCTTCTGTATGTTAATGACCTGTAGTAGAGGGCAATGTCATGTTCTGACTACTTTTCTTCCTAATATTTCAAATGGAATTGCCCACTTTATCCTCAACCCATTTCCAAATGTTTTTTTTATCAATTTTGAATTCTTACCTTATGCACAACATGCAAACATTCGGTAACATTGAAAAAATTAAATAATATAACTTATTATATTTAATGTATATTTTAAATTAAAAATATTAGCTTATTATTTTAAGTATGTTTAATTTAATTAAAATTTTTAAAATAAATATTACTAAATACTTTAAGGTGATTAAATATTAAATTTTTTTGAGTCAAAATATTAAAAATATTAATTTTAAGTGTTGACTTATATTATCAAAATATAATCTTAATCATTTCATATCTCGCCTAATAGTTATTCCAGCATCATAAACTCGCTCTAGTAGCATTTCGCCTTACCAATGGCTAATCTTGCTTAGCTTATAAGGAAAATCATACTTAATAACTCTTTACAAGTTCATTTGATAGACAAGCCCTATTATTACTATAAGAGAAATTGATTTTAGAGACTAAAAAATATAATTATTAAATTATAAATTTTTAGTTGCTAATTATAATTTTTTTGCTAATTTTTTCAAGTAAAATAATCGTTAATTAGCTATTAAATGATAATAATTTCTAATCATCGATTAAAAATGTCAATCACTAATTAAAAAAATGATTAAAATAATTTTGGTTGCGATTAATTTACTATTAAAAATAGTAGTCGCTAATTAGCTACTAATACAATGTAGTATCTATTTTTTTTAATTTTTAAAATAATTTCCAGATTTTTAATTCTAATTTTAATTTTCTTTGTTTTAATTTTCTTAATATATTAATTGTCTTTTCTTTATTATATTTTTTATTTTATTTTAATTTTTTATTAATTGTCTTGTTTCATAAATAATAATAATAATAATAATAATAATTATAATAATACACAATTTTTTCTTTTTTGCCAAATTAATAATGCACAATTGAGTACTTAATAGTTTTGAAATTTTAATAATTTCAGTATTATGAGGTAAAGTCATTAATATTACTTCCTAATAATTTCTAACTTTAAAAAAAAAAAAATGTTATTGGATAAAAGGCTTGAGCTGTAATAATAGCAGGTGGGCCAACATGGATACCTAATAATTAGGATTGTTCCCTTCTGTCCTGTAGTTGCTTAGGGTAGAACGGTCCGTGAAACTATCTTAAAAAGTGAATTTTATGGTTCATAATCATAAACGGATTAAAAAAGCAAATTCCATTAAAAGAAAAAAAAAATTCTCTGCATAACCCATTACAGATTCTCCTTTTATCTTGAAAGTCTCTTTCTTCTGCCGGCACAAATGGCTACCACCCCTCTTAGGAACAATAGCAGGCTTTCCATTGCCATGGAGAGAACTGGCCAATGGTAACCCAAGTACTACTAATTATCTTTACTCAAACATAAAATCAAACCATTTATTAATCATTTCTGCTTCTTAAATTTGTTTCAGGGTGTTTTCTCAAGAAATTCCAACAGATGTTGTAGTTGTTGTTGGAGAAGCCAATTTTCCTCTCCATAAGGTATATGGATCAAAATTAATATTACCCTTTTCCTATATTTTACAGGTTTTTGCTTATTATATGATTATGATGATACTTAGTTAATTACTTTGATTTCAGTTCATATTGGTGGCAAAGAGCAATTTCATAAGAAAATTAATAATGGAATCAAACAAAGCCGATTTGACAAGAATCGATCTCTCAGGGATACCTGGAGGTCCTGAAACGTTTGAAAAAGCAGCAAAATTTTGCTATGGAGTCAACTTCGAAATCACAGTTCACAACGTAGCTGCTCTTCGCTGTGCAGCAGAGTATCTTGAAATGACTGATTTATATTGCGACAATAACCTCTCTGGTCGCACTGATGATTTCCTCTCTCAAGTCGCCTTGTCTAGTCTCTCCGGCGCCATAGTCGTATTAAAATCCTGCCAAGATCTCCTTCCCATGGCTGAAGACCTCAAAATCGTTCAGCGATGTGTCGATATCATTAGCGTTAAGGTAAGTACGCAATTGAGTATGTATCTCATAATATAAACTAAACAAAATTAATTATAATAATTATAAATAAA
Organism: Reutealis trisperma; assembly: GCA_947687605.1. Taxonomy (NCBI): domain Eukaryota; kingdom Viridiplantae; phylum Streptophyta; class Magnoliopsida; order Malpighiales; family Euphorbiaceae; genus Reutealis; species Reutealis trisperma. Next base: position 325,577 of record CANTUT010000366.1, on the reverse strand, counting down.
CGCTATTCATTTTTTGGATTTAGGTATGTAATGAGGCAAACTTTCCAAGCCGGTCGCCGCCGAATTGGTGGACGGAGGAGCTGTCGATTTTAGATGTAGAATTTGTGGGGAAAATTCTAACTGCAATGAAGCAACGTGGCGCAAAATCGCTAACTATAGCGAGTGCTCTCATAACTTATACAGAGAGAAATTTACGAGATCTTGTTCGAGATCATTCCGGCAACAGTGCCAAGTTGTTGGATTCCGATGATTCTGATGTTCGTAGCAGTCAACGGAAGCTTCTACAATCTATAATCTCTATTTTGCCTTCTGAAAAAGCTGCTTTTCCGATTAACTTCCTTTGTTGCCTTCTCCGATCAGCCATTTTCCTTAACGCCCCTAGTTCCTGCAAAATCGAGTTAGAGAAAAGAATTTCTGCGATCTTAGAGCATGTGACTGTTGATGATCTTCTTGTATTGTCTTTCACTTATGATGGTGAGAGACTGTTTGATTTAGAGAGTGTGAGGAGAATTATTTCTGGATTTGTGGAGAAGGAAAAGAGTATGGCTGTGTTTAGTGGTGGTGATTTCAAGGACACATGTTCTACTGCGATGCAGAGAGTTGCAAAAACTGTGGATGCTTATCTTGGTGAGATCGCCACTTATGGAGAAGTTAGTATCTCAAAATTCAATGGAATCGCCATTCTTGTTCCTAAAGGAGCAAGAAAGGTTGAAGATGATCTTTACCGCGCCATTGATATTTATCTTAAGGTAAATAAATTAGATTAATTAATTGATTAAAATATTAGACTTTTTGCATCAGGAAACAGATAAATACTCAATACTCTCTTGAATATTGAGCTGTTGGTGCCATTACAAATGCTATTACTAAGCTATTAGCTTAATGGCATCAAATGAATATTATCTTGTTCAACGCAAGGCTAATTGCTATACAAACGCTATTACTAAGCTATTTACTTGATTTGCAGGCTCATCCAAACCTCGACGAGATCGAGCGAGAGAAAGTATGCAGTGTGATGGATCCATTGAAATTGTCCTATGAAGCTCGACTTCACGCTTCTCAAAACAAGCGTTTGCCTGTACAGATTGTTTTACATGCCTTGTACTACGATCAACTGAAGATAAGAAGTGGAGTAGATGAACGCAGCACACCAGAGGCTGCTACAAGAAATCAATTGCAGGCTGATGTATCTCTCATCAGAGAGAACGAGGCCTTGCGATCAGAGCTGATGAAGATGAAGCTTTTCATCTCTGATATGCAGAAGGGTAGTAATAGTCAAGGGACTTCTGCGAAAGGCGGATCTCGAAAACCTACCTTCTTCTCATCTATGTCTAAAACTTTGGGGAAGTTGATGAACCCTTTCAAGCATGGGTCTAAAGATACTTCTCATATTGAAGAAAGTGCAGGTGTTGATATTACTAAACCAAGAAGGAGAAGGTTCTCTATTTCTTAATTAATCATGTAATTGGGAGTGATAGTTACATAATCATTTGTTTGTGTTGTAATTTTTTTTTAGAAGTGGATCTTCTCCTTCAACTTAGAAGAGAGAATAGTCTTTGTTGTGATCATTTATTTTTCATTTGATTTTTGGATTGGACTCAAAGTTGGATTGAATGTAATGTTATGTTAACAAAAAAAAAAATTAGGAAAGAACAATTATTGAAATAATTAGAACAATTATTTCTATCTGTCAATTGAATTCTTTTTTTGTATGAATTTTGTTTTAATTAAAATTCGAATTCAAAATCTTACAAGGTGTTATAGACAATTCTAATACCATATGACTAAAATTCCTTAATCAATTGAATTATTTTTTTTTTTATTTCGTGCTTATATGCATGAATGTATTGAATCATATGATTATTATTTCAATGCATTTTAAATTGTGAAGGCTTTATTTTGATATTTTGTAAAAGGAGGTCAGGCAAGACTATTGATAATTAGTGACAGTTTCATTGATCTTATCACTATGAAATGTCTGGTTTGAGTTTTCTTCTATCAATCAATTAATGATGCAAATTTCTGTTGGTCAATTGGACATTTTTTTCTTTTTCTTTTTCCCATGCTTTTCACGGTATGAGATTATTCTTTCAAATATCTGATATCCAGATATGAAAATCTAGACTCAGGATTACTTTTAAATTTTGATGAATTCATAGTACTCATGTGATATCACACAACTTGCAAATTTGGATAGAAACACTAACAAGAACATTTCCGTAACACAAATAAATTTTTAACTTAATTTGTAGAGAGCAACCGCATGTAAAATGGCCTGATAAGGATGTTTAACATTGACATATATATATATATATATATATATATATATATATATATATATATCCTTTTTTCCTCTTTTTAATCCTTTTTGGATGATTAGAAAATATTACAATGCATTTGATACATATGATTGTTTAAATAAGCCGCAGATTAGTAAAAAACACTATAGTTGGTGCATATGATTCGGCTTAGACTCAATAATCCTAAAAACTTAGCTAATCTATTGGATAATTATTATTTAAAATCTAGCCTTATGTTTTTATAAAAATCGAGGTAATTTCACTCATAATCCTTAATTATTTAACTAATGCACATTATCGTCATCTAAAAAAATTTCGTCCCACAAATATCACTAAACTTTGCCAATTTATAACCTGAATGTCCTTCCATCCTTTTCCGTCAGCTCCCTTGACAGAACGCTGATGTGGCATACATACTTAGCTTAAAAATTATTTTTTTTGCCACATGGTCATTCAGCTCATTAATCTCTCTCTCTCTCTCTCTCTCTCTCTCTCTCTGCGAGTGGAATATGAATATGAACTTACCTTTCACTTTCACAAATCTCCCTCTGACGCTGTTACCATTCATTGTAAACCTAAGATTTCTTCACTTGCCATTGACGTTGAAATTCACCGCTTCCATTGAGTGAGATTTGGAAAGTGTAAAAGGTAGAAAGGAAGTGGTTTTGGTGTTGGTGAAAAGAGTGAAAAGCAGTGGTGGCCCTAAGCTATCAATGGCAGCAAGGAAAAAAGGTATGGAATAGTCTTATGATTTGTCTCTATCTGAGAAAAACTAGCAATTGTGGGTATTGTATGTTTTTACTATATAAATTACCCATCTTTGTTTGTTGCTGACCTAATTTAATATTAACCCTGACATTATTTCAAACTGCGGATTATATACACAAAATTAGTTAAGTGAATATTATATTAGCATAATAAAAATTGAATTGAGAAACCTGTGTTATAATAGTATATAAGTGGTCATTACAATATTTTTAATCCAATAACTACATATTGGTATATTTTTATGCATTATACAACATATGATTGCATTTTGTGATTTTGTAATGTCAATTGAACTGACTTATGTGCATTAACATATAAATCTGTATTGTAAATACAGCAAAGGATGGGACTTTCAATCTCAAAATACATTTCAATGGGATCAAAGGTGAATATAGTTACATTGAAGGGGAGGAGTGTGAAATGATTGGTTGTGATCCTGACACAATGTCTGCACATGAGATTGATGATATGTTGTATAGGAATGGTGTAGAAGGGAACCTCAGGTACTGGTGGTGTTTGCCTAGCAAATGTTATGTAGATGGATTGAAATGCATCTCAAGTGATGCTAAGATGTATGAGATGTGTTTATATGCATCTGATGTTGGTGATGTGGACATATATGTGGAGCATCTCACAAATGAGCAATTGCTCAAAGAAGTAGAAAGTTGCTTGAAAAGACCTTTTGTTGTGATTGAAGAAATAGATGAACTAAATGAACTCCAACAAATTGCTGCTCCTACAGTTAGTAATGCAAGCCAACAAAGAAGAAGACCATGTTTAATGTTGTTGTCACAAGCTGAAACAGCAGATCCTGTTGGAACTAACACACCAGAAGTTGAACAAGCTGAGATGCCTGAAGTTGAACAACCTCAAGTTGCATCTGAATGACCTAAGATGCCTGAAGTTGAAAAACCTCAAGCTGTATCTAAACAACTTAAGATACCTGAAGTTGAACAACCTCAAGCTGCATTTGACCAAGCTGAGATGCCTGAAGTTGAACAACATCAAGCTGAAGTTGAACTTGAAGCTGGGGTTAAAAACCCCAATTTTACTACTGAAGCAGCAGTTCAGTTGAATGCAGAAGAAGATGACCTAAATTTCATTGATCCAGACTATGTTCTGGAGGATATGGATGAAGATCTTATTGATGTGTTAGCTGAAAATAATAGAAATGAAGATGGCAACACTTCAGCCAAAGTAACCAGCAGACCAAGAGGTAGAAGAAGAATAGAATCTGATGATGTGATTGATCCAACCATAGATGGACAAGGAGTTGATGTGTCAGACCATGAGTCTGAATATGCTAAGAGTGAAGAATTGCATTCTAAATCTGATTCAGATGATGAAGATAGTCAAAGATACCCTGAGTTCAATGCTGAAAGGGATATGGATGATCCCACTTTTAAGGTAGGACTGGTTTTCAAAGATAAAGAAGAAGTGAAAGAATCAATTAGGGTTTGGGTATTAAAAATAGGTTTCAGATGTGGTTTAGGAAGAATGATAATGTTAGGGTGGAGGCAATATGCAAAACAGAATCATGTGGTTGGAGAATATATGCCTCAAAGATGAATAGGAAAGACCCCAATGACTTGACTTTTATAATGAAAACTGTGAATTTACATCATAGTTGTGGCAGGGTTTATAATAATTTCCATTTGACTGCTAGATGGCTTGCCAAGCATTACTTGGATGAGGTTAGGGATAACCCAACTTGGTTAATCACTTTAATCATTGCTAGGGTATCGAAAGAATTTAGATACACCATCTCTAGGATGAAAGCATGGAGGGCTAGAGATATTGCTTTACAAAAAATTAATGGTGATGAGGCACAACAATATGCTAGGTTGCATGATTACAAATTAGAACTCTTAAGATCTAATCTTAGGAGTAGTGTTGAGTTCAAAGAGGATAAATGTGAGTTTCAGCATATGTATATTTGCCTAAATGCATTAAAATTTGGCTTCAAGTCTGGATGTAGACCTATGATTTGCTTAGATGGATGTTGGCTTAAGGGTAGGTATGGATGCCAACTTTTATCTGCTGTTGGGATAGATCCCAATGATTGCATCTACCCCATTGCTTATGTAGTGGTTAGAACAAAAAATAAGGATAACTGTGGATGGTTTCTAAGTTTATTGAAGCTGGATTTGGAGATGGTGAATTCGCACTATTGGACCTTTATGTCAGATAGACAAAAGTTATGGATCCTTGAAACTTGATAAATTCAGCCTTACTCAATATTTATTATTCAATAATGTACGCTGTAATTTTATATGCAGGGACTCTTTAGTGCTATTCATGAAATGTTTCCACATGCTGAAAATAGAATGTGCATCAGACATTTATAGACTAATATAGGGAGTTTATTTAAGGGAAAGGTGTACAAATACTTGCTGTGGGCATGTGCCAGAGCAAGTTACAAGAGTTGGCTAGAAGATTGTCTTGTAGAGGTAGAGAAGAAATCAACTTAGTGCAGAGAATGGCTCAGGGCTAGGCCTTATGAGAATTGGAGTAGAGCTTGCTTCAAAACAAACACAAAGTGTGATATATTGCTTAACAATATGTGCGAGTGTTTTAATAGGTACATTTTAGAAGCAAGAACTAAGCCCATCATCACAATGCTAGAGATGATAAGGAATCAGTTGATGAGGAGAATTGCAAAGAAAAAGAATATGTTTCATAAAGCAAAGATGGATGGCAAAGTGTTGTGCCCTAAAATAGTGAAGAAACTTGCTGAAATTAAAGAGCTCTCTGGTGATTACTTCCCTACCTTTACAGGGTCACCTAGAGTGCAAGTGTTTGGGAAGGGCCATCAATTTGTTGTGGACTTAGAGAAGCATACCTGTTCATGCAGACGATGGAATCTAACAGGTATCCCATGTCCACATAGTGTAGCTGTGATTTTTGGCTAGAATAAGCAACTAGAGAACTATGTGCACCACTTATACCACATTGATACTGCATTAAGGGTCTATAATCACACCATTGAACCAATCAATGGTCATTCTATGTGGCCTAAAGCTGGTGGTAGAATGATTATAACTCCACCATCTGTGGTTTTAAAGAAAAGAGGTAGAAAGCCAACAAAAAGAAGAAAAGAAGCAGAGGAAATAGAAAATGTCTCAACCAAGAACTCTACTAATTCTGCATCAACAACTAAGAATAAAAGGAAATAGCCAACTACTAGTGGAGGTGATCCAAATGTAGGAAAATTGAGCAAAAAAGGATTAATTATTGTGAAATGCAGTCAGTGTGGTGAGTTGGGGCATAATAGAAGATCTCATAAACAAAGCAAGAAGACATCAACTGATGCATCATCAAATGTAATTGTCAATAAAGTTTTTGATATATGCTTCAAATACACTGTGTTAATTATTTAATAACCATGTTTTTGTTTTTACCAGGCTGGACCACATGTAGTGCGTGGACCACTACTAGCTGCAGCATCATTAATTCTAATGCAGTCTAACCATGCATTTGACAATGGTCCAAGGGTATGTTAGTATTTTTATTGTAGTTTGTTTGCTTGGATAATTTTAGTCAAGTAACAGACAACTAATATAATTAAATTTTCTATAATTGTATCCCAATGGCAGACAAATATGAGTGAAACTCTGCCTTACAGTCAGAGTGGAAGCCAGCAGAGCATTCTCACTCAAGCTAGCCAGCCTAATGTTATATGTGAAGATGAAGCAAACAGATTTAGTGTTTCCTTTCAGAGATCACCAAAGTCTAGAAAGCATGCCTCAAGGATGAGTGGATCTAAGTAAGGGATTTAGTTCATATCAGCTATGATTTTGTTAATACTGCATATATCAAGCTTTTTTAGTTAATGAAGATTAGTTAGATGTGCATCCTGGGATCTTTTTTTTTTGTTTTTGTTTTTGTCAAGTTGCACCTTTTATGTATACTGTCAAATACCAAGCTTCAATCTAATTTTTTGGTATTCTGAAGTTAAAGGGTATATTTGCAACTATATTTTTTGCTGTAAAGTTGCATATTCATTACATATGAAATATACTCAGCTTGTTATTGTATGAAGGTTAGGTTCTTAAGAGCTTTGAGCATTAGAATATCATATTATTTTGTGTATGGATGATTATTATATCTTTGGTTAATTTGAAGGATTAAAAATTCAAATTTAATTTCTTATCTATTTGTTTAATTCATTTACTTTGTTTTCAATATTAGGTATTGGTATTATATGAAAAAATGGATGTGGTTATTGGTATTGGTATGAAAAATGGATGTAGTTATTTGGATGTATTTACACATTGCAGCTCTTAGTGTTAATTGTATTACTGTTTACATGTTGCTTTTGGGTTCATTTGCATTTTGAGCTGCATTATGTACATGTACAACATCTAAGGGAATATAAAACATACACAAATACAATATACTTGAACTTTTTGCTGCATCTCATTTCGTTAATTTAAACATAACATTACATTAAAATAAATGGTCTAAACCAGATAACAACAAAATTCCTACACCAACATTTTTTGGGTTCCAAATCCCAAATGCTTACCAAAATGTGCCCCCACCTTGACATAAAGACAAAATATTTTTTTCCCAAAACCCCATCACTGTGTTTTGTTAGCCATCATCAAACTGTTTATTATAGGCACACCTACTAAACAAACCAAAACTCCCCATGCAAACACTTTCCCTATCTTCATCACTTTCCTGTTCTGGTTCAGAACTCTATTTTCCTTTTCCAATCTATCAGCGTTCCTTGACAGGGCATTAATAACAATTTTTGCTCTTTCTGGGAAATTAGGGTCAACCCACACAAAAAATTTGCATATTCCACGAGGAGTCTGCACATACAACCAAGATGGTGAACAATTACTATTTTCAATAACTGAAACCTTAAAACCCAAAAATTACCCAAACATTATCTACCAATTATCTATATAGCCATCAAACCCTAAAATCAGAAGATTGGAATTGAAAATGATGAAAAACCAAAAAAATTAGTAAATTAACTCACCTCATAGTTTGGGCAACCATAAAAGCGCCGACCTGGATTATCTTCGGTCCATGAAGTTCTCAAAGGCGCTTCTTGTCCACATTCGCATAATGGTGTTCCAAATGCAAAGAGAAAATCTTGGACAATATCAGGTTGTGAGCTACTTGAAGCCATTTTTGCCAACAACAAAAGTAAAAAAGATCTATGATAGTGAAATGGTGAAATGAAGAGTCAGTACACAATGAGAGTGAAGTGAAGGAAGAAGAAAATCATGTTATAAGGTAAGTAAAAGAGAGAGGGAGAGTGAGATAGGGATTGCTTCATATTCCACTCGCAGAGAGAGAGAGATTAATGAGCTGAAGCACCATGTGACAAAAAAAATAATTTTTAAGCTCAGTATATATGCCACGTCAGTGTTCCGTTAGGGGAGCTGACGGAAAAAGGATGGAAGGACATTCAGGTTACAAACTGACAAAGTTCAATGATATTTGTGGGATGAAATTTTTTTAGAGGACGATAATTTGCATTAGTTAAATAATGAAGGATGATGAGTGAAATTACATAATCAAACTTTTGCTTATCTATTGCAAAAACACAAGCAGGAAAAAAAAAGCATCAAACAACCACGCTTTAGAAGGAATAGCGGTCCAAAGGATAAAGAGTTGGCTCATCTTGCCCGAGTGGATAGCTAACATTATTACAATTTTGAAATAGGTTATACATAAAACAAGCCTTCCAAGTAATTTTCATTTCATATCATACTAAGCTTCAATAGAAAAGCCAAAAACCTTCCAGGCCAAGATTATAAATTCTTTCCTTTGTTCAACCACACTAAAATCACAAAAATATGTGGATAGTTGTAGCCCATTTGGTAACTCCATCTCTCCTCTAATAGGAAGATTTTTAGCTCAAATATTGTCCAAAAATAAATAAATAAATAAATATAGTAATGAAGAATTTGAACAGTCTTCTTCTACTTTCTTCTGTAAATATAAAAGTCTCATTTTTTTTTTTAAAGTTAAATGAGACATATTACCCTTCAATCAGAGCTAGGTCTATCCAGTAAAGTTAGAAAATCTTTTAGCAGCATGAACTTGTTTGACATTGAGATTGAAGTTGCTTTACAAAAGACCACTTTAGTTGTTTCCAACTTTTATAAATAGAATATGCAAAATTCATTTTAAAAATAAACTTTAATGACTCGTGATTAGTATTTTCAACATACTCTTTCTGTTATACTTTAAATGTCGTATAAGAATGGAGCACACAGATCAAGATAATGATAAGTGACTATAAATTTTATAAAAAATTCATAATAATTTACATAATTACCCTTTTTCAATAATACTAAAAAAGAAAATGAGTAAATTAGTTAATATTAAAAAGATTTAATAAATAAGGGTAAATTTGAAATTTTTTAATTAATATTATCTTCAATTTATAAAAGCGATACTTGAAATGGAATAAGTGGAACGGATACTTGAAGTGGAACGGAAAGAGTAGTATTTTTTTCTCAAAAGCAGCTCAAACAATAATGCTAAACAGATCCGTATAGAGGAATCAAACTCCATAACCAAACCAATAAGAACCTCATAATAAACAATTTGATGTTGAACCAAAAAATTTTGAAGAAATAATACTCTCTCTATCCTAAAAGGTTGTCCACTTTAATTTTTCACACAGTTTAAGAAAATATCAATAATTACTTATCAACTCATAAATTCTATTATATTTTTTCACTTATATTATTGCATATACTCATTTATTATTACCTTTATTATTAATATTAAGAATGCACACATTTCAATTAATAAGGGTAAAATAAATAAATACCGATGACTATTTTTAGAGTGGGTAAATATTTTGAGACATTCTAAAAATGAATAATTGATAATCGTTTTGAGAGGAATGGAGTATTATAATTATAATCATAACAAAATATATATACATTAAAGGGCACAAAATTCAAGAACATTAATGATTTAATAAAATATGGCTCATAGTTGTAGAGAAGTAGTGAGTACAGATAGGGTAAAACCATTATGAATGTTAAAACAAATGAATAAACAATTGATCATTAATTTCTCATATAAATTATCAGATCCTTTATTTTCCCCCTTTGCATTTAAGATGTGTAAACCGCAGAAAACTTTAAAAGGGCAGAATTTGGGTTTCCTCTCTTTCTACACTTCAAAAGATGTGCACCTTTCTTCAAAGCCAAAATTGCCTCCAACCCATTAATATCACTTTTTTATAGGTCTCCAACCTCAACCAAACCAAATAAATAAATAAATAAGGAAAAGCTATAGAAAAAAAAATATTAATCAAGAGAAAAAAAATGCCAAAAGTCAATTAAAGAATGAAATGGAGTGATTTATATAATCCAAAGATAACCCAGAAGCCAAAAATTGCAGAAATTTTAATCTAACAAGAAAGTGAACTAAATTAAATCCCAACTTTTGTGGGATTATAGAAAATGAGAAACACGAGGAAGAATCCCATTAGACAATACAATGTGATTGCTTAAATTGAATAGACCACCCATTAATCAAACATGAAATGATATTGATAAAGCTAATTAGTCTTCATCATATAAAAAAAAAACAAGTGATTAATCAGTGATCACTCAATTACTCCAACAAGAAGTACCATGATAACTCAGAAAGAAAACAAACAAACAAATAAGAACATCACTTCAAAAAGAAAAAATAGAAACAAAATGAGACTTGTTCAGTAGTTCTATCTAAGGGCACTGCTTGCAAAGATTCTTTAGCCATTTTTAGCAAATAAAGTTCAATTCAAGTAAGAAACATTGAACAGAGAGAGAGAGAGAGAGAATGAAAAAATTTCAGAGGAATAGACAAAGAAAGCAGAATGAGAAAGAAGGTTGGTATCCCCAAAAACGGAACCTTAAGTAACTATTGCACCATATTGTATTTGTGTCTCTGAGATATATATATATAGAGAGAGAAAAAACTAAAACAACAAAAATTGCTTCTCTGCTCTAAAAAGAGTACCTTTGCAACAACAAACTACTGCTGTATATTATAAAATATAAAGTTTTTTTAATTTTATTTTTCATATAATATTTTATTTTCTCTTTTTGGTTCTCTTCTTTCTCTCCCTATCTATGTTATGGTGTCCTTCTCACTTGGAGAGACCCACACCTATTATATTAAAATAAATGAGAAAGTAGCCTAATAAAATAAGCCTAAATCTTTGACAAAAAGTAAAAAAAAAAAATGAACAGTTTTTGTTGAATGATAAGGAAGACAACTTGCAATTGAAATGCAAGTTCTGCACAACTTGCAAATGTAAATTGTGTATGTGGTTTGTACGCGGAAAATTGCCCATAAAAAGCATTCCCTTCTTCACTTGTCAGGCGACCACAATTTAGAGAGAGTAAATTATGAGTGAGAGAATGTAGAAGAGGCACTTCTAAATATTTATTTTTCAGTAGAGTTATTTCTGAACACTATGGAGGGTACACTAAAGTGCACAACCCCTTTGTTTGATGGAAAAGGTAATTTTACTCTATGGCAGAGTACTATTTAGGACTTTTTGGTATAACAAGGTCTTAATTCTGCTTTGGATGAAGAAAAGCTAGCAAGTATAACTGAGAGCAAATCCTTGATATCTCAATTATTATCTTTAGTTGTTTATGGCTCAATCTTATAGATGAGAATGTGTACGATCTTTATCCTGTCTTAGCATCTAGCCTTCCAAAGTCAGCTTCAACTCTCTCTAACTCCTATAATCAGATAGAAAAACATACTAATTGATTGTTGTAAATACTAGTTACTCTTTGAATTTTAGGTGAAATTTAGGAGAAATTGATGATAGAAAATGATCATTTGTGTGTTTGTGTATAATATGCCTTTTTTTTTTTTTGGAGGTTGATCAGAGAGTTCATAGCCCCTTGAAATTGATAACCATTGCTCATAGCTATTATTTGTAATGGTCATCATTTAGTATCTCATGTACCAGATTTCTAGGAATCTATGGAGGAATAAAATGACCTATGCTAAAGACTCCACACTTATCAATCAAAAGATTTTGATAGTCTCAAAATCCAAACTTTCATTAGCTCGAATTTGGCATATGGTTTGGTTAATAATACAAAAACATTTAAATATACAGAATGAAGATTTTCAATTTAGTATTGTGGTATTTAAACTCGACTGGTTAGTAGTTGAATGAAAGTAATAATTTGATATTGAACTCTTGACTAGAGATGATATTATGGGAAAAATAATGTGCAAAATATCAAAAGCAGTCCCTCAAGTGGAAATTTTTGTGTACACCAATTTTTTGTAAAATATACTCATATAAATGGCTTTCACTACAAAAGTCATGTGATCCATTCATATGAATAAGGTATTATGATTTGAGGAGATAATAGTCACAAAACACACACAAACACATAAAGAAAACATAGCAAAAGACTAAGAAACAAGTAGAGAAAAAAAAATATTTCACTATAAAAATAAAACTTTTTTCTTCCTTTTCTTCTTCATTTTCAATAACACAAATTACACTAAGTTTTTTTTCCCTTTCTCTCACTAACTTTCTCTTTAATTCTTTCTCTTTTTTCATCTTTTTATAGTAGAATAGTATCCCTTTTATAAGGGAAGAGCAGGGCCAGCCCTGAGGCTAGGCTAGTGAGGTTGACTGCCTAAGGCCCAATAATTTTAGGGGCCCCAAAGTTATATATCATATTATTTATAGGTAGTTATCAAAATTATAAAAAAAAAATAGCCCTAAAGTCCTATACATTTAATAGAATAGATGATTAAAAGAGAGTGAGAGTCAAACAGATATAAAGCAATCAATTAACTCCTGAAATTTTGCTCCTTCCAAAGTGTCATTCCAATTCTAAAAATTCCATCGGTGGCAGAGACTCCAAAACTTCCACCTTTTAGTTTTTTCAATTCTCCACACATAACTAATCTCTCAAGTCTCAATCTCAAATATCAGTTTTATAGCAGAATTTACTTAACCTTTGTCCTCTGTAACTCGAAGCCAAGCTGTAGACTAGTAGTATGGCAGCGCCGCCGCGAGCTCAATTGCCAATTATGTTTTTTACCTTCACTCTACTGATCTGATAGCCTTGGTTGTTGCTGATTTTGGCAATCTTCTTCATTAGTTATGGTAAGGAAATTATATTGTTTAAGTTCTTTCAATTTCGTCTTCATTAATCTATCTTCTTTCTCATTCAATTCCAAAAATTCCATCGATGGCAGAGACTCCAAAACTTCCACCTTTTAGTTTTTTCAATTCTCCACACATAACTAATCTCTCAAGTCTCAATCTCAAATATCAGTTTTATAGCAGAATTTACTTAACCTTTGTCCTCTGCAACTCGAAGCCAAGCCGTCGACTAGCAGTGTGGCAGCGTCGTCATGAGCTCAATTGCCAACTATGTTTTTTACCTCCACTCCATTGATCTGATACCTTTGGTTGTTGCTGATTTTGGCAGTCTTCTTCATTAGTTATGGTAAGTAAATTATATTGTTTAGGTTGTTTCAATTTCGTCTTCATTAATCTATCTTCTTTCTCATTCAATTTCTGCTTCAAGTTTTTGTTTTGTCTTTCATTAGGTCACCACGTATGATAGTTCACTAATTTTCATTAAATGACTTGCTGTTCATTGTAAATTTCTCTAATTTATTTTTTGTATTTTTAGTATGATTGTAAATTGGCTAATTGAATTTCTCGTACCTCTACATTATTTACAGTAATTTCTCTTTTGTTTGAGGGATGTTTTTATTAAAGAGATTTTTTATCGTCTTAGATAAATATGTCTAATCTTAATCTTAATTTTAGACTAGCAAAGGCGCAAACCATTATTTGAATTCAATTAGAAAAATCTATTAGATAAATCTTAATTTTTTTACGCCTTTGCTAGTCAAAATAAAAAAAAAAAATTTGACAGATTAAAAATTAGACAGATTTTACAAAGGCATAAAAATTAATTTCTCTAATTGAATTCAATGTAACTGATTTTTTTTTATTTCTTTTATGCCTTTGCTAGTCTAAATACAATATCCAGACTCTCAACTATTGCTCTTATTATTGGTTTTAATTTTCAGAGAATAATCATTGAAGAGAGATGTGTGCACTTTTGGTGATTCCAATTCAGATAAAATTAGTGATCTACCAAATAATGCTATAAAAATCAAAACTATGAATTGATTTTATCCAGGTGCTATTATTCCTTTCATAGTGAGTTGATTTTAATTATATTATTTTGCTTGTAGTTGTTATTTAATTAAGTGTTTAGTTGTATGAGGATAGTTATGTTTTTGTGTTTTTTAGAATTAATATAGTGATGGCTAAAAAACATCTTTCTAGTTGTGAGAAAAGGAAAAAAAGGAAAAGATTAGAACAACTGACTAGGTCATAAAAAGGTGCCATTGAAATATTCTTTGTTAAAAATGCAAGTTCTCATGAAAATGTTGGGAATTTGAATGTGGATAATGTCAATGAGTCTAATGAGATTCATGATGTTAGTGATGACAGAGGTAACTTGAGTGAGCATGCAAATGTCCTTAATGTGACAAATAATGAAAACATAGGCACTAATGAACAAGTAATTCCTCCAATTGATATATATGATCCGAGGAATCAGGATAATCTTGATAACAATGCAAGAGATATTTTAGTTGAAAAAGGGCCTATAAGGGAAATGGATCTTGTATTTCCTTTGGATGACACCTCAAGAAATTTTTCTCATGCTCATTACTCTAGAAAATTAAGTAATGGAGAGGTAAGAGACCATAAATGGTTGGTATATAGTAAACATGTGGATAAGGTCTATTGCTTTTGTTGTAAGTTATTTAAATCTGAAAACAATAAAAGTTATTCAGTGAATGATGGATTTATAGACTGGAAACATATCAGTGAACGACTTAAACAACATGAAAATTCTATTGAGCATATGGCCAATATGAACTCTTAGAAAGAACTTAGAATGAGATTGGAAAAACCAAACAATTGATAAAGAATTACAAGAAGAAATCTCAAAAGAAAAAAATCGTTGGAAACAAGTTTTAACAAGACTATTAGGAGTTGTAAAATGTCTTTCAAAAAGTTGTTTGGCTTTCCAAAGATCTAATGAGAAACTTTATCAAGATAATAATGGGAATTTTTTGGGGTAGATTGAAATGATTGCTAAATTTGATATTGTGATGCAAGACCACAGTAGATGCATTCAAAATCATGAAATTCATTATCATTATCTAGGTCATAATATTCAAAATGAGTTAATTTCTATTTTGGCTGGTAATGTAAGAAGTGTTATCATTAAGAAAATCAAAGAGGCAAAATATTTCTCAATAATTCTTGATTGTACTCCTGATGTAAGTCATCAAGAATAAATGACTTTGATAATATGATGTGTTAATATGTCATGTAGCAAAGTGAAAATAGAAGAGTATTTTTTAGAGTTCTTGAAAGTAGATGATAGATCTGGTTGAGGACTTTTTAACGAATTGCAAAATGTGTTAAAGTCACTTGATCTTAATATTGAGGATATTAGAGGTCAAGGATATGATACTGGTTCCAATATAAAAGCAAAACACTATGGAGTTCAAAAGAGGGTACTAGAAATAAATCCAAGAGTGTTGTATATGCCATGTGCTTGTCATAGTTTTAATCTTACTCTTAGTGATATGGCACATTCTTGTGTTAAAGTAGTCTATTTTTTTGGAGTAGTTCAATGCATATATACTTAGTTTTCAAGTTCTCCTAAAAGATGGAAGGTTTTACTTGATAATGTCAAAAGATCAACTGTCAAATCTTTGTGTAACACATATTGGGAAAATCGTATTAAAAGTGTTCAAGCTATTAGATTTCAAACTCCTGAAGTGAAAGCAGCTTTAGTAGAATTATCTAATAGTTGTGATGATGCAAAGTCAAAGAGTGAAGTTGAAAGTTTAGCTAATTCAATTGAATGTTTTGAATTTTTATTTGGTATGGTCATTTGGGATGACATTTTATTTGCTATAAACACGATAAGTAAAAAGTTGCAATCAAAATCCATGTGCATTGACTCTGCCATGAAATAATTGAAAGGTGTAATTTTATTCTTTGAAAAATATAGAAATGATGGTTTTGCTACAAGTTTGACTATTGCCAAGAATCTTGCATTTGATATGAATATAGAGCCAATATTTGCAACAAAGCATCGTTTTTATAGGAAAAAGGAATTTGATGAGAAAGAAGATGAGGAAGTTACACTATCACATGAGGAGTCATTTAGAATTGATTATTTTGTGGTTGTTGTGGAAATGGCAATTGCTTCTTTGAAATGTAGATTTGAGCAAATGAAAGCATTTGGAAATATTTTTGGTTTTTTGTTTGATTTGAAAACATTGAGATCATTGAATGATGATGAATTAAGAAAATGTTATGTCAATCTTCATTCCACTCTTACCCATGACAACACATCAGATGTTGAGTTAGATGATTTATTTAAAGAATTAAAAATGTTGCAAGTGACTTTGCCAAATGAGATAATGTCGGCAATTGATATTTTTGAGTTTGTGAAAGTTATAGATTGTTATCCAAATGTTGCAATTGCTTATAGAATCATGTTAACTATGCCTATTACTATTGCATTGGCTAAGAGGAGTTTCTCAAAGTTGAAATTGTTGAAAATGTACTTGAGATCACCGATGCCGCAAGAAAGGTTGAATGGATTGGCAATTTTGTGTATTGAAAAGGATATGTTGGAAAATCTTCAAATTGACAATATTATAAATGATTTTGCATCTGAAAAAGCTCAAAGAAGTCATTTTTTATGATTAATCTTGTTCTTATTTATTTTGTAGGAGACTATGTTTGTTTCTACATTCATTCATTGAGTAGTCAAGAAGTTTCTAAATCGTGATTATTATGTTCATATGAAAACTTTTGCTATTAAATGATTAATAAAAATTTTATTTTCTATTTTTTTGCAAAAATACATATGATGTTTGATCAAATTATATTATTTTACATTAATATAAGTTTAGAGGGGCTCCTTTTTATTATTTTGTTCTAGGCCTCCTAAATCTCAGGACTGACCTTGGGGAAGAGTAACCTTATATTCATCAACTTACACTACTAATACAAGACATAATTTTTCCTAAATTTAAAGATATCCATACATTTATAACTAAATATTTGAATATAACAAAATATTAACACAAAATCAAGAAAATCTCATCAATTCTAATACTCGCTCCTTTTTGAGATTTTGCTAGACATCAACCCATTTATCTTGATTTTTTAACATCTCCACTTTAATTTCAATTTTTTTTTAGTGACCTCTCACCAACAAAACTCCTCCTTAACAATGATGCTCCTCTATAACACCAAATCCTTCTTTAAATACTTTTCATTCTTGTTGCTACCTCACAATGAACAATAAGAAAACAACATATAACAACTGGCTGTTAGCCTGCAACAACAAATTTCAGTAATTTAAGAGCATGCTCTAGGTCTCTTCAAATATTTTTGCAGTTTTAAGACATGCTCGGGTCCCTTCAATAAATATTCAGCAGTTTATGGACTTGCACAAGTTCCTTCTCAAATTTTTAGTTTATAAACATGAAAGGGTCCCATCTAATAGCAGTTCATGTACTTAATTACTTGGATCTCTTCCATTTTATTTCAGTTTAGAGACATACAGTTCTCCAACAAATTTCAGTTTTTGGACTTGAAGGTTCTTCAACAACCAATAATTAATATATTTCTCATCATTGAAAATGGTAGTCTAACAAACACTGACCAAAAACATTAACACTTTGATATTTTCACTTAAAAAAATTCTTTTTTTTTTTTTTTCATTCACCACAGGCCTTCTAAAACCATTAATACTTTAATACCATGTTAAAGTACAAGGAGGAAAGAACATACACAAGCACATGAAGAAAACACAGAAAAACAGAGTAAGAAACAAGCCAAAAAAAAACAAAGATTTAACTCTAAAAATAACACATTTCTTCCTTTTCTTCATTTTCAATAACACAAATTACACTAAATTTTCCTCCCTTTCTTTCATTAACTTTCTCTTTAATTCTCACTATTTCTTCATCTTTTACAGCAAAGCAGTATCTCTTCTATAAGAGAAAAGTAATCCCACATTGATCTACTTACACTACCTAATACAAGATATAACTTTTCCTAACTTTAAGGACATCATGTACGTTTGTAACTAAACATTTATATATAACAAAATGTCACCATAAAATCAAGACAACCTCAGCAACTCTAATATAGGGATGTGTAGAAATTAAATTAAACTAACGAACTGGGTAAAAAATTTAGTTCTGCTTTCAATTTTAAAAGACCTAAAAATCTTATATTTCGGTTAGGTTTTGGGAAAGAAAAACTGAATTTAATGTACCCAACCATAATTATATATTTATATTAAAATAAAATTTTTACTAATTATATATTAGAAAATTAATATTTTTTAGTGAACTTAATTAAATTTAAATATATTAAAAAATAGAATATTAGTGTATTAAAAATAAAAATAGAATAATAAATAATAAAAAAATTGATGAATCAAATTAAAATTTTTATATTGGATTTGATTTAGAATTTTTATAAATTTCCATTTTTCGAACCGAACGACAAAATGAAAAGCCCCCTATATATGTGAATGTGGACATCAAAAGCAAAGTCTAGGCAAAGACTCAGTCTTTGATACATGTATCCATATTGAAGTTGAAGCCATTACAGAGAGCATATGGAAGGCCTTTTCTATCATGGCTTTAATTCAATACACTTTTATACTATAATTTCAAACTTCTTGTTCTGTCATGCAATCCACTTTTATAATATAATTTCAATTTGTATATATATATATATATATATATATGTATATATAACCTACCATTATAAATATTTTTTTTATAGGAACAATGAAACTTTCACGGGAATATACAAAAATATAATCATAATAATAATAGCAATCAAGAAATAAAAAATATACATATATAATTTGACAAATATAATAGTTAAAATAATATAATTCTTCGATATTTTAGTATTTTTATTCGAAAATATAATTTAAAATTTATGTTTTTTGGTCTACAGTTGTTTTTAATTATTAACTTAGTCACTAATTATAATATAATTAAAATGTTAAATTTATAATTTACTGAATAGTAGTCATTAAAATTTTAGTGTTAATTGAAAAGAGATAATAAAAATTTGACTATAATTGAAGAAAGGAAATCAAACTTAGAAGAAAGAGAATGAAATTTGAATATTAATTGAAGAGAGAAATAAAAATTCAAATTTAAGAAGAAAGAAAATGAAATTTAAATATTAATTGAAGAGAGAATGAAATTTAAATATTAATTGATGAGAGAATGAAAATTTGACTTTAATTGGAGAAAAATAATGAAATGTGAATATGAATTGAAGAGAGACAACAAATATTTCATAAGGGTACAATAGTACAATATCACCTTAAAAAATTTATAATTACTAATAAAATCCTATTAATTTGTCTTTATCTATTTGTTATATAGAGCTTATTTTTATCAACAGTATCACTCAAATTGATTTTGACTTTTATGAAAAAAAGTCGTGCTTTTTTTTTTTTTCTCTCTTTATATGATGTCGTTTTGATACATTTTTAAGTCTTTATATTTATTTGTGGGACCATTTCCTGAGGCACTGTTAAAATTACTAATATGATATATAACCATTATAAAGATTTTATTACATACTAAAATCTATAATTAAATACTCTTAATATTTATACCTTACTAATAACTATTTTGTCATTTAAATTTACAGGTCAAATATTATATATAATATGCGTGTGAGGTGCATAAGGAGTGCTCTCCCTGTCCCTGCTCAGGGGATGACCTTCCCAAGGTTCGAAGATTTTCTCTCTCATAGCGAATTCCCACCCTGTTGCCATCCCCATAAGCAACTTCCATGTACCCCAAGACTTGATTGTTTTGTCTTTGACATGCTTATGCAGAATTAGATTTCAAGTTCAAATAACTTCACAAGTTCAACATTGCCTAAAAATTTGCTTTGAACGTCCCCAAAACTTGTGCTTCAGAAAATCTCACTTCTTCCTTCTTGATAAGGATTTTCCAAGTTGCATATCAAAACAACAAAGTAGTAACTTATACAATTTTTTTTTTTTCTCAACAGTTTTGTTAAACTACAGGATTTGATTCTTGGAGTAATTTGAAGTTCCATCTTGAAAACAGGTCTGATTTCTTATATTCCACTTTCATTTCATGCAAAGTTTTATGACACAGAGTTTAAGAACATGTATCAACTTACTGTTATCTGATCTCTAACTGCTGATTTCAAGAAACATACATTTGAGAAAGATGATTAATGAACATGCCAAATTAACACCATCAATATAGAAAAATTAACCGCATCACAATTCTAATACAACATGCCAACAATTCAGTGACTTGGTTTATTACAGTATGTCCTCAAATTTATTTATTTATTTTGTCATCAAGAAAATTGACTCACATCAAAATTGTAGTTCTTGGAGCTTTGTCATTCAATTCCATTACCTTCTCACAAACTGGTGTTTGACCTTTCTGTGTATTCAGCTACAAGTTTTGCAAATGAGGATGACTTGTTTGCTAACAATCTACTAGGGGAGTCATATTCCTCAATAAGCCCTGCAGCATTAATTGAACTTTTCAAGAACTTGCATATCATAGTAATTTATAAGAGAACACTGTGATGTAGAAATATACTCACCATGACTTAGAAGTAGAACCATGTCACTATCAAGAATGGAAGTTATTCTATGTGCAATTGTTATAACTGTACTGTCAGAAAAGTGTTGCCTAATTGTTTGCTGAATTAAGTTATCAGTAGCTGTATCCACTGAGGCAGTAGCTTCATCAAGGACCAAAACCTTACTCTTCTTCAATAGTACACGCCCAAGAGAGATTAGCTGCCTCTGACCCATACTCCAGTTCTCTCCATTCTCAGTAACTGCAGCACCAAAATTATCGCTCACAATTTAAACCATATGCCATTGAGCTTGAGTTTAAAATATTTGCATGCATTTTCATATTAATGAGTTAGGATAAGGAAACAAACCTATGGAATCTAAGCGTTTCTCATTTTTCCTAACTTCATCACCAAGTTGGCACTTATCAAGAGCCTAGAACCATAAAAATTAAATGTTAGTATTAGTCTTAATTAAAATTGTCAGTTTTAGAAACATTTCATATCCAACTGAAGAACCTATCTTACAATTGACAGAATAGACAACCCACCTCCCAAATTTCCTTGTCTGTGTATGACTCAAGAGGGTCCAAGTTACTCCTTATAGTTCCTTCAAACATGGTAGGATCCTGAGGAATAATGCTTAGTCTTGATCGCAAATCATGCAAACCGATCAGTGAGATGTTGATGCCATCAATCACAATATGGCCAGCTGCAGGTTCTACTATTCTAAATAGAGTTTGTATGAGAGTTGATTTACCACTGCCTGTTCTACCTACAATACCAGTTTTCTTCCCTCCTGACAAAGTGCATGTGAGACCCCGCAGCACTAGTGGCAAGTGAGGGGCATAACGCATCTGCATCATGTCATGGTCATTAATAACATATATATAATAAATGAATCAGAGTTATCAATTGAAGAAAGCAAGCAAGCAAAATTACCTGCAGATTGGCAATAACAACTTCTCCATGTGATGGCCAAGAATGTTCTGGTTGATTTTCATCTATTACAAGAGGAGGCTCACTAGGAATAGACATGAATTGAAGTATTCTCTCCACTGATATCATAGCGTACTCTAGATTGCAAATGTTCCATATCACCTTAGCTTGTGCCCTGTTTAGGCTGAGTCCATATGTCACAGCTAAACCAGCAATGGCTTTAAAAAGAGATGCAAAAAAAGAATATGTTTAATTTAGGCCTATTAATTGGTTTCAAGGATAGGATAATTATTAAAATACAAGTCATGATTTACTAACCTGGATCAATTCCCTTTGGAAAAGAGATTAGGAAAAATAAACAGAAAGCAAATGTAATACAAGAAAACATATCTAAGCGGAAGCCAAGCCATTCCACTGCACCAGCACTATGGAACTTCAGCTGAGAATATACATCATTCAGCTTCATATTTAACTTTTGAAATCTTGATTGTTGATCAAAACTCCTGATAGTTATTGTCCCTGAAATCGTTTCAGAAAAATGTTGGATAACTGGAGCATTGTATGCTCCAACCAACCTTGAAAGTTCTCTTGCAGAAGGTATGTAATAATTCTGCATTAGGAAAGAAAAAAAAAAATAAAAAATTGTAGGAACCATGTATTCTTGCATCGTATTTTGAAGCAGTATTTCATGTTTAAAACAAGGATTGTAAAGAGTATTACCTGGTACCAGATGCAGGTAGAAATCACAGGTATAAAAATGACAAAAACTTGCCATGCTGCCTGAGACATCACTGCAATTGTGCCCAGAAGATTGATCATTAAGAAAGCAACTACATAAACTTTATATGATATGTCCTCATCCACTACACTTTGGTCTGTAGAACACTATTAAAGCATAAACAAATTCAGTAAGTGACAAGAAGAATTTGTTGTGATTTCAATCCGAAACAAACAAGCCATTCAAAAAATTCACATGTTTATAGAAATTCACTTACTCTATTAAGAATTCGTCCACTTGGGGTTCCATCAAAGAAGGACATAGGGGCATGGAAAATGCATAAATGCATTTTATTAAATAGTATAGTTGCTGTTTTATACCCTGCTGTTTCGAGAAGTATGGACCGAACCAGAATGCAAAAAGCACTGGCAAAACTCAAAGCTACATACACGACTATTAGATTGTATCCAATCTGTTTTGCATCCTTAGAACTAGGAGCAGCCCCAGCCATCCAATAATTGCTACCAATTAGAAGAATCTGATAGAGAAGATGTAACAACAAAATGAAAGGCACCAGCGCTCCTCCGTATACTGTTGTTAGATATTTCCAGTAGACTGGAAAGCCAACTTTTCCTTTTTCTCTTTCTTCTTCTTTAACAAGCTGCTCTCCTTCCTTAGCTATATCATCAGGTTTAATATTTTCTTCTTTCAAGATATCCTCTTCAGTATTGCTGATACATTCAATGTTAGAATCTGTTCCTCCCTGTTTAGAATCAAGTGCGGATAAAGCTATGTTATATGCACGTACAAGTTCCATAAAATCAGACCCTGAGTTGAGAATGTCTTTATACTTTCCAGCCTGTGTAATGCTTCCATCTTTCATGACCTAAACACAAGTCACACAAGTTGAATCAAACGATTCCAACAGTATAAATAGGAAAATCAATGAAGAAAGAAAATGTAATTACTCACTAATATTAGATCAGCAGCAGGCAAGAACTCGACTTGATGAGTAACATAAACAACAGTTTTTGAACTCAAAAGGCCAAGCAAAACTCTCTGCCATGGGATTACCAAACAAATATTAGCTCTATTTTACTATAATACAATTGTCTTCTTCAATTAGTAGGTAAGAAACAAGATAACTTGAGCATTAAGTAAATGAGCTTGAGAAAGGAGAACCAACTCACCTTAAATAAATGAGATCCAGTATGTGCATCAACAGCACTAAAAGGATCATCAAAAAGATAGATATCAGCATCTTGATAGAGAGCTCTTGCAATTTGGATCCTCTGTTTCTGTCCACCGCTCAAATTGATACCCCTCTCACCTATAATTGTCTGATCACCGAATGACAAGATGTCAAGGTCCTTCTCCAAGGCACATGCTTCCAATATGCTCTCATACCTTCTCTATCCATCTCTTTACCAAATAATATGTTCTCTTCAATTGTGCCACTCTGTATCCAAGGTGACTGAGCAACATAGGCCTTTGTCCCGCACAACTTAACTGAGCCTGAGATTTTAGGAACCTCTCCTAAAATGCAGGAAAGTAAGCTAGACTTGCCACAACCAACAGTGCCACATACTGCAACTCTCATCCTTTGGAGTACCTTCAAATTTATAGCTTTTAACGTTGGATTAGGAGCTGACAAGTCCCAAGAGAAATTGCCACCTGCTATCTCAATTGCTGTATCAGAACTATTCCTTGGAAACTCCTCTACAACATCGGTAGGCAAGTCATCAAGACAAAGAAAAGATGATATTCTACTAAGAGAAACTTTGGTCTGAACAATTGTAGAAATTACTGAAGGAAGACTTATCAGTGGATCTTGAAGCATTCCAAAAGTTGCAAGCGCTGATAAGATCTTTCCCGAGTCAAGAGGGATTTTCATCAGCACACAAGTAGAAAAAGTGGCCGCAGACACCAAAATAGGAGCACACCAGAACCCAAAAGTTATAAATGCAGAAGTGTAAAGAGCTTTCTTCAACCATCCTTCCTCTGTCTTTCGGAGCTCCATAATCTTAGACAAAAACTTCATATCCCAAGCCTGAAACTTCAGAATTCTCATATTCCTCAAAATCTCAGAAGTTGCCTTCATTCTCTGATCTTTAGCTTCCATCAATTCCTCCTGAAAATTTGAGAATAATCTTCCCAATGGGTACTTCACTATAATAAATATACAAGTTGCAAGAAGTGTAGCAAGAGATGCAAGCCCGAGATTTTTATATAATATGAACAAAGCCAAACCAATTTGGATGATGACTATCCAAGGATCGTGAATGAGGATTCCACAGCTTTCAATTTGCTGAGCGTCAATTGTCATAAGATTAATTGTCTGACCACTCGTGTTTTCCTGCTTTGATTGGCAAGAGACCGTCAAGTCCTTATTGTAGATCAATGACACAATCACTGAACGCATCCTCATTCCGATTTGCTTCAACTTAAAAAAGCTGCATCTATATGAAAGGCGCTCTATAAGTTTTGCAACCAGAAAGGCTGAAGCTAAAAGATAACCCTGATTTTTGGACTCTCCTCGGCTGCTAAGGCACCGAACAAACTCACCTATAAGGTATGGACCAACATAAGAAGCTAATGTGTATAACAGGGAAAGCAAACCTGTCAAAAGAATATCTTTCCAAGCTGATAAGAATAATGCCTTCACAAGGTTCACTGCAGAAACTCTAGTAGTGACGCCACTATCAGAATCAAGTTTATTTCTGAAAATTGGAAATGCCTCAAAAACACTGTCCTTACTATCAAGCTTAGGAACATCCACAAGGTCTAATGTTTTTCTATTGCCAAGGTCAATTAGAGAACTCATCCAAGAAAAAGTAAGAATACTAAAAAGACCAGCATTTGAGTAGGGAGTTACAGAATTACCCCTTATAAAGTTCTTTGAATTTGAATCATCCAAGAGAGGTTCATCTAATTTGTTATCTTCACTGCTATTCATCTCTATTTTCAAGAACCCAAAATAACAGAGAAACAAACCAGAAAACAAAGAGACTGAATCTGATGCTAAAAACGAGGAATTGTTTCGTCCATAAAGAATAACGTCCGCAACAAGACAGTAAGAGGAGACATAGACTGCCCACCAAATTCTCGGTGGAAGCGAGGACTTTGACTCCAGCCGATGACTTAAAAAATTGGTTATTCAAATAAACAGAAAGTGCACCCCAATTGTTATAGGGCTTTTAATTAAGTAAAAAAAAAAAAATTAATATAAGCGAGGTGAGAAAATATTTTTTCACCTATATTTTTTATACTAAATAGCATGGAGATTGATTAAAATCATCAATCACACCGGTGATTTTATTATCTTATTTTTTTTAAAATAAATTTAACGATATTGCCACTCTAAGTGACGATGTCCTTTGGTTTTTTTTTTTTTTTTTGCATGGTTGCCATTTGGCAACCATATCTTTTTTCTTTTTAATTTTATATTTATTTTGTAAAAATTTTAATTAATTAAAATTATGAATTTTTATATATTATATAAATTTAATATTTTTAATTATTAAAAATTATAAAAAATATTTTTTAATTTTCACAATTATAAAAATTTTTACAAAAATATTATTATTAAAAAATTATTGTACATAAAAATTGTTACAAAAAATAATTTTTATATATAAAATTTTCATACATGAAAAACACTTGCTGATCATACATGAAAATTATTTTTAACAATTTCTTATTTAATTTTTCAATATTATTCACTTTTTAATATTTCATATGAAAGTTTATTTAATTTAAAATTTCTTTTAGTATATCAAATTTATTTTAATATAAAATTAACATATATGATACAATTAGTATCTTTATGCAAAGTGCATGTAAAGATACAGTATACAGTTTTATTTCAATATTTGTACATAAAAATTATTAACATTAATAATTTAATTATTAATATATTAATAAAACTGTTAAATATTATTAATATATTAATTTCATATTCATTATATATTGTTAAATATCAAAAATTAATTTTATATTAAAATAAATATGATATAGTAAAAGAAATTCTAAATTAAATAAACTTTAATATGAAATATTAAAAAGTGAATAATATTGAAAAATTAAATAAGAAATTGCTAAAAATAATTTCTATGCATGATCAGTAATTGTTTTTCATGTATGAAAATTTTATATATAAAAATTATTTGTTGTAATAATTTTTATGTACAAGAATTTTTTAATAATAATATTTATGTAAAAATTTTTATAATTGTGAAAATTAAAAATATTTTTTATAATTTTTAATAATTAAAAATATTAAATTTATATAATATATAAAAATTCATAATTTTAATTAATTTAAATTTTTACAAAATAAATATAAAATTAAAAATTAAAAAAAAAAGATATGGTTGCCAAGTGGCAACCATGCAAAAAGAAAAAAAAAAAAAAAAACAAAGGACATCGCCACTTAGAGTGGGGATGTCCTTAAATTTATTTAAAAAAATAAGTTAATAAAATCGCTAGTTATACTGATAATTTTGATCAATTTTCATGTCACTTGGCATAAAAAAATATAGATGAGGAAATATTTTTCCATCTAGCTTATATTGAGAATTTTTTTTTTTTTTTTACTTAATTAAGTAAAAGGCCCTGTGTCCTAAGTGCTAAATCCGAAAGGGTCACTTGATTATCAAATAGACAAACCACTATGATATCAGTAACTAATAAATAAAAACCAGAAAAGATTATAAACTGAAACACTTAAACAACAATAAAAAAGAGTCTGTTTATAATGCAATAAGTCACTCCTGCTTTTGTTAAACCTGTCTTCAGAATCAGCATTGGCATCGTCAGGAACCCTGAATTTCCTACAGATAAATGAGACTAATAACACAAGTAACAAAACCAGGTGCAGTGAACCAGAAACCCACGTAGGAAAATCGGTTTGAGGTAAAAATGGGTACCTAGAAAAGGTGATGAGTTCGGAAGATTAATAGCTGCCATATCTAGACCTTTTTTTTTTTTTTTTTTTTTCTTAAAAGAGGATGTTTGCTGAATGCTTAAGGTGCAGCTATATCTGAGAGAGAGAGGGGGAGGGAGAGATTGATAGGCGATAGTAGAGATTGTCAAAACTGCAATCTCTGAGGCTGTGAGGCATGAAAATGGGAAATTTACCTATTTCTGGAATAAAAAATTACTGAATTATTCTGGTCGACGAGCTTTTAGTCATGAATATCTAATATATCTAAATCTAATATAATCTAATAGCTATTAAAGCCGTACTAGAGAGAAAGTTCTATTTTTTTGAAACTTGTTAAAACTTCATTAAGACGGACAATCAGCAAGTAACACATCAGTAATAAAATGAGGTGAAGCCAAAGTCTACTCACCACAACCAATCACAGAATTCGCAGCTCTTGATAGGCTATGAGCTACAATAATTCTCAGACCTTTTAACAAACACAATATGTGCATGACAGATTTAACTCAACAAGAGTTTGCAATCTTATAAAATTTAACCCAAAATAAGAGCTATCCTTATCACAATCAGCTAAAGCAAGTACCCCAACTAGAAAGCAAGTTCAAAAATCAAATCAAATGAGTTTTATTTTTTGTTTTTGAAAAAAAAAGTACTTTGAAACACTAATTTTGTGAATTTTTGAGAATAAAAATTAAAAAATTATATATTTACTTGTTTGTTATAATAATATTTAGAGTTACTATTATCATTTAGGTTATATTAGAGGGTGCTACACGGGCACTTGTTAATATGAGTTAATATGGTTAGAAGGAGAAAATGTTGATAAGTTGCGATTTGATAACTTAAAATAAATATATATATATATATATATATATATATATATATATATATATATATATATATATATATAATAGTAAATATATATGTACATAAAGAGCATCTCAATACTCTTTATATATATATATATATATATATATATATATATATATATATATATATAAAAGAGCATCCCGATACTCTCTTTATATATGTTAAACTCTTTATTATAAAAATTGATTTTAAAAAAAAAAGTTTCAACGGATTTTTTATTTTTAAAAAATAAAAAAAAAGAATTGTTTTAATTCTCAGATCTATAGAGTGAAATATTACTTTCTATTTTGACAAATTATATCATGGATCATTGTCCATATTGCTTTATGAGCCCGGTTTCAAAACATGTAACTCTTCTTTCCAACACCAATCTGATTTTTTTTTTGCAAGTGTTTCCCTTTTTTTTTTTTGGAAATCAAACATTTTTTTAAATCAATTGTTTCTTTTTTTTTAAATGAATTTTTTCCTAATTTTATTTTTTTAAATAATAATAACAATATATATATATATATATATATATATATATATATATATATATATATATATATATATATATATATATATATATATATATATATAATTTTGAATTTTAGATTTATCACATATAGCATACATGTTCATTGAACAATAATTAAAAGTTCATTTGAATGCATTCTTTAGTTTATTTGAATAAGCAGTAATATATAATTATCACACATAACATACAGATTTATAAAAGTATTAACATGGTTAGAGTTTTATTTGAATAAGTGATTTTCAGGTTTATTTTATATAAGACATATATTCATTTTATTATGTTTAGACATTCATTGGAATGAAACCTCATGTTTATTAAAAGAAGTAATAATAAATTTATAATATTATTTTATACAAATAACATTCGATGATTTGCAGTTTCATCAAAGATAATACACATGTTCATTTCAATATATATATATATATATATATATATATATATATATATATATATATATATATATATATATATATATAAAGTTAACATATGAAATTAAAAAGTTAAAAAAAAAAAGGGAAAAGCATGTTTTTTAGTGCAAAAAAATTAAATAAAAAAAAGGAAAGAACAAAAAATTCAACTATTAATGTAATTTTTTTTATAGAAATTAATATAAATTTAATTAGAATAATTAGACAAATAAAAAAACTCAATCATTAATATAATTTTTTTAAAGAAATAAAATAAAATAAATATAATTTTAATTGCAAATATTAAAAATCAATAAAAAAGAAAAAACAAAGAATAATAATTAAAAAAGGAAAAAACAAAGAATATTTCTGGTAGGATTCAATCATGCAACTAGAAGGAAATGAATCTAATGTGTTAACTAACCTTTTTGATTATCCTATTATATATATAATAATTAACATGTTTTAGACTTCTAATTCATAATGCAATATGGATCGAGTTCATAGTATAACAATCCCTCTTTTTTAACTTTAATTAATGCAATATAAGTTTATATGCACTTTATTTAAAATAATTTTAGTACTCTCTCAATCTCAAAAAAGTTATCTATTATTCAATTTTAGGATGTTTTAAAACATTTATCCACTCTAAATGTAGATATTAGTATTTGTTCATTTTATTCTTATTAATTAAAAAGTGTAATACTTATATATTCTCAAAATTAGTAAAAAAAAAGAAAAAGTAGCAATAAATGAGTATAAGTAAGGGTATAAGTAGAAAAACATATTAAAATTTATTAGTTGACAAGTAATTAATGATATTTTCTTAAATTGTGTGAGAAAAAAAAGTGCACAAACTTTTTCGATGGAGGGAGTACTAGTTTTTCTATTGGACAAATTTAAAGAATAAAAAATTAAAATAATTAATATTTATGTAATAAAGTAAAATAAATAGTAAAATATAGAGTCTATTGAATTTAAATAAAATTTTTTACTCTTTATTAACTAGATACTTTCTATTAAATAAAATATACTATTTGAAATAAAGATCACCGCTAGAGATGCTTTAAATATATCAACCTATATATAGCTCAGTGTGTGTGTGTGTAAATCTGAAAATAAGAAAAAAAAAACAAGATAATAGCAGTGAGTTTGGACTTACCAATTTTTTTTAATGGTAAAAATAGAAAGACTATATCTTATAGTTTAAAAAATATTAATTCTTTAATCTTTTATGGAATATATATTTTATAAAAATTGTAGAATTATTATTTTATGAAATTAATATTCTTTGTTTCAAATTTAAATCTAAATTTAGAATAACTATTCTATACGAAATAATTATCATATGTTTTAACTATTTTATAAACCAAACATAACCTTAGAGTTTAAAGTATAGGATTTTAGAATTTAGAATTTAATTAGCGTTTAGAGTTTAATGTTCAGAATTGTAAAGTTCAGAATTTGGAAATTTGGGGTTTAGGGTTTACATTTTAGGATTCATGGTTTATGCTTTAGATTTTATGGTTTATAATTTAGATTTTAGATTTTGTAATTTGAATAGGAAAATCTATGATTATTTAATATAGCCAATCTACAAGCAGATGCTCATTACTAGTAATAGATAAATAGAGATATATTAACATATTTATTACTTCTTATCAAGTGTCTGTGGGGCACTCCTTAGACAATTTTTACATAAATGTAAAAAATATAAATGAAATTTACCATTTTTTACAAGATAAAAAAAAAAAAAAAAGGTTACATCTAGGAAAACGATAATTTATAGTTATCTAAAACAATAATTTGAGTTTCAATTAAAAAAAAATAAAATTAAGAGTTTTGTTTAAAGAGATAGAGTTTATTTAAAGATAAACAATATATGTTGGAATTTAGAAGGGAATAAAAATAAAAAATTCTTACGTGAGTTTTTTCTTTTCCAAGAAAAAAAAAAATAAAGTACCTAAGTTTGAAATTTGATACATGACAAAATTATTCTTTAAAAATAAAACTAAATTATCTTTGTTATTTATAAATCATTATAAATATATATTAGTTAAACGTCTTCGAGTACATAATTTGTGCATAATTTAGAAAGATTATAGTACAATATTATTTCAGCAATACTGTATAAGCTCAAACCATATATATATATATATATATAGGAAGTTAGGGTTATTTTAATAATACAAGTAGTTTAGTCCTCTTTCTCTTTATATAATTCTTGTCTTCTCTTTATTATATTACTTATTTTTTATTATTGTCTTTGATTCATAGCATAAATAAATCGATTTACAATATGTTATCTGTCCAAACTTATTGCAATCTGATTAATAAAATATTTGACCTTAATCCTTTGCACTCTGATTAACAAAATATTTGACCCATCCTTCCATAGAGATGATTGCCAAAGAGCCTTTTTTGAAAGTCAAGATGCTTAAACATTCCAGAGAAAAGCCAAACCTCAGGAGGCCCACCATTCATACAAAACAATTTAAGCTTTTGTTGAAGTTGTTGCCCATTGAATAAATTGATCAATGGGTGAAATTTTAATAGTTTGTATAATATTTACTTTTTTTTTTTTAAATATACTCTTGAATTTAATTTAATTAATTTAATATTATTTTTGGCAATTTTCTTTTTTTTTGCCTATCAATCAACTTTTTGATACTGTGAATTTTTAATTCTGCACTCTTATAATCTAATCGTAGTTTGATATCTGCTAAAATTTAGTTTATTACGCAAATTTAATGCGGTGGTCCCATTAGTTAATTAGCGGGCAGGGGGTCAAGAGGACTCTAAAAAAATGAATTTCCTTAATTTTGTACCCTGCAGTTTGCATTTGGACTTTGGAAGCACCTAAACTCAGTAAATAGACCTCCGGAAATCGAAATTACCAAAATCGGCAGACTAGGAATGGAGTCTTGAGAACCAAAACCTATCTCTTTGACCTCTAAACTACCCTTAGATTATTTGGAATTGAATGACGACCACAATGCAACTAGAATTACTCAAATCGAATAAGAAACAGACTAAAATAGGATGAAAGCATATCGAATCGAGCGGCACCAATATGGTGCCAGCCGGCCTGGTCGGCACCACATTGGTACTACTAATGCCCCTTCTGTGCCGCCAACTTTCATTCTTTTCCTATTTTGCCCTCAGTTTTTCCTATAAATTGGGTCCACTCCTAGTCATTTAGGACAAATGGTTTCAGATATGAAAAATTCCCAATTTCTTTCTTTCTGTGCAAGATCATCTTGTGAGATCTTAATCAAAGGTGGAGTTTAGATCTAGTATAAGGCTTGCCCATTCATACAAAAAAGTGCAAAATCAAGGTATAATTCATTCTTTTGAGATTTCTTAAATCAGATATAGAATTCTCCTTTTTATATCTTCCCTTAGGTCTAAAACTGAAAAGATATAACTTTGTTAATTTTAAATCTGAATTAAATTAATAAAACAGTTTAACCTTTTCTAAAACCCACTTTCGCAAGAAGGAAAAACTGCATCGGATTTGATTCCCATTCAAAGGTATACGCAGGCATGCCAAACTTTTAGGCATTAACTCCAAAATATTTTATAAAATAATTTTCCCTTTTCTTTCATTTTTTATGAGATTATTCCTATTTTATTTTTATTTATTATTATGTTGTTTCTTTCGTGCGAACCTCTTTTTGATTTGTTAATTCTTGTAATCAGTTGAGAAATGTGTGTTTTTTCTAGTACCCATAAGAGCTAGAGAAAATATCCTCTCTCTTATTTATTTTTAATCCATTTTTTATGTGCAATAATTCTTAAATAGATTTTGTTTTGTTTATAGCTTTATAATTGTCTTGCATTACACGGATATTGTTGCTCAAGCATCATCTTTGTTTCTATTCATGAAATTTATTTTAAGTCATTTTGTATTAAATTTACCAAACTAATTTTGTTAAAATAGACTGAAAACCTAGTCCCCAAATCCTCTTTGGTTATGAGACCAGTGATCTTTTCCTTTAGGATATTAATTGGAGTCAATTTTAGTTTTTCCCAGATAAAAAATAAAATTAAGGTGGTGACTCTTCAAAATCAATCAATCTGAATGTGAGGATTCCATCGTGAGTTCAAACCTAAATGAGCATTTCAATCTCACTTAGTGGATCAAATTGGTGCTCAAGTGAGGCCTCATAGCTGGTGACTACATTGGGGACCACCTTCTTTTTAATAAAAGAAATAAGAGGACTAACAATTAGTTTGAAATTATAGTTTGACACTTTTAATACACAAATGGCTTTCATGCATAATTTATATAAGCTCTTTGCTTACAAACCTAGTTTTAGGAAGATAATGATAACCCTCCTTGGGTCTTTAGCCGATAGTGAAATTATCTACCTTGCGATGAATCTTTTGATCCTTTCAAAGGTTTAATGTGCATGCACATACTGTTGGATCCACGCGAGGCTTCTTGGCTCATATATGGTTAGGTATATCGTTGCTCTAGTGTGATGGGTACCATGTATAAGCCACTCTTACCCTCTCATATAATGAACTTAGATCCTGACCTTAGGTTGTATGTGCTATAATCAAAACCTTATATCTTTACATTCTCATGAAATGTTTTTCCATGCATATCATGCATTCATCTCAAATCTAGGCTGCACCTTGAACCAAAGAAGGGTCACATACTCACTTCTATCCAAACACCTTCACTTCTAAACCTTAAATACTCTCATTCTATCCCAATCACCTTTGGTCCCACAAACCTTAAACCATCACCCTAACTTTTAAGTCTAAACACCATAACCATTAATCACACATCTTAAACACTATTCCCTTAGCCTTTAACCTTAAACACCATAACCTTAGCCTTTACTCTTAAGTAGTGTTACGCTGGCCATTAACCTAAACATCAATGCCTTAGCCCTAAACCTAAAACCACATTATCCTAGCCTTTGGCCTTAAACACCTTTAACCTTAAACATTAGTACCTTAACCTTACACAAAATGTTATCACCCTAATCTTTAACCTAAAAATACCTCAGCCTAGCTTTACCCTTCACAATCCTTATCTAAGCTAAACAATAACTTAGCTTCATTCTCATTCCTAATCCCTTTCGAAGCTAAATACTGACGTAGCTTTCATCCTCAATAATCTTTACTCAGACTAAACATTCTTTATCAAAACTAAACACTGACCTAGCTTCATCCTTATCCACAATCATTACCCAAACTAAACACTAACCTAACTTTATCCTTATTCACAGTCTTTACCCTAGCCAAATGCTGACTTGACTTCATCTTTTATAATACTATCCAAACCTGTGGCCCATTTAAGACCATGGTCTAGTCTAGTTAAACCCATTATCCAATTGTCACTAAACCCATGGTTCACCCAATATCCAAATCTATGGTACACCTATAGCCTATTTGCAATCCCAATTACTCAAGGTTAAACTCTGACCTAGCCTTCCTAACTATATTTTGGTTCCTGAAAACTAAAATTCAAGAAGCTAAAATCCGAGCTAGCCACTTAAAGCAAATTTTGACCTAGTTTCTAAAGCTAAAATTTGACATACCTCTCCTAGCTAAATACTGACCTAGCTAATATCATACACTTCCAACCTCATCTTTACACATACCCTATCAACCTAACCATAAGACACCATTATCTATTACTATTAAACCCAAGGTCTTTGGTTCGTCATACCTTACTATAACCATTTTTTGAAACTTGATACTGACCTAGCTCCTTTTCCCTTTCAAAGGTTGTCAAGATATTTATTGGATAAAATAAAAATGTTATAGATAAGGTTCTAGCCAAGTTATTAGAGTAACAAGAAGAGATGTTTAAGAGATAAGCAACCCACATTTAAGCCCAATTGTAAGCCTAAAGGCCAGCCATACTAAATTATATAAATGACGTGCTAATCTGGGTTGGCATAAACCAAATCCCAAATCCCACTCTCCAAAATTCACTCAACTTGGACCAAAATTTGACATTGGTTTAGGTGCACACTTCTTATTTCTCCAAGTCAACCTCTGAAATCGTACCTCAGCCATTACTTCCCTTATCAGATATCCTAAAAATTGACACACTCTCCCATCTAACATCTATTAAGCCGCCACAAATCACATCATCCCCTATAGATCCTTTCCAAGGGAAGAAAACCATAATTAACCTTAAGCTTGAGATCTTCCTGCCCAAATTGGAAGCCATGAAGAAAATAATAAAAAGTCTAAAGAAAAAAGAAGGCATGATTGATACAAATTCATTGAGCTTATTTATTAATGTCCAATTGCCACTTAAGTTCAAAATACAGAATTTGGACAAATTTTATGGTATCATTTGCCCCAAGATCCATTTAAAAATGTATGTGGAGGCAATGCATCGACTTGGTCTTAATAACAAGATCCTTGCTCAACTTTTTGAATAAACCTTAACTAGTGCTACCTTGAGATGGTTTATTAACTTGGATGACACCTAAAAATAGACCTGTGATGACTTTTGCAAAGTATTTGTCAAGCAGTACCACTATAACATTGAAGTGGATATCACAAGAGGAGACCAAAAAAGTGCCAAGCAGCTTCCAAATGAGTTCTTCTCTAGGTTCCTTACTAGATAGAGGGCTAAAGTTGCTCAAATGATAAACATGCCAACCGTGCAAGAATAAGTGGATATCCTCATGAAGAATCTACCCTCGACCTACCGAGCCCACTTACTAACCGAATACCTACCCACCTTTAAAGCATTGGTTTCAAATATATCAAATGCTGAAGAATGCATCCGAAGAGAATCATTTCAACCTAAATTTCCCATCACCAACCTAAATAGTGATGAAACACTTGAACCCAACTCAACCCCTCCTTACCTTAGCCCTTAGTGGTAAGACATGGCAGAGTTCAAGGGCAACTAATCTAGCATGTCTGAGGTTGAATCTCAAGTTTAAATTTGAGTTTGAATCTAAATCTCAAATTTTGAGTCTTAATCTGAGTCAGTGTTTATTGTTTTATTATTTTTCTTATATTTTTGTCGACCATATTAATCCCTTTTTCGATATCTTATAGTAAAGATTCCTTTATAGTAATGCATCTATATTTTTTTTATTATTTATACATTAATTTTCTTATCTTTCTTGTTCACTTTGACATGGATGAGCTTAAAAAAAAGAAGAAGAAAAAGAGAAAAAAAAAAAAAAAGAGATAAGAGAGAGAGAGAGAAAAAAAAAAAAAAAAGAAAGATGAATGAAGAACCAACTAATCCACTATAATTAGCACATATCATAATTTAAAGTGCCCTTATTCTCACATATCAGCAATCGCTTCACCAGCTCCTAATCAAAGAAGGTCAAGTAATTGACCTCTCATCAAATAGTTGAAATACAAAGAATAAGTAAATATAATTATCTATTGCACATTAGGTAATCAAATGATCACTTCAATAAGAAGTAACACGTTCAGAGAAGACCTTTATCAAATCCAAAATTCAAAGGTCAAAGACCCTCAACATGATGAAAAGTAGCACCCTAAATCATGGTAGAATATTTTCTTTCAAATTTCATTAATTCAATCTTGCTAAGTTGAAAATCCAAAAGGGTGACTTAAGCAGAAGTTATAACTAAGAGAGAGAGAAAGAAAACTCATCCTAGTCATCTTCCTTCATATCCAACTGTCAAATTGTCTTTAATTAATTTGTCTTATCTTATGTATTCTAAGGTTGTCCTTCCTCATTAAAGGCTCATTTTCTAAAGTTATATTATCTTTTGGGCCCATATCCTATAGTGGGGCATGTCTTCCTAAGTTATCATCATTTTTGTTAATCTATGTCATTGGCTAGCTCAAAGTGCTAAGGAATAATCTCTAACATCACATGCCACTAGTCTGTTACATTCCTATCTCTCATTAGGGGTATGATCCTCAAGTTATCTCTTCTCACTAGTCTTTTAGTCACTTCTTAGGGCATTTTCCTTCAGTCAGTGTGTCATATATGTTCAAACCAATAATGGCTCATTCTAAGAGTCTTTTCAATATCAAAAGGCAAGATAGCTTGACTTGCTCTTTTCCATAAATCATACTACAAATCACAAAACCATACAACCTTTCTGATCCTTTCAGAAGTTCCCACCTACCTTAAACTTCATCCTAAACCTCATTGGAAAATCATACCATCATTTCAAGCTCAAGCCTCATACCAACCTTTCCTTGGCAAAATCTTATCATAAGCAGAATAAAAAATCTCAAAATCCCTTAGGACTCATCATCATCAAAGCTAGTTTCCTTGGTAAAACCAAAGTCGAGGCATATCCCCTAAAGCCTATCATCCTTAAATTGATTAAGAAGGGCTCGAACCAGTCAAAGCCTATCCCATGCCTCTTTAGCAACATCTCAATATCCTTGAAAGGATTAAGCTTTCTAGGCAAAACATATGATCCATAAGATCAAAGTCTCTTAAGGCCTACAAACCTTCTCATTTAATCCTCTTAAATTGATGCAATCATGTCAAAGGGAAAACCCTTATCCATGAGGATGCGATCTCCTCATGACCAAAATATTTAGCACCAAAGGAGGTCCAAAGCACCCTTGAAGAAAATCCAAAGCCAATAAATTATCCTCAAAACACAAAACGTTCACTGTGAAGCCTAAACCAAGAAGCCTTCATTATGAAGTCTAAAGCTTAAAGCCTTCATTATGCAGCCCAAACCTAGAAGCCTTCTTCATAAAGCCTAAATCAAGAAGCCTTTACCATGAAACCTAAACCAAGAAGAATTCATCAAAAAGCCTAAACCTAAAAGCCTTCATCATGAACCCTAAGCTAAGAAGCCTTCAACATGAAGCCTAAACCCAGAAGCCTTCATTAACAAACCTAAACCTAGAAGCTTTCATCATGAAGCCCAAGCCTAGAAGCCTTCATCATAAAGCCTAAGCCGAGAAGCCTTCACTATGAAGCCTAAGCCGAGAAGCCTTCACTATGAAGCCTAAACCTAGAAGCTTTCATCAAGAAGTCTAAACCTAGAAGCCTTCACCATGAAGCCTAAGCCGAGAAGCCTTTACTATGAAGCCTAAACCCAAAAGTCTTCATCATGAAGTCCAAACCCAAAAGCCTTCACTTTAAAGCCTAAACCCAAAAGGGCTTTATTTATGAAGCCCATGATCTCTTTTAAGGTCAAATTTTATTGAGCTTTCAAATTAATTTCCTAACCTGAGCTTTTCTCTAAAGCCAGGATTTCTCTTATAAAGTTTAGCACTCTAGCTTGATCTCTCTGACACAGTCTTAAGGTAAAATCTGACTAAGCCTTTCAAATGAACTCCTCAAAGGCCATAACCTTACTGAGCCTGTAATCTGACCTCTTACATAGCCAAACCAGACTGATCTTCCAAATGATCCTAGCTAAGACTAAACACGACCTAGCCTTTCAAGATGGTCCACCCAATCTAAGTAATCTTTCCTAAAGCCAAACTAGAATGTGCTACCAAATTGATTCTCCCCAAAGGCTGTAACTGACTGAGCCAATTGCTAGATATGACCAACGACTCCATTTGAACTTCTTTGGAGATAACCCTGACCTAACCTACAGACCTAGTCGTCTCTAAGGATTTGACCTCCATAATTAAGCTTTCCAATTTAGCCTCAAACCAAACCTTCTTTGAAGCTAAATCCATATAAACCTAGCCCAACTTCTTTCAACCATACATGGCTTAACCTCCCAAAGTGACTTCTTCATAGGCTGAACTGATAGCCATTGACCAAACAACCTTATACCTGATATGAACCTAAGCTAGCCATTCAATTCAATCCTAAATCAAAAGGCCATGCCTGACTAAGCCTTTCAAGCTAATTAGCTTGATCTCTTCCTCCTCCATAGCTAAACCAATAGCCTTTTGATCGATCCTTTAATTAGCCTCATACCCAATCCAAATCAAGTGTGATCCTACCATTCCTAAGTTAGTCTATCCAAACAAAATGACTTAACCTCTTTCCTTTATCATTATAAAGTGGGGCATCTCCTTTCTAAATATTCATCTTTCCAAAATAGAGGCATCTTTCTCCTAAAAACTCAGCATTCTCCTGCCAAAGTGACTTTTCATAAGTTCAAAGTATCCAATCATTGTATAATCATATGCATTTTGCATTAAATAGACTCTTAAATCAAGATAGATTTTCAAGTCAAAATTCACAAAGCAACATAGATCACCAATCTAATTCACAAAGCAACATGGATCATCAATCTAAGTCAAAAAGGATCATCAATCCATATGCTTGAAGTAAGGTGAATCATCAGTTCAAATCAAAAAAGATTTTTAATCCAAATTCCTAAAGCAAGATGGACCATCAATCTAACAAATCATCAATCCGACAAATCATTAATCCAAATTCTTGAACCAAGACTAGAACCAACAACATTAGACCCATCCTAGGATAGCCTTAGTATTCATATTTTAAATTTGAATTAGGTATTCCTTTTTGTCAGACCCATCCTAGAATAGTCTTAGGATCATCAACCTAACATAGGGTTAGGTTTCTCTTTTAGAACTTTTTAGACCATCCTAAAATAGCCTTAGGATCATCAACCTAACATAGGGTTAGGTTTCTTTTTCAAAACTTTTCAGACCATCCTAAGGTAGCCTTTGGATTATCAACCTAACATAGAGTTAGATTTCTCTTTTAAAACTTATCTGATGATCCTAGGATAGCCTTAAGATCACTTCACCCATAAATGTCTAGCAGCGATCACCTAGACATTCATGTGGTTCTTTTTTCTACATCTTTTACTCAAAATCCATCAATCAACTCCACCCATAAATGTTTGCTAATGATCACCTAAATATCCTTATGGTTCCTTTTTCCACCTATCCTTTAACTTTAAAATTCAACCATGCATTTCATCCAAATATGTCCAAACTCTAACTTAGATATCCTTTTTTTTTTTTCCTTTCCCATCCGTCATCCCTAGGTTCACTATCATCAGAATTGCCTTTTGCTTAAAACTAATTCTAATGAGAGGGTAGCTATGAACTCTTAATTTTGCATTTTTATAATCCGGTCATAGTTTGACATCTATTAAGATTATGCGTTATGCAGAGTTGGTACAGCAGTCTCACTAGCTGATTAGCGGACAGAAGTTAAGGGGGCAATGCCCCATCAAAAAAATGGATTTCCTTAATTTTGCACCTTTTAGTTTGCATTTGAACCTTAGAAGCACTTAAGCTTAGTAAATAAACCTCCGGAAGATGAAATTACCAAAATTGACAGACTAGGAAATGGAGCCTTGGGAATCAAAACCTATTCCTTTGGCCTCTAAACTATGCTCAGATCATTTAGGATTGAATAATGATCACAATGCAACTAGAATCGCTCAAATAGAATCAGAAATGAACCAAAACAGGACAAAAGCAGGTTGAATTGAGGTGCTCGCACCATTATGGTGTTGTTAGTGTGGCTAGCACCACTATGGTGCCGCCAGCCTGGCAGGCACCACATTGGTGTTGCTTGTGCTGCTAGCACACCTTCTATGTCGCCAACCTTCTATTTTTTCGTATTTTGCCCTCAATTTTTTTTCCTATAAATAGGGTCTATTCTAGTCATTTAGGACAAATGATTTTAGATACGAAAAATCTCCAATTTTTTTCTTTCTTTGCAAGGTCATTTTGTGAGATTTTAATCAACGGTGGAGTTTAGATCTGGTGTAAAGCTTGCCCCGTTCATATGAAGAAAGCACAAAACAAAGGTATAATTCATTCTCTTGAGATTTCTTCAATCAAATCTAGAATTCTCTCTTTTATATCTTCCCTTAGGTCTAAAAAGGGAAAGATCTAACCTTGTTAATTTTAAATATAAATTAAATTAGCAAATAATTTAACCTTTTCCAAAACCCATTCTTCGCAAGAAGGAAGAACTGCATGAAGTTTGATTCTCATTCAAAAGAATACACAGGATACCAATCTTTTAGGCATCAACTCCAAAATATTTTATAAAATAATTTTCCATTTTCTTTTATTTTTTATGAGATTATTTCTATTTTTTTTTTTTTATGTATTATCATGTTGTTTTTTCATGCTAACCTCTTTTTGATTTGTTAATTTTTGCAATTAGTTGAGGATGTGTGCCATCCACAAAGGCTAGAGAAAGGATTATCTCTCTTATTTATTTTTAATCCCTTTTTTTTGTGTAATAATTCTTAAGTGAATTTTATTTTGTTTATCGGTTTATAACTGCCATGCATTGCACAGATATTACTGCTCAAGCATCATCATTATTTCTGTTCATGAAATTTATTTTAAGTCATTTTGTATTAAATTTGTCAAACTAATTTTGTTAAAATAAATTGAAAATCTAGTCTCCAAATCCTTTTTGGTTTCAAGGCTAATGATTTTTCTTTTGTGATATTAATTGGAGTCAATTTGAGTTTTTTCCCTTAATCTTTTTCCTAAACAAAAAATAAAATTAAGGTGATGACTCTTTAAAATCAATCAATCTGCATCCAAGGGTTTTATCATGAGGTTAAACCCAAATGAGCATTTCGATTCTATTCAATAGATTGGACCGGTGCTCAGGCGAAATCTCACAGACACACTAACAAAATTTCATTTTTTTAACTATTATTTTGAAAAATTTATTATTTATAAATTTTATATTTTTTCTTATTTTGAGAATTTTTTAAATAAAAATAAAGAACATAACAAAAAAAAAAAATGATTGATTTGTGTGTTTAAAAAAAATTGTTTAATCTTAATAATTATGGCCTGAGTTTTCACTTAACTAATTTATTTGTTAGAATTCTAATTAAAAACTTAATTAATTTAGTTGTGAAACTTTCCATTTAATTTATTATAAAGTATGAAATATTATTTAATTTATTCATAAAATATATAATTTTAAACCTTCTAAAATATTTGAAAAAAT
Organism: Reutealis trisperma; assembly: GCA_947687605.1. Taxonomy (NCBI): domain Eukaryota; kingdom Viridiplantae; phylum Streptophyta; class Magnoliopsida; order Malpighiales; family Euphorbiaceae; genus Reutealis; species Reutealis trisperma. Next base: position 283,538 of record CANTUT010000366.1, on the reverse strand, counting down.
CTTTAATCAATATTTTCATTGTATGGACCGGTGCTCAGGCGAAATCTCACAGACACACTAACAAAATTTCATTTTTTTAACTATTATTTTGAAAAATTTATTATTTATAAATTTTATATTTTTTCTTATTTTGAGAATTTTTTAAATAAAAATAAAGAACATAACAAAAAAAAAATGATTGATTTGTGTGTTTAAAAAAAATTGTTTAATCTTAATAATTATGGCCTGAGTTTTCACTTAACTAATTTATTTGTTAGAATTCTAATTAAAAACTTAATTAATTTAGTTGTGAAACTTTCCATTTAATTTATTATAAAGTATGAAATATTATTTAATTTATTCATAAAATATATAATTTTAAACCTTCTAAAATATTTGAAAAAATCTTTAATCAATATTTTCATTGTAATTTTCTTTTATAAAGTAGAAACTCAAACAATAATATTAAACTCCTTATCTCTTATACTTTCAATTAATGTTTGAAAAAAATTCACTAATTTGAAATTTGAAATTTTTTTTTGTGAGAAAAATATTTGGATAATGGCAGATTTCGGTGTTTGAAAAATAAAGAAATTTCATTAAAAAAACCAACAATTTATAAATATCAAAAAAATTAATTGAAAATATCTTTTTTTTTTATTTTTCAATTTAAAATAAAATTTTATGATTAAATTATATTTATTTTTGTTATGTGATATTTTAAAACATAAAAAATAAATTTTTACAAAATTGAAAATTTAATATATATATATATATATATATATATATTTCAACCTTATCTATAAATTCGAATAGACTTATATATATATATATATATATATATATATATATATATATATATATATATATATATATATATATATATATATATATATATATATATATATATATAAAGTCTATTCGAATTTATATATATATATATATATGGTGAGATATAAAATTTTTTTGATGTATGTTGTCACGACTCAATTCCGAGGCATGTGACTGGCACTGGAATACGGGAAAGTTTAAGGCTACTAGTGTCCACAATCAGCCTAAATAGTGACCACCAGAAAGAATAACACACAAATAATTATAATTTTAAAACATCTCAAGTCATATTTCATGTCACTCTATCTGTTGATAGTATAGTCAATACTCATCATATCACAACAGTAATTTACTATAGAAATGCCATAATAATTTACAATAATAGTGACAAAATCATAAAAGCTGTCACAGAGAGTTTTACAACAATACAAGCCAATAGTACCAGTAATACCATAATACAAACCCCAATATTATAATTGCAAAGTTCTAACATATTATTACAATAATGACACATCACATGTGCTCTGTCGAAGAAGAAGACAGAGATCAACTTAACAAAGATTATAACTGTAGGCTCAACCTATAACTTGAAAAATAATAAGGAGACAGGGGTGAGCGTCTCAACTCAGTGAATGATACTACTAATATACAGACCTAATGACCAAAATATAGATATATATGTATGTTATGCAATTATGTCACTCAATAACTATTCATCACAAAACACACAAGGATAGAGTTCAGTCCACAGAAACCACACTAAAATCAAACTGAGAGAGTTGATCCTCATATAATGGCTCTCTTAATCTAATAATCTATCTTTTATATCCAAGGGGTCCGGTCGTCACTGATCTGTACCAAACAGCCCTGACCCGACTGATAGCGGCCCGGCCAGCATCCACCAGTCGTAGCTCATCTTCTCAATCTCATAATAATCTCATCATAATCATATCATATCCAAAGTCCTAGGTGGTTTTTGTATCATTCTGTCTCCCTCCAATATACACAGAGAATATGCAGCACATAATCAAAATATCAAACATAACCAGATGACAAGTTAAGCGTGCACATGTATACATTCCATGACGTAGACATCATGATTTAATCATATTCACAAATATACTCAATGCAATGCATGATTAACAGGAAAAGTATATTAGAAGTATCACTCACAGTACGGAAGAGCAAAACTAAAAATTCACGGACTATGGCTGGGGGCGACCGAAGGCGCACCAAAACGATCTATACAGTGAAGTAAAAAAAGATTATCAGAATATGAATATAATGATAAGTAAATACTTATTTCCTATCTAGACCACCTAGTCTCCCCCAAAAGATAAGAACTTCCTAATAAACCTCACACTTACTAACTACTACTCACATAAACTGTACCAACTAAACTTCTCCCACTAACATCTATTTCTTTAATCTTACTCAAAATATGATAATATGCCACAAGCTCGCCACGAATCATGATAAACGATGCTCACCGTAAAAGTCGATGGAAAACATAAACGTTAACCAATCGTCACAAACTCACTACCAATGGACTCGTCTCAATGCGTAGAATCCGAAAATATAATTCGCTTCTTCTAGTTCACTGGAATCTATGTTGGCAGTCTGGTCGATCACCGAAGTTTGGTCAAATTCAACATCGTCCAAAATTAGCAATTTATATACCAAAATAAAGCTTAGAGAAAGAGGAGTCCGATGGTACCAAAATCACCTTGAATGAACGACAGAACTGGCTAGAACTGAGCTTGGAAATTCTTACCGGCGGATAGTGCGGCGGTTGGCGACGACGGATGGTGGCGATCTTCAGTGGGTAGCTTGGTCAGCACCTCAGGAGTCTTCCTGGCCGGCGCGTGTCTACTTTCGATGACCAGACGACGGTCAGATGTTATGCAGCTTCTTCTTCTTCTTCTCTCTCTCTCTCTCTTTCTCTCTCTCTCTCTCTCTCGGCTTTCTCTCTCTACAGACTCAGTCTGCCCACCTTCTATATATATATACTAATACTACTACTACTACTACTACTACTACTACTACTACTACTACTACTACTAATAATAATAATAATAATAATAATAATAATAATAATAATAATAATGATTTACCCAAAATAATTTTACTAAAATAATTTAAGAAATTTAAATTTAATACCACAATAATTAATTGGGAAATCTGTTATAATGTAATAAATATTTTCTATCAACTTCACAATATTTCAAAATTATAAATTATGAAATTCATGATATTATAATTTCCCCTCTTTAAAAAAATTCATCCCCGAATTTTAAAATAAGATAATGATACTGAAAATCTCATATAAATAGTAAATCTTATTTCTTTAAATATACAAAATAACCATAAAATATTCAAAATACAATACCAAATATATCAATTATATTCAAATAAATACATGTATTTTTCTCTCATCTCAACCTCTACCTCCCATGTACACTCCTCAGTTGTATGGTTACGCCACATAATCTTAACCATTGGAATTTCTTTAGAATGAAGCCTTTGAACTTGAGAATCTAACACAACTTCTTCATACTATAGGTTTTCACAAATTTGAACCTCTTGAGGCTGCAAAATGTGAGAAGGGTCAGGAACATATTTCCTCAACATGAAAATATGAAACACAGGGTGAACATGAGAGAGATCTGGTGGCAAGTCCAATCGATATGCAACAGCCCCGACTCGCTCGATAATCAGATACGGACCAATATACCCTGGTGCTAATTTCCCTCTCTTGCCAAATCTCATTACTCTTCTCATGGGGGAAACCTTCAGAAAAATAAAATCGCTTACTTCAAAAGACACATCTTTTCGCCTATGATCCACATAACTCTTCTGTCTACTAAAAACTATTTGCAAATGTTCTCGAATTATAGGAATTCTTTCTGAAGTTATCTGTATCAACTCTAGTCCTGACAATTATTTTTCTCCCACTTCTTCCCAACACACAAGGGATCTACACTTCCTACCATATAGAGCTTCATATGGTGCCATACCAATACTAGCGTGATAGTTGTTATTATAAGCAAATTCAATTAGCGGCAAGTGTGAGTCCTAATAGCCTCCAAAGTCAAGTATACACATGCGTAACATATCTTCCAATGTTTGAATTGTTCTCTCAGACTGACCATCTATTTGAGGATGGAAAGCAGTACTAAAGTCCAATCTTGTACCCACAGCCTCTTGTAAAGATTTCCAGAATCTTGAAGTGAACTGAAGTCCTCTATCCGACACGATAGAGACTGGTATACCGTGCAAGCAAACAATTTTCTCCACATATAATCTCGCATACTTAGCAACCAAATAGTTAATCTTCACGAGAATAAAATGAGCTGATTTAGTTAATCTATCTACAATCACCCAAATGGAATCATAGCTAGTTAAAGTCTTAGGTAAACTAGTTACAAAATCTATGGTTATTCTTTCCCATTTCCACTCAGGGACAACAAGAGGTTGCAACAATCCAGAAGGTTTTTGGTGTTCTAACTTTACCTGCTGATAGGAGAGGCATTTAGAGATGAACTCTACAATATCCTTTTTCATACCATTCCACCAATAAACACTTTTCAAATTACGATACATTTTAGTAGAACCTGGATGAACATTATATGCGACAAGATGTGCTTCTTCCAGAATTTCTTTTCTCAAATTGTCCACATTTGGTACACATAGATGTGAACCAAGTCAAAGCACTCCATTATCATCAATTGTGAATTCATTATTATTCCCTTCCTATCCTTCTTCAATAATTCTACACAACTGTGGGTCACGTTGTTGAGCCACCTTAATTCTTTCTACTAAAACTGAACGGACTGTAAAGTGTACCAACAAGATCCTGGTACTATGTACTTCCAATTGCAATCCATCGTCAAACAATTCAAGTAATTCTTTAACTATAGGCCTTTTATGAACAACAATGTGAGCTAGACTCATAAAAGATTTTCTACTTAAGGCATCTGCTACAACATTTGCTTTGCCAGGGTGGTAAAGAATGGTGCAGTCATAATCCTTAAGAAGTTCCATCCACCTTCTCTGTCTCAAGTTTAAATCCCTCTGGTCAAAAATATACTTCAAACTCTTGTGATCTGTATAAATCTCACAAGTCTCCCCATATAGATAATGTCTCTAAATTTTTAATGCAAAAATCACTACTGCCATTTCCAGATCATGAGTGGGATAATTCTGCTCATACTTCTTTAACTGACGAGAAGCATAGGTAATTACCCTACCATGTTGCACTAAAACACAACCCAAACCAATTCTTGATGCATCATAGAAAACAGTGAAACCACCAGTACCCAAGCGTAGTGCTAGAACTGGAGCTAAAGTAAGACAATCCTTAAGCTTCTAAAAACTTTCTTCACATGCATCAGTCCAGTGGAATTTAAGATTCTTTTGGGTAAGACGAGTTAGAGGAGCTGCTATCCTTGAAAAATCTTGAACAAAGTGACGATAATACCCTGCCAAACCCAGGAAACTACGAACTTCAGTAACTGTAGTGGGCCTTTTCCAATTAGTGACAGCTTCTACCTTTTTAGGATCTACAGAAATACCATCTTTAGTGACTACATGCCCCAAAAAGGCCACACTGTCCAACCAAAACTCACATTTAGAAAGCTTAGCATAAAGCTGGTGATTCCTCAATGTCTGTAGAACTATTCTTAAATGTTGGGCATGCTCTTCAGGTGTCCTTGAATATACCAAGATATCATCAATAAACACAATGATAAAACGGTCCAAAAAGGTTTTAAAAATCTAATTCATTAGATCTATAAATGCTGCCGGTGCATTAGTAAGTCCAAAAGACATTACTAGAAATTCATAATGCTCATAATGAGTCCTAAATTCAGTCTTAGGAATATCTTCTTTTCCGATCTTCAATTGATGATCACCCAAATGAAGGTCAATTTTTGAGAAACATTAAGCACTTTGAAGTTGATTAAACAAGTCATCTATTCGGGGAAGCGGATACTTATTCTTTATGGTCACTTTGTTCAGTTGTCTATAATCAATACAAAGGCGCATTGACCCATCCTTCTTTTTCACAAATAACACAGGAGCACCCCAAGGGGATGTACTGGGATGAATGAATCCCTTATCTAACAAATCTTGCAATTGTTCTTTCAGTTCTTTCAATTCTGCAGGTGCCATTCTATAAGGGGGCATGGATATAGGATTCGTCTTCGGTACTATATCAATACAAAATTTTATTTCTCAGTCTGGAGGTAAACCCTGAAGCTCATCAGGAAAAACATCAAGAAATTCATTCACCACATAAACATTTTCTAACTTTCCAGCATCCTTAGATACATCCCTCACCAGAGCTAAATAACCTTGACACCCACGATGCAACAACCTTCTAGCACTAATTACTGATATGAGATTGCAAGGGGCACTACACTTATCCCCATAAAAAGAAAATTCTAAATCACCGGGTATGCGGAAAATAACCTCTTTGTTACAACAATCGAGGGTAGTAAAATGAGTCAACAACCAATCCATTCCTAAAATTACATCAAAATCCATCACATCAAGTAAAATCAAATTAGCAGAAAGGATTCTACCCTCAATCCAAACTGGACATGCCAGAAATATCGTGCCCATCAATAAGGTATCACTCATAGGGGTGGCAACTGACAATGGATACTCTAAACTAACAGGCATAACATAAAGTTTTATTGCAAAACTGGGGGACACAAAAGAGTGCATAGCACCCGGATCTAATAATACACGAGCCTCAAAAGAACAAACAGGAAGAGTACCTGCTACCACTGCATTAGAAGCCTGAGCATCTTACTAGTGAGGGTATAAACTTTAGCATAACTCGATTGTTGTCCTCTGCTCATCTGACTCGAGCTAAATCCTTGGCTCTGACCTCTACCTCTATTTCTTGAACCACGGCCTTGTTGGTCACCAAATCGTCCACTTGATGATGAAGGGTGCATAGGCTATGTAACACTGGCAAAAGGCCCTTGTGTAAACCCTCGAGAACCTCTTCTCTGTCCTCGGAAGAAGGGCACTCTTTAGCAAAATGACCTGGCTGGCTACAATTAAAACAAATGCCTGAACCTGTAAAGCATGGTCCTTAATGGATTCTTCCACATCTGATACATGTTGTGGTGTCTGAACCCAGTCCTGAACCACTAAAACTAGCACCAGTACTACTACCACTAGTACTCCTACCACGCCTTATTCCCCCTCTATGCCTGCCTCTTCCTCTTCATCTAGAAGAGCCTTGACAGTCCGACGAGTAAGAAGCCATAGAAAAAGTACCACTTGTACCAACAAACTCTTAAACATTATGATCTTCTCTTTTTCCCATTCCTTTAGCTTTCTTTTTCTTTTCCTTCAAAGCTAACTCAATATCTCTAACATCATCCACTAATTGATTAAAAAGTCAGCCCTGATGACTAGTAATCAATGACTCAAAGCCTTCTTCTAAGGCTTTAGCAAATCTAAACTTCTTAGTCTCCTCATTTAGTACGGCCGATGGCACAAATTTATATAATTCCAAGAACTTACTAGTAAACTCTGCTACAGAAGTCTGCTGGTCCTTCTTCAAACCCTCCAACTCAAATGTCTTCCTATGAACAAATCTAGGAGGGACAAACCAAGCTAAAAACTCAATAGAGAAATCTTCCCAAGACATCTGCTGATATCGAGGCCTAACATAATTCTTGTACCAAGTTTGAGCTGGCCCCTCCAACCTCCTACTAGCAAAATAGATAGATCGGGCATCTGAACATCCTAGCTCTAAATAAATCTCCCTGATACTATCCAAGAAATCGTGAGCCTGCTCCTCATGACAAGAAAAAGTAGGAGGATGATGTTTAAGGAACCTCTCTAAAGAAATAGCAGAAGTAGTAACTGGGGGAGATGGCTGGTTTACCCTAGCCATATCAGACATAATTCTTTGAAATCCAGCCAACACAGTCTCAACTACAGGGGTTTCCTTAAATTTTTGTCAGTGCCACTCTCGGCGTTCTGGTCCTAGGCCTACTGGCCCTGTGGATCCCTCCCCCTCAAGAACATCTTGGTCTCTACTAGCAGCTGCCCAAGCTTTTGCAGCCACTCGCCTAGATTTGGCACTTATGATACTAAAAAGAAACCAACAGTTTATCAAGTAAAGAAAGATAGTGCTCACTTTAAACTTGTCATATAACCTACCAAACTCATATATAATTATACTATAACACGAAAACGCATATAATAGAGACAATGAGGACATAAAAGTCGTGTAGGGACCCTAAGTTCTACAATTACAGTTCCCAAGAAAAGTAAAACATGCTTTGATACCAACTTTGTCATAACCCAATTCCGAGGCATGTGACCGGCACTGGGGCACGGGAAAGGTTAAGGCTACCAGTGTCTACAATTAGCCTAAATAGTGACCACCAAAAAGAATAATACACAAATAATTATAATTTTAAAACATCTAAAGTCATATTTCATGTCACTCTATCTGCCGACAGTATAGTCAATACTTATCATATCACAACAGTAATTTACCATAGAAATGCCATAATAATTTACAGTAATAGTGATAAAATCATAAAAGTTGTCGGTAGAGAGTTTTACAACAATACAAGCCAATAGTACTAGTAATACCATAATACAAACCCCAATACTGTAATTGCAGAGTTCTATCATATTATTACAATAATGACACATCACATATGCTCTGTCAAAGAAGAAGACAGAGACCGACTTAACAAAGATTATAACTGTAGGCTCAACCTGTAACCTAAAAAATAATAAGGAGACAGGGGTGACTCAACTCAGTGAATGATACTACTAATATATAGACCTGGTGACCAAAATATAGATATATATGTATGTTATGCAATTATGTCACCCAATAACCATTCATCACAAAACACACAAGGATGGAATTCAGTCCACATAAACTATACTAAAATCAAACTGAGGGAGCCGATCCTCATATAATGGCTCTCTTAATCTAATAATCTATCTCTTATATCCAAGGGGCCCGGCCGTCACTAGTCTGTACCAAGTAACCCTGACCTGACTGATAGCAGCCCTAGCGATGAGCAGGCCCAGCTAGCATCCACCAGTCATAGCTCATCTTCTCAATCTCATCATAATCATATCATATCCAAAGTCCTAGGTGGTTTCTGTATCTGTCTCCCTCTAACATACACAGAAAATATGCAGCACATAATCAAAATATCAAACACAACCAGATGACAAGTTAAGCGTGCACATGTATACATTCCATGACATAGGCATCATAATTTAATTATATTCACAAATATACTCAATGCAATGCATGATTAATAGGAAAGTATATTAGAAGTATCGCTCACAATATGGAAGAACAGATCTGGAAATTCACGGACTATGGCTGGAGGCGGCCGAAGGCACACCAGAATGATCTATACAGTGAAGTAAAACAAGATTATCAGAATATGAATATAACGATAAGTAAATACTTATTACCTATCTGGACTACCTAGTCTCCCCCAAAAGATAAGAACTTCCTAATGAACCTCACACTTACTAACTACTAATCACATAAATTGTACCAACTAAACTTCTCCCACTAACGTCTATTTCTTTAATCTTACTCAAAATGTAATAATATGCCACAAGCTCGCCACGAATCATGATAAACGATGCTCATTGTAAAAGTCACTAAAAAACGTGAACGTTAATCAATCGTCACAAACTCACTACCAACGGACTCGTCTCAACGTGTAGAACCCAAAAATATAATTCGCTTCTTCTGGTTCGCCGGAATCTATGTCAATAGTCCGATCGATCACCGAAGTTCGGTCAAATTCAACATCGTCCAAAATTAGCAATTTATATACCAAAATAAAGCTTAGAGGAACAGTAGTCTGATGGTACCAAAATCACCTTGAACGGACAACGAAACTGGTCGAAATTAAGCTTGGAAATTCCTACCTGCGGATGGTGCAGCAGCTAGTGATGGCGGATGGCAGCGATCTTTAGTGGGCAGCTTGGTCAGCACTTCAGGAGTCTTCCTGGCTGGCGCGTGTCGACTTTTGATGACCGGACGACAGTAAGATGAAATGCAGCTTCTTCTCTCTCTCTCTCTCTCTCTCTCTCTCGGGGCAGACTCAGTCTGCCCACCTTCTATATAATAATAATAATAATAATAATAATAATAATAATAATAATGATGATGATGATGATGATGATGATTTATCCAAAATAATTTTACTAAAATAATTTACGAAATTTAAATTTAATACCATAATAATTAATTGGAAAATCTGTTATAATATAATAAATATTTTCTGTCAATTTCACAATATTTCAAAATTATAAATTATGAAAATTCATGATATTACATATGTATTTATTTTTGACACATTTACATGAAGCTAATGTGCAATTTTATTACTTTTTTCATTAATATTTTTTAGCATGAAATACTATTTCATTATTGAGACTTATCTTAAATAATGACTTTTTCCTTATAGTTTGAAAAGTCACTTTTAATTTATGAGATTTGATTTCATCTAACATAATAGTCATTTCATCTATTTTCAACATTAAAAATAAAAAAAAAAAAACTAAAATACCCCTCATTTATATTTTGATTTTCCATATCAACCAACCAACAAGAATAATGGCTCACTATTTCTATTTTCTCTTGTTCTAACTAATTAAAAATCCCACTTTTACAATATTTTAGCTAGGATTCCCACTTTAATAACAAGAATTACCTCCATCAATCTAAGAATACTAGTTTCTAACGTTTTGCCAAAGAAAAAAAAAATTCCGATCAACCAAACCACAAGAGTTGGCTGTGATTGGTCTCCTTTTTTTTTTTTTTTTTTTTTTTATTTGTTACATACTAGACCCAAAAGTTGAACCAAGAATGTGAGAAATAGAATAATAACATAGCTTAAAATTAATATATATCATTAATATATTACATATTAACAGTGGAAGTGATTCCTAAAAAAAAAAAAATTACAGTATTAGTAGTGTATGAGATTATAAATATTTAAAGAATAGTCTTCAATTAGTTTATATATCTGTCACGTCCCGAATCCCGAAGGCATATAACCAATACTAAAATACAAGTGATGCACGTAATTACCAGTCTCCGTAGTAAGCTTGACATTATATTAAATGATAAAACCATTATATAATAAGGTTATGGGCACACATGTTAAGCAAATCTAAATCAATAATATTTTAAATCAATGCCATACGTTGCTATAACTCAATCATGTCAAATCTCAATTACCAAATAATTGGTTTCTGCTTAATAAAATAATTTCTCAACTCAGAATATATATTATAACTGACAAAAATAAAACACAGATTTCAAGAATAACATTGTGGAGTTCTAAAGTACCAATACAATTATACAAATATATGAATATAATTTACATAGCTCAATACTTAAGTACAAAACACTTACATAGCTCAATACTTAAATACAAAACACTACTGAAAGGTAAAATGCAGTTTAACTCAATTCAAATCTTTCACAAGCTCATTCCACCACCTGAAAAATAATTTGAATAGGAATGAGTATTCGACTCAATGAGCTATATAGATTCTAATAAAATTTACCACCCAATGATTATATTGCTAACGCACTATACCAAATAGACAGACAAGTCATAAAATCATATAAGGATGGTACACAGTCTATAGTACCACACTAATCCTCAAAATGAGGAGCTATTCTCCCTATCCCAACTCTCTAATTCTAACACATTCTCTTAGTCCACTATAAGAGTTGCAGCCGTCCTAGTAACGCTGACTTGACTGGCAATAGTGCATAGGCGATGAGCAAGCCAGCAGTTGTCATACACCAGTTATAGCTCATCTATCATCATAATATCATCGTACGCAAATCCACTTTCCTAAATGGCACTGTATCATCCCACTTCCATCCAACATCCATAACCTAAAATGCAATATCAACATTTATGACCAATCACATACACATGTATTAAACATTGTGCATCATACATATACATATACATATATATATATATATATATATATATATATATATATATATATATATATATATATATATATATATATATATATATATATATATATATATATGTATATATATATATATATATATATATATATATATATGTATATATATATATATTTAGTATACACACAATCAATACATAAATGCAAGTATAACTTTAATTAAATAAAAGAATAGAATATTATATTAAGCTATATAATTTATAGAATTGACGAATTACAATTAGCTCTCCTTGTGGAATGTGACAACCGATGATCAGAAGGATGTTTGAAACATCTACTCACGTTTAAAATATACCTTTATGACCCTTGCTAATTTCCAATTCCACCAAAACAATCATCTTTGCAAATAATCCAAATCATCAAATTAAAAATTACAAAGAAAATCTAATAAATATAACACAATAATAATTGAAATTCAAGAGATTTGGGTTTATCCTTGCAAAATTCGATTGAATGAATGTCAAAAATCACACCAAAACGACGAGGTGGTGCTGTTGGATATGCTCCACACGTCATCACCATATACCACCACCGGAGCACCACTGGCCGATCACGCATCACCACTGCCGGTGGCAGAACGAGGTGATACTCACACCAATTTGCTCACCTTGACGCCAGGAGTTTGAAAATCATCACCACTCGCTACCACTCGCTAGTATCTCGCTAGAAAACACCCTTAAAAATTCAGCCTCCACAACTTCGATCTCCACTTCTGGTGACAACTAGGAGGCATGACAAGTATCAAATGAAAGCTCTCATCACCAAAATTCGAACGAGACCAACGTTGTCAGATTTCGTTGCCTAAATCAGCCGAAACATACATTTGAAGCTATGACGTCGGTGACACCTTCTTCTATGCATTTGCCACTGCCAGTGAACAATTCTTGATGATCTTGATGTCAAATGCTCACTGGCAGATGGGCTGTCGTTTGGAGGTGGCGGTGCAACCCATCACTGACCGAAGTCGGCTTAGCCAGCCCTCCCTTTCTCACAGCATCTCTCTCCCTCCCTCTCTTTCTTTTTGCCCCAGCTTCTCATCTGCACTCCAAATCCTAGCCATCTGATTGGCTATTCTTTAGCCAATCAGATGGACTAAATCCTCCTCCTCTTCTTCTTCTTCTTCTTTTTTTTTTTTTTTCAAAGCTTATGTTAGAAATAATAATAATAATAATCCTCTAAATATTAATAATCAAATTCTATTTTAATTAATTCTTTCATAAAAATCGTTTTCTTAAACCTTAATTTTTATAGAATTTATCCTTATAAATTTTCATAATTTCTAAATAAATCTGATTAAATATTTTCATAAATTAATGAATAAATAAATACTTTTTCTCAAAATAACCACAATAATGTTTTCATAATAAATATATAAATACTTCTTCAATTATATTCACATATTTAATATTAAAATAAAATTACTATTAATAATAAAATTTTCAAATCATAAAAATATATAAAATTAAATAAAAATGAAAATTTCAATTACGTTTTAATAAAGAAAATAATAAAATAATATATTTTCATATAAAATAAGATTTTATAAAATAAATAGTAATTCAGATTATTACAATCTTCCCCCTGAAGAAAATTCGTACTCGAATTTTCAAACCCAATAAGTACTACACACTTAAATTAACTTCTATACCATGCTTCCACTGCGTACTTTGATACATTACTTAAATCACAATTAGCATACCAAATACAACAAGGCAATTATCTTACGAGCTACTAAAATCACTATACCAAATATTTAGCTTAAACTAAGCCTAAATCAATTTCTTATCCAAAAATAAGCCTTAAAGTTAATTCTTAATAATTGTTATCTACTAACCTTAAAATAACCTTAATTAAAAGTAATACAAGCTTTAATTTCACATCTAACTAATCATAATTCTAAGCATATCTTTTCTTTATACCTATATTAATACTAACATCAACATTAATACATTAATTATCATTTCTATTCATTTCTTATAATATTTGACATAAACAATAACTCTAATAATAATTTCCTTTTTATGTCTTCCAACAAGTCTTTTCCTACTCTTACCTGCTCCGGCTAATTTCTCGAATATATATATATAAGAATAAACTTCATCTTATCACTTTGGAATCACCACATATGCATACGAAATAATTAATATGCTAACTCATTAATTATATCATTCATCTCCACATCCTTATTTTAACAAGGTCATCAAGAAATTTTGTTAATTCTAAGACACATCTCACATTCTCACAACTATTTCAGGCTTACTCTCTTTCTATATAATAAATCATTTCATGACTTAAATATCTACTACCTTGCAATTGTAATAATTTAGCTCGTGATATCATCTCACTTTAGATTTTCTACTTACATCTTGCTATATATCACATTCCTAATCATTAGCTTATCTATGTGAAAATAATGAACTCATTAATACCATTGATGCTCAATGAAATCTCTATGTACTATTATGTCTTTCCAAATCTATGCCATCCTATATTTATCTCAACTTTAACGTACACATTTCATAAGTATTCCTAAATAATGACTTCACTTTGTTAACCAATAAAATTCCTTTTCATACCAAAGATTAATACCTAATCTTTAATAATCTTAATAGACTATTATTATATCTAATGTCTCAAAGCATTTCTCATCTAGAGGACTCAAATCCATTTTAGGTATATTCACAATTATTTAATTTTCAAACCTGTTTAGAACTATTTGTAAAAATCAAATCATTTTCATTTTTATTTTAGAACTCAAGATACCTTGTCCAGAGATGCTAGACGAGATGCAACCTTAATGCAATAGTTAATGAGATTCATAGTGCATGACTGATGACATATAATTTTTCAATGCCAGACTCGATGTATATAAATAGACACACTAGATACAAGTACAGAGTCCCAAAATAATAAGCTTTCGAAACTACTTTTAAAATCATGCTTTAATATCATTTATAATCTTTGAACTCATTTATATAATCAAATCAGATCCAGAACATTTTATCTCAAAATCATTTAAAATTTTGAATTAAATCATTTTATACCCTCATAGATCAAGTCCTTGTGGAACCTCAAATTCACAGTTTGTATGGCCTTAACATCTATCACTTTAAAAGTTCAAATCCTTGCACTCTAATTGCACACTACACATTTAGAAGAATATTCATCGCTAAAGAATCTCCATTAACACCACACACACACACACACACACACACACATATATATATATCCTTTCATCATAATCACAAGTATAAGAATAGCCATCGAATTCATCATGTTATCCAAACATACGACACACATATAAAACACACAGACCAACATAATTAATACCAGTAACTCATCATAGTGCACGTTAATGCTGAATTGGAAGCAAAAGAAACCCAAGAGAAGATTAGGAATCCTATACTCCATATGTTATAGAAACAAAGACCATCTACAACTCCTTTAACTCTAAACATACTAGAGGTCGCAAGATCTTTGCTCTGATACCAAGTTTGTCACACCTTGAACCTGAAGGCACATGACCAGTACTAGGACACGGGTGATGCACATGGCTATTAGTGCCCATAGTAAGCCTGACATCATACTAAATGACAAAACCATCACATAATAGGGTTATGGGCCTACATGTTAAGCAAATCCAAATCATCAACATTTTAAATCAATGCCACACTAGGCTATAACTCAATCATCTCAAATCTCAATTACCATATAATTGATTTCTGCTTAAAAAAAAATTTCTCAACTCAGAATAAATATTATAATTGATAAAAAATAAAATATAGATTTCAAAAGTAACATTGCAGAGTTCTAAAATACCAGTACAATTATACAAATATATGAATATTATTTACATAGCTCAATACTTAAATACATAACACTGCCAAAAGGTAAAAAGTAGTTTAACTCAATTCAAATCCTTCACAAACTCATTCCACCACTTAAAAAATAATTTAAATAGGAATGAGCGTTTGACTCAATGAGTTATATAGATCCTAATGTAATTTACCATTTAATGATCATAATGCTAATGCACTATGCCAAACAAACAGACAATTCACAAAATCATACGAGTATGGAACACAGCCCATAGTACCATACTAATTCTTAATATGGGGAGCTGATCCCCCTATCACGGCTCTCAGAATCTAATACATTCTTTTAATCCATTATAAGAGTCATAGCCGTCCCAACAGTGCTTACTCGATTAGCAGTAGCGTATAGGTGATGAGCAAGCCAGTAGTCGTCATACACTAGTCATAGCTCTTCTATTATCATAACATCATCATACATAGATCCACTTTCCTAAGTGGTACCGTATCATCCACTTCCATCTAATATCCACAACCCAAAATGCAACATCAACATTTACGAACAATCACAACAGAAATTAAATATTATTCATAATGCATAGTTATATATATATATATATATATATATATATATATATATATATATATATATATATATATATATATATATATATATATATATATATATATATATATATATATATATATATATATATATATAAAATCAATGAATGAAAGCAAGTGTAACTATAATTAAATAAAATAATAGAATATTATATTAAACTATATAATTCACAGAACTGATGAATTCTAATTTGCTCTCCTCGTGGAGTGTGACAACTTATGACCAGAAGGATGTCCAAAACATCAACTCACATTTAAAATACACCTTTACCACCCCTCCTGGTTTCCAATTCCACCAACTTCGTAACAATCATTTTCGCGAGTAATTTAAATCATCAAATTAACAATTACTAATAAAATCTAATAAATATAACACAATAATAATTGAAATTTAAGAGATTCAGATTTACCCTTGCAAAATTCGATTAAGCAAAAGTCAAGAATCGCACTGAAATGATGAGACGGAGCCATTGGATCTGCTTCACATGCCACCACCGCCGAAGCACTGCTAGTCGACCACGCGCCACTGCTACCAGTGGCAAAATGGGGCGATCTTCACACCAATCTGCTCGCCTCAATGCCAAGATCTTGAAAATCATCACTACTTGCCGCCATTCGTTGGCATCTCGCTGGAAAACACCCTAAAAAATTTAGCCTTCATAACTCTAATCTCCACTTCCAGCGATAACCGAGAGGCATGGTAGGTATCTTACGAAAGCTCTCATCACCAAGAGTAGAATGAGACCAACGTCGTCAGATTCCACCATCGGAATCTGCATTTGAAGCTTCGATGCCAGCGACACCTTCTCTTGCGCGTTTGCCATTGCTGGTGAGCGATTCCTATCGATCTTGATGTCCAGATGCTCACTGGCAGATGGTTTGCCATTTAGAGGTGGCAGTACAATCCGCCGTCGGCCGGAGTCAGCTCAGCTAGCCCTCCTTCTCTCATGGCGTCTATCTCCCTCCCTCTCTTTCTTTCTGCCCTAGCTTCTCATCTGCACTCCGAATCCTAGCCATTCGATTAGCTATTCTTTAGCCAATCAGATGGACTAAATCCTCCTCTTCTTCTTCTTCTTTTTTTTTTTTTTAATATATATATATATATATATATATATATATATATATATATATATATATATATATATATATATATATATATATATATATATATATATATATATATATATATATATATATATATATGTTAGTAATAATAATAATAATCCTCTAAATATTAATAATCAAATTCTATTTTGATTAATTCTTTCATAAAAATCATTTTCTTAAACCTTCATTTATATAGAATTTATCCTTATAAATTTTCATAATTTTTAAATAAATCCAATTAAATATTTTCATAAATAAATAAATAAATAAATAAATTCTTTTTCTCAAAATAACCACAATAATATTTTCATAATTAAATATATAAATATTTCTTTAATTATATTCACATATTTAACATTAAAATAAAATTACTATTAATAATACATTTTTTTAAATCATTAAAATATATAAAATTGAATAAAAACAAAAATTTTAATTATTTTTAATAAAAAATAATAAAATAATATATTTTTATACAAAATAAGATTTTATAAAATAAATAGCAACTTGAGTTATCATAATATCTATTAAATTAAGGTAAGGATAAAAAAAAAACAAAAAAAAAAAAGAGTCAACGGTAGTCATTGGATTGATGATAAAATGATACACTTGGTCCCAAAAAATTCTTGATTCAGTTCCAACCTCAAGTCCAAGGCCAATTCATTATTTTCCCTTCTTCGTCAAATAAGCTTGTCAAATTAGGATACTTTAACAAAAAACATAATCTTGCGATGGAGGAGGAGAAACATCAGTTAATAGAGAGAGAAAGTAGATAAGAGTATTTTGAGATACAATTTCATTTTCTTTTTTCTTTTTAATTTTTTTAACAGAAAATGTGAAAAAAATAAATAAAATAACTAAATAATATGACGAAATAAAAATTGAAAGACTAATTAGTTAGTTTCTCAAAAAACAGAGACTTATTCATTAATTAAGATAAATATTAAAGACTAAAAAGTAATTTATCCTATTTTTATTTGAATTATTACATTAATACATTAACAAATATGTTATTTTCTAATTAAATAAAGGTTTTAATTCTAAAAGTTGGCATGTTAGCCAATAAGTTGGTTTTCTAATTACACAATTCTTAATCCTAAATCCATATTAATTGTATTTTTGATATTAGTTTATCTAAATATAATTAATATATTAATTAATAAGTTAATAAAGTTTTCTCATCATATATGGTATTTTCAATTATATATTTCATTGAATTTTTATTATATGTAATCAATTTAGTGTAAGTTATATAAATATTTTTAAATAAAGAATCTAATTTAAATTTTATGAATTGAAAATATTTATAATCAAAATAATAATAATAGCTGCATGACACATGAGCAAATGATTAATATATATATAAATCCTCAGAGATAAATTTTTTTGGACATCAATACTTATTTTTGGCACATAGGATTTTATTTTTGATATATCTACTTATTTTTGACACATGAATATTATGTTGATGTGTAATTATTTTTTTGGAATTAATATTTTTATTTGAATTGACTAATATTTTATTTTTTTAATTAGATAATGATTCTAATCCTAAAAAATAGCATCTAATAAGTTACTTTTCTAATTAAACAACAATTCTTAATATTAAAAAATATTAGTTATATTTTTAATATTAGTTTATATAAATATAATTAATATATTAATTAATAAATTAACAAAATTTTCTAATCTTATATGACATATTGTCAATTATATCTTTCATTAAATTATTATTATTATATATATTAGTTTAGTATTAATTAAATTTTATAAATTAAAAATATTTATAACTAAAATAATAATAACAGCCGCGTAACGAGCGAACAGACGACTAGTTTCAATAAGCTTTACTTTTTCTCAAAGTCTATAAATGAAAGTAAGTTGATTTTTTCTTCTTTTTATTTCTTCTCATTTAAATATATGTATATTTTTTAAATTTTATTCTCTGATTTATATTGTTAATTTTAATATATAGACAGTTGATAGTGAGTAATATTTCTTTTGTGTTCTGATTTTCGATACCTAGGTCCTAAATCACAAATAGAACTAGAGGTAAGTTTTTTTTTAAATAATTAGACAATAATTCACAATTTTTTTAATTAAGATTTAAATTCACAAATTTTCAATTTTAAAGAACACTAAAAAACATTTTATTTTTCAAAAACTCCTTAAGATGCTTACTTGTATGATCTTTATAGAAGTGCAATTGCCAATATAACCATCTAAAGATTTTTTTTTCTTTTTGAAACTAAAAGAGCTTATTAAGAATAAATATCACTTAGCAAAAGAGATTTAACAAACACATGAGCCTTTTACTAACTGCAAACACTAGCATATGAATGAGTTGCTTGAGCTATTGTACGAGCAACCCTATTCACTTGTTGCTTTAGAGTTTAAAGTATAAAATAGTTTTTGCAACCAACTGGATACATACAAGCGCACTAAAAGAAGTTTTTGCAAAGCTTAAAACAAACCAACAGCTTTTGCTCCCGCGGGTGAAAAATCCCAGCATAAACCTTTGAATAGATATATAAAAATACACCCAAATGATCTCAGATAATCAGCCCTATACTAGAAAATCCATTTGCTATAGAGATCAAAGCATCTAAATTGCACTTCATACTAGGAAACATCGGACAAGTCCACCTCAACTGAGCCACATCCTCACGATTACAGGCCATGGTAGAGGGAGTAAAATCTTGAGCAGCCTTCCAAGAACGTAAATAATCCATCCATTTTTGCTATTTAGACAAAACATTATAGTCCAAACAAATGGCATTGCCCAACCTGTCCACCTTTTCCATTTTACTAACATAATTAAACTGGCAACATCAAATTCAACATTTAAATTATTTGTATTTCTTTTATAAATACTCTAAAATAAAAAAATTTTCCACTTAATTATATTGCAGTAAAGGTTCTAATTATAATTATTTTTTTTTCTCGAGAATCTTTATAACTAAATTTTAAGTGGTAATTAACATTATAAGAAAATCACAGTTTACCGATAAAATTTATCGATGGAAATAATTTCGTTGATAAATTTACTAAATTACCAACAGAATACCAACGATAAATAATTTTTTTTTATTATTAACAAAAAATTACCAACTGTTAAATTTCGTCGCTAAATAAGTTGCAAAAAAATGGTGCAAAACATTATTGACAATATACCGACAAAAATTTTAGCCAATAAATTAGAGAATAAAATATTTTTTAATTTACCAACAAAAAATTTTGAATTTACCAACCAAAATTTTCATTGATAAATTTACCGATAAAAATTTCAATCGGTAAATTAAAAAGAAAAATTTTCTTTAATTTAATTACAAAAACTTTCTAATATACCGATAAAAATATTTCGTCAGTAAATTTACCGGCAAAAATTTCAATCGGTAAATTAGAGAACAAAATATTTTTTTCATTTACCAATAAAAAATTTTGAATTTGCTGATCAAATCTTTTGTTAGTAAATTTACCGATAAAAATTTCAGTAGGTAAATTAAAAAACAAAATTTTCTTTGATTTAATTGAAAAATTTTCCACTTTATTGACAAAAATATTCCATCGCCAAATTTATATTTTAGTCGGTAAATTATAGAGATTTTTTTTTTAATTTACTCACAAAATATTTAGTTGATAAATGAAAATTTTGGAGGAAAATTTCCCTCCAAAATTTTCACTAATTTTTTTTTTAAAACAAATTACTGATATAAATTTAATCAATAATCTATTAACAAATGAAAAATTTGAAAGAAAATGACGTGGAGGCTATTTCAGAGAGATTCCTGAGCCGTTGGGACAAACACCAGCCTAAGTATAAAAAATATTAGCTCTGGCCAGCTGGGATTTGGGGCCTTTGGCGATGAGCGACGTCGTTTTTTCGGCCAAATTCCTTCGTTTGGACCCTTAAAATGGCAGTTAATCCATTTATGGAAACTTTTTATTTCTGTCATAACTTTTGATATTTAATTCTATTTTCGTCGCCATTTGTGGCGTTCATCTTGTTTAGTTTCCTATTTTTATTTATGGTAACATTGTAATCTCGCAATTTATAGCAGTTTTGTATCTAGAGTTTCGGACCCCCTATTTAGACTCTTGTTTTGGCCTGTTTGAGGAATGAATAATTCAGTCATATTTTGAAAACCCTAAAATTGGATTTATCCTTTTGCTTACGCTGCGTCAGAAAATTACCTCTAAATTTTCATTTGATTTAAAAAAAAATTACTAACAGAAATTTAGTCGGTAATTGGTCAGTAAATAAAAATTTTAGAGGAAAATTTCCCTTCAAAATTTTCATTTAATTTTTTTTAAAAAATAAATTACTAATAGAAATTTAGTTGGTAATCTATAGGTAAAATGAAAATTTTAAAAGGAAATTTTCATTTAAAAAATTTACCGATGAATATTTAGTCAGTACATAGTGTAAAAAAATGCATAAAAGAGCTCTTTCTCATCATTTTTTCCTACACTTCTTCTCTATCTCTTTTCTTATCTTTTTTTTTTTTTTTCAATTTCATCTCTCCATTTCTCATAAATAAAATTTCTTTTTTTTTCTTTCTCATTTAATTATTTATTCATTTTCTTTTTCATCACTTAATATTTTCATAATCTTTAATACTCACATACTCTTTCTTTCTTACTCTTTTTTTTTCTATTTTTTTTCTTAAATTTCAAACCCTTCAATACAAAAAATCTATTAAATTTATTTCAATTTCTTTATTTTTTAGTTTTTATAATTTATTATTTATATCTCTTAAATTGTTTTATAGCATTAAAAAAAGTATTAATGCGATTTTTAAAAAATCAATTATTTGTTATCTTAAATTTAATTTTTTAATTAAATTTTTTATATAAATTTAGTAAACCAAAAAATAAATTTTAATAAATTATTTATCTTACCTTTTCTTTTTTACTTTTATTATTTCTCTCTTAATTTTAGGTTCATTTTATTCTTTTTGTAGCTTTTAAATATAATTTTAATTTAGTTTTTTTAGCTTAGTCATTTTTTATATTTTTTAAGCTTCCTAATTTATTTTATAACTTTTTATTTCTTAATTTTCATATTCATTCTAAAAATTTTAATTTTTTAAATTATTATTCTTATTTTTTGAAGAAAATGTATTTTTTTTTAAAAAATAAAATTTTACCAACAGATTACCAATAAAACATTTTATTTTTTAAAAATTATTTTAAAAAATTACAAACGTATTACCGACAAAATATTTACTTTCGAAAAATATTTATTTGAACTTTACCAATGAATTATCGATTATTTTTTTTTAAATAAAAATTTACAACAGATTACCGACTAAAAATTTAGTTGGTAAATTATCTCTCTACGAAAATCCCGGCGATATAAATTATTTTATCAACAATATAAAAAAAATTTACTGATTAATTACTGATGGTTTTGTATTCAATCGGTAAATTGTGTTATCGATAAGTTAAATACTGACTATATTTTTTTATTGATAAATCGTCGGTATATATATTATCAACTAAAAAACATAATTTACTGACAAAATTTTTAGTAGGTAAATTGTATTTTTTTTTTATAGTGTAACTTGTTAACCTACTATAGCAAGTCTTATTAATTAATAATTATTTTAATATATATATAACCGTTTAATGCTTGCACAAATTTTTATTAGAGTGATTTATAAAACTGTAACTATTGAAAACTCCTTCATATATATATATATATATATATATATATATATATATATATATATATATATATTCGATTTATGTGCATAATAATATTTTTCATGATACATAGTTATTGTTGAAATAATAATTTATTATCATTTTTTATGGAGATTACTATTTGATGCTACTTAATATTAATCAATTAAATATATTTTCTAAAAACTTGTATTCTTAATTCCTGCTGAATTAAATAAATTAATATAGCTTCTGAAAGAACTAATATTATTTATAGTTTTCCAAGAATTAATTAAATAAATTATTTATAAATCATTAGAAGACTAATTTAATCATGATATTAGTCTCTTTCTATTTTTTAACGTTATACTGTGAATACCTTGATAATCTTGGTAGCAGTACGTGTGATTTTAAAAGCTTTATTATTAAAATTGAGTTATCAATCCCAAGATGCATCGACTTATACTATTTCAACAATAACAAACCCTACTAATAGTCTCAATTTTTCGACTATTTGTAAAGTTTGCTGTTGAGAGATGGATTGTTTTACGAAGATCCAGCTGATCTTATTGATATTTTGTTTTATAAAGAAAATTTGATGAATTAAAACTTTCTTAAATTTGACATCCCTGCATGGCATTGATATGGATATATATCTATAAACTCTCTTTTCAAATGGGTTTGTATTAAATATCGGTGAACATGCACTAGCTAAGTCTATAATAGGCTGTGGTGCATTGGTTATTGCCTTTGCATAAAGATATATAAACAAATAGATGTAACTGGCTGCTAAAGTTGGTTCTTCATTTTCCTGCATGAGTACTTCACTTTCCTGCATGAGTACTTCACTTTCTTCTCCTTTTAAACCAAGGAAAAACTCCCAGGTGAGATTAAAGGCTTGATTCTGGTATGTATTACTAAATTCATGATTCCCTGTAATGGTTAAGGATTTGCCCATATTATGTCTCTTTGCCCATATTATGTCTCTTACTCGTTGAATCAACCAATATTATATTAATATGCTGTATTGTGTTATGCGCTCGTATTGTTTTCATCCTTATTTATGACTGCTGAGCTCTTTTTCTTCTAAATATGTATTACTTTGGTTGTTCAAAATGGTTTCATGGGAGCCATTAATGCTTAAGAAAGTATAATGATTATAATAATACAGGATATACATGTATCTATTCTATCACATGCTCGAAAATGCCCCATTGAAAGCTTTGTTTTCTAGTATCTTGAATTCTCGTTTTTCAATCACTTATGAGATTTTATGTTTCTTTATTAAATAATTGGGTACGGTGTGTTTTAGCTGATGAGGTTAATCTGTCGTTTGATAAGTTAAAATGATATGGGTTTTTGTTTGCCAGATATTTATAAAATTATATATATAACATTATCATTAGGTACATGTGCTTATTATCAAAAGTCATGGTTTATAATATTTAATGGAATGAAATATGAAAAGGTCATTCAATTATTTATTTTATTGGCTTGCTTTGTTGAGACAGGTGCTCACCTCATGATAAATAGGTTCACTGTGATTCATTAAATTGAGATCAATTATACTAGTATGTATATTATTATACAATCTTCTGTTTTAATATCTTAAATTAAAATGGCTTTTGGAGGTCTGTTTACCAAATTCAAGTACCTCTAAGATTCAAATGCAAATTAGAGAATGTAAAATTAAGAGTTCACAAATATATATTATATATATTTTGTTGGCCGAATAGCCTACAAAGAGTTTTGTGTTATGTATGTCTTGAACTAACTAGCATTGATAGACATTTGGTGTGAAGGCAATTAGGGATTTTTATCATCTCTTATTATTAAATTTGATATTACTTTGCAGTTCATGACTATTTTGCATGATTTTTAATGATGGATTTTTTCTACATAAATTTTGACCTAATAAATGAAGGACAGAATCATGCTCCCCATATCTATAGTTTTCAGGAGAAAGTCTCCCTTTGTACCCCCTTTGTTTATATTTTGTCTAGTAACTGACATTGAACTATCAAGGAACCACATGGACCATCAAGGGCCACTGATGCTATAAATCTAGTGTTATAGAATCTACTGCTCTTGGTCTTGTTGGATTATCCGTTGTTGGAGGAAGAACAATTAAATCATAATCTTAATGAATTTCCTGAAGCAAGGGAAGCTTTACCTTGTGCACAATTGAAAGAAAAGGGTGCAGAAAGGCCTCTTTCAAATAGGGGAATGGGAATGTTTTGTATTGACATGTTTTAATTACATCATTATATAAAATAAAATAAATTTATAGATAGAAATCATTATAGATTTCATCAAAGTTGAAAGCACGTATTGTATAAACGTAATCATTTTTAAGGCGCTCCTTTGTTTGTTTTTGTGGGACATAAAATATTGATTAAATTTTTAAGCATGTTACTATTAATATTATAGATGGACAATTTAGTTAAACTTGAGTTCTTCACTCTTGAATTCAATGTGAGTAATTATTTGATGTAGGTTCTTGACGCTATACATTTGGATGCTAATGAGTTTGGTGAAACTATTAAGGAAGGAAATATAACATTAAAACAAAACAAAGAAAAAGCTATGATCCTACTTAGACATCATTTAAGTGACCTCTTAAAGGTTGAATATCTCATTGTTAATGATCCGTGTGTTAAAGATCAATACGATCACTTGAAATATGGGGTATTATTACAAGCTCAATAAGACTGGCTACATCTGTGCCTATAGGATTTTAGATCTATTTTAGAATATAATTTATACATATTTAGAATCACTTCACAGCTGAAATTATATAGTAATAAAATTACAAAATATAATATACTATTGAAGACATATAGTATTTTTATGTTTTTAACATACTCCTGTAGCAGCAGCAGCATAGAGATTAAAAATTTACAAATTATTTTGGACTTATTACTTACCATCTAATGACTGAAAAGAACTGTAACACCCTAGGTGCCCTTATGTCATTAGAGACTTAGATATAGTATGGAAATAGATTAAATAAGGGAACTGAGTATGAAAATGGAAAATTGAAAAGCAAAACTCTAAATTGGGTGTGAGTATGAAAATCGGTATGTTAAGCGCGAAACCGATGAATTTTGATTCTATGATTTTTGTTAGGTTTTGTCTTAGGAGAATTTGATGAATAAATAAATAATTATATTCTTAAAACCCTAAAAATTAAATTAAAAATATTAATAGACAATAATTAAATAATTTAGGGTAATTAAGCTTAAAAAAGTGGCAATTTTGAGATTAAGAGACAACATACAATTATTACCTTTAACTTTTGATTTAAAAAATAAATTAAAATTAATTAATTAATTTTGAATTGGCTGCCAAGTGTTTGCAAGGGAAAATAATGAATCAAAATTTTTAATTTTAGTCATAAATAAAATAAAATAAAATAAAGAAAAAGAAAAAGAAAAAGAAAAAGAAAAAGAAAAAGAAAAGAAAATACACATATAGGATAAGTTCAATCACCTACTCACAAGTTGGCTATTTAGCTTAAGCACATAAAAAAGAAAAATTCAAAAGGCACTAGAGAGGATGATAGCAATGGAAGAAGAAGGAGAGGAAGAAAGAAGGCCAAGCTTGAGGTGAGTTCAAGAATTAAACTTATTGGTTTCATACTTTTGCTTAAATATATTATATTTTCTTTGGAAAATTCTACGTCTTGCTTGATTTATGGATTTGGTTTGAAGAAGTAATGAAGGAGAGATGATTGTTTGAGGTAAGGAGGATTAGAGTAGAGGTGATGGGACAAGGGGTAATGAAAAAAAACTGGGGCTTGGTTTAGTGAGGAGTTGATTGCTAGAATTTGATGCTCCAATTTAAGGACTTTGGAGTCCGAATTTGGCCTTGAAAAAAAAGTTGTAGATAGAAATGTGAACAAGAACTAGTGAAAGGACTTGAGGAGATTCTGAGTAACTTGAGAGTTATTGAGTCTGAATTGGAGCTGTCTCTATATGTAGGATTAATGGGGACACATAAATTGGGTAGCTGTTTGAAGGGCTTTAGAGATAAAATTTGACCAAAATCAAACTAATTAAATAGTCCTTAACATGTTATATTTTTTCTTGGTAGAAAGGTTGAGGCATCAAACTTAAGAATTATGCGTTATGTTGGCAAAATTAGGACCAGTTCAGTCTATCTAGGACAGTAATGCAGAGTAGGATTAGAAATTGCACCAAATTTCATGTAGAGCTCAAAATTGGATGAAATTTTAATATTTTGTGCCTTTGAGTGTTATCTTTCTAATTCTTAAAGAATCAATGCAATTGAAGTTCTGTAGCTTAAGTTATGATAGGAATAATACAGCTAGGTTAGTAGGTGTACCATAGGCAAAAATTAGAAACTTAACATTTGGTATTGCTATTGTTGTGTTAAACTTAATATATATGTATATTGGCATATAAAACAACCTAAGAGTCTAAAGAAAATCAAGAGCAAGAAGGGGAGGAAGAAGAACAAGAACTTTATTATTGCCCTTATTACTTAAGTTGAAGGAGTTAAGGTAAGTCTATCCTCTATTGCTATGTTTGTGCAACCTACTTTCCTTTCCTAATGAGTTTGTCTTGTACATTCCTTTCCTAATGAATTTAAGTCTTGTACATTCCTTAAAAACCTTGAAATACTACTTACATAGAATCTCATTTGAACGATTTCTATGACTCATTTGTAATTGAACTTTACTCATTCATATTTCGTGAATAGACTTATTCAATAATTTTGTCTGATAACCATTTTGTGAATTTCATTTTCTTTACTTGAAATTCATTGGAAATGATATAAATGTTACCTCTAAATATTGATTGATCAAAGAGATTGGTATAAAAAATGGTGCAAATTAAAAACTTTGAAAGATAGAAATCCCCTTATCTGGTGTGGGAAACACCGAGTGTAATATTTATCGTTTGCTGGTTTTGTATTTTGAGGTTATGCTAAAGTGTAGTCAATATACTAACGGATTTTCGCTAAAGGATAGGTTTGCAAGTTCTACAAGTTTTCAGTACCCTTAAGATTATCCATGCTCTAAGACTGTTGCACCCTAAAATCAGGATGTGACAAGAACACTGAATTGCTAATTATTAAGTTAGGCCAACTAGTACAACAACAATACTTGAAGTGAATATTGTAGAAAACCAAAAGTCAAAACTCAAAGTAAGGTACATTTGGTAGATTATGAGAACTCTGGATACAACCCACATAGAAAACATAGTTCAACTTAATATATAGACTCCCTAAATGAGTAATTGACTAATATTTTCATTCATTTATATTTTATTATTACTGTTATTGTGTTGTTGGATCATACTGATAAGTTGTTTTTCTATTTATCCATATTATTTTATGCATTATAATCTATGAATAATTTTAGTATTATTTTACTTTCAATATTTATGAATAGCATGAACCTGAAGTTCAATAATCAAAACTTGAAAGTTCGACATGACATGCAGATATGCATGCAGCTTCACTTTGGATTCAAATATTTACAAATCATATATATTGATGAGCGACACAATGTGTCAGCTAGGCTCAAGCCCAACAAGCAGTGTACAACCAGTAAGGCTATTAAAGTAATCCATTCCCTACTCATATAATAAGTCCAAAGGGAGCTAGTAAAGATAATATGAACTCAAAAGCTAACTCGAATTAGAATCACACTTCTTGTCCGAAGAAGGCAAGGACATGTAATCTATAATACTTTAATTGTAAAAGCCTAAAGGGCATATTCAATTATATTATAGTTCGACTATTTCCAATAAAATCTCTAGGGAAATTACCTCATTCAAGTTTACTTTACTTTATATCATTCAATCCCATTTAATTCATTATATACTAATATTATTTGTTTGGTTGAAATCAGCTTGATCAAATTAGTGCCATTTGTGAGGAATAATTAGACAAATTGTATCCCCTTGGAATTATCCATAGTTTTTTCAATGACCATCATCATGGCAGGCAATAGCCACAACAATCAAGAAAACTTTCCTAGGGACCCCAGGAGCAGTCGAACTCATCCAGAGACTCACAACCAAGATGAGACTTGCACCCTCACAGTACTCACTAATTTTATTGCAACATTGCAACAACTTAATTCTTCCATTCTTGGAACGAATAGTAGTCAACCTATGGTACTAACAATATAGGTTGCATTTGCACTATAATTATAACTAATCGCCCTACAGACCCCACAAAATACCCCTTACCAAACACTTTAGTACAATAAGGAGACTTGAATCAAAGATTGGACTTCGAGGAAACTCCTCAAGAAGATTTAAAAAGTGTGAACCCTTTATTTTGCACTTCCAAATGACTGACATTTGATCATAAATGCATAGAATTAGATTGGGCTCAAATCAGATCAAAGACGGATAAGGATGGGCTGAAAAATGAACTACAGTAGCTCGCAAGCCCACTGTGGTAACTCGTAGCCAGTTGCGGTTACCGCAGCTGCCTCTATAGTTATCATAGAGGTCCTTATGGTAGCCAATTGGCTACCACAGCCGGCCTTATGGTAACTGCAAAGAGCTCTACTGTTACTGCAGGAGTCACCTTAGTTACCGCAGCATGCTCCTTTCAGAATTCTACCTAGAAATTGTAAATTTTTAGCCCCAGACTCCTCCTATAAATACCTTGCACCTCATAACAATTGAAGGACACAATTATATGCTTCTATACTCTCCTTAAAACTTTCAAAACCCTATTCCTAAGCTTTCCAATCATCAAAACCCTCTTTCTAATTTTCCAAATATCTAAAACCTCATTCCAAAACCTCATCCATCACATAAAACCTTATTCATAAGCTTCCTAATTATCTCAAAACCCCATTCATAAGCTTCCCAATCACCCCAAATCTTATCTCTAAGCTTCTTAATCAAGAAAGGTGTGACTCAAGTTATTTCATTCAAAAGAGAATTCGTGGTATTCAAGCAAAGGTGATCCCAAGTCTTTCCTTAAAAAAAAAAAAAAAAAGAGTTTGTGCTATTCAAGAGTCCTTCCAAAAAGAGTGCTTGTGATATTGCCAGGCCAAGGTGGAACTTAGATCCGGTGCCAAGCTCGCTCCCTACGTTCCTCACCGCCAAAAACCAAAGGTAAAAGTTCTTTCCTTTTCCTTTTCAATTTCAATTTCAAGATCTAAATCTGAAGAGATCTAATTTTTGCTAATTAAAATATGACCTAATTAACAAATCCCTCAAGCCCTTAAAATCAATCAAAACATGATAACAAAAGCAATGACTTAAAAACCCCTCATTCGCAAAAAGGAAGAATTGCGTGGAGTTTGATTCCCATTCAAAGGGATATGCAGGCGTACCATCTCTAAGGCATTCAACTCTGCTAAAATTAACAACTTTTTCTCTCTATCACCTTCTTCACATACTTTAGGATTGAAATTACTTTTCTTAAATAAAAATAAAAATTTTAATTCTTTTTATTATAATTGTTTTAATACTCTTTTTCTTACTTTAGTCGTTTAGATTATTTGGGGAATGTCTGCTTTTCCTAGAACTTATAAAGGCTAGAGGAAAAATCCTTTGATTTTGATATTTTGACTTGTAATAGTTTTAAGTATTTTTCGCTTATTTTTGCGCATTTTGTAATTATCATTATCTCATATTTGTCATGCATTTTGCAAGTAATATTTGTTTCATGCATCTTATTGTATCTGTTCATGCATACATAAAAACTTATTTTCAAAAGCTATTTTGTATTTAAGCCAAACTAATTTTTTATATTATTTTAACCAAAACTTAGTCCCTGAGCCCTCTTTGGTCATTCGAGGACTAGTGCTTTTCCTTGGGATAAATAATAAAATTTTAGAGTCAATCAAATTGGATTTTTCCATTAATTTTCCCAACTAAAATAAATAAAATTGAAGTGGTGACTCCTTTTGCAAATTACAACTTACAAAATACAATTTTTCTGAACTCATAGTGGGTTCCAATTGTGATGTTTCTCCTAAATGGGCATTTTTTATTCCCTCTTTAGCGGATCGGACCGGGTGTTCGGAGGAGACTTCACAATTGGCTACTCCACTGTGGACTTTAAAATCTTTTTCAAATAAAGGATAAAGTGGACTACTCTTGGTAAAGTAAAAGTTTGGCTTTTATTACAAAATGGTTTTTTCATGCATCACTACATTGGGCTCCTTGTCCAAAACATTAGTTTTTTAGGAAAACAAAGGATAGAAAGTAATATCGAGTGGGCAACCTTCCTTAGGTCTGCTTGCCGATAGTAAAATCATCCAACCCACGACGTATCCTCTAATCCTTTTAGAGGTGTAACGAGTATCCACGTACCGTTGGACCCATGCAAGGCTCCTTGACTCACTTGTGGTTAGGTGTCTCGCATCTCTAGTATGATGGGTTCCTTTTAAGCCACCTTTTACTCCTTCATGTAATGACTCATAGAACCTTCCTTTAGGATTGTATGTACCATAATGCCAAACTTAGTATGTTATTATCATGAAACCTTTTTCATTCATGCATACATGCATGCATGCATCATGCAAGGATCCTACTAAAGTGGAAAATCTGAAAACCACCTAAACACTACTAGTCCCTATTCAAACCCATGTCAAATTCCTAAACCCATGTCTACCCATGCTACCTTTATCCTTATCTTACTGCTGTACTTAGGATTCATGCTCTCACCTTTGTCCTTATTTTTACCAAAGCTAAAAAACTGACCTAGCTTCATCTTTTTCATCCAAAGGTTCAAGAGATGTCAACCGGATTAGGGAAAGAAGTTGTTGCTACTGATTGAGTTGATGACTTGATTAATAGGCTTTTCGCCAAGTTCATCGAACAACAAGAGGAAATGCTTAAAAGGAAAGAGGCTCATTTCCAAGACTTACTTCAAAATCAATGAGGATTATAATGGAAGATGTCCAAGAAATGACGGGCCGGATCACCAAAAACTAGAGTTTGACTAATCCAGACCTAATGAATCCAAAACCCACCTCTTATCGTATTTTTGGGTCTTCTTCCAAATTCAACCTAAAAGACAAGGAAAAGGCTATAGTTGAAACCATTTCATCACCATCTATTCTCAAAACCAACCCACTTTTTCAACTAGTACCTATTGACCTACCAATCCACACCTCCACATCCATCTCCCTCCCAGCTGATCCTTCCCAAGGGAGAGAAATTAACCCTGAGCTGAAGGTATTCATGGATAAAATTGAAGTTATGGAAAAGATGCTTAAGAACTTAAAGAAAAGGGAGGACATGGTTGACATATGCTCTCTCAGTCTATTTCCTAATACAAAGGTACCTCCTAAATTCAAAATGCTGAATATTGATAAATTTGATGGAACTACCTACCCTAAAACCCATCTTAAGGTATATGTGGGGGCCATGCATCCTTTAGGAGTGGACAATAAGCTCCTTGCTCAATTGTTCCAACAATCTCTGACTGGTACTACTGTGAAGTAGTTTGTAGACTTGGATGTGTCTAAAAAATGGACCTAGGATGACATTTGCAATATTTTTGTCAAGCAGTATCACTACAACATTAAGGTCTATGTAATTAGAAGAGACCTTGAGACTATCAAACAGTATACAAAAGAATCATTCTCTTTGTTCCTTACAAGATGGAGGAAAAAGGCTTTCCAAATAGTAAAACGACCTCCCGAGCATGAACAAATTGATATTATTGTCAAGAATCTCCTCCCGGTATATCAAGATAGGCTGCTCACCCAATACTTACTTGACTTCAAAGCTCTGATTTCCACCACTTCTAAGATTGAAGATCTAATCCGAAGTGGGCACATAAAAGAAGAATATGCATTTGGGTCAAGATACAAGAAAGCGGCACATCAATGAAATGTAACTTCCTCGATGAATCAGAAAGGGGGGGAAGTAAATACCATTGCGATTAAGAAGCCACTCAAGATTGAAAGGCACTAATTCTCTAATTTAGAGGGTGTACTTATGAGTGTCATTGATAAGAAGTTGCTTGAGGTAAGGATGGTGCAACCTTTCGAACCAAGACCTATCTCTAACCCACTACCCAAAAATCATAACCCAAATGAAAGATGTGATTACCACCAAGGACCAGGGCATAAAACTGATGCATACGAGGCCTTAAGACACAAGATCCAAGATCTAATCGATTCAAATGACCTCTTGCCACCCAAGGCTAGACCCAACATCACCACTAACCCCTTACCCAACCACACAGTAAATGCAATTACTTTTCATGAAGGAGTTGATCCTGTCTCATTGATAAAATCAACTGACAACCACTGTTGTGTGTTAGACCTCACCAACTTGCTTAAGGAGATTGATGCCATCACCAGAATGGCAAAATTGTCCAAAATCCAAACCCGCCAATCCAAAACACTCAACCTGTCCCTGCACCATTTGACAATACAAAAAAGAGTTTTGAACCTGATGAAGACCCCATACTCAAGTAGTTAAAAAAGACTCAAGCAAATATTTCAATATGGATTTGATTCAATCCTCATATCCTCACCACCAAGCTCTTTGCAAGGCACTAAATCAATGTCAAACTCCTATTGATATCACCCCCAAGAATCTTGTGGCTTCAATCACTAGTGTTGCTAAGGGAGTTTCAATATCATTTGGAGATAATGACTTGCCAAGAGGGGACTCTGACCACATTAATGCCCTCTATATAACAGTAATGACTTGAGGGAAAACTATGCCCATGGTTCTTATCGACAATGGCTCGGCACTTGATGTGTGTACCTTAAAAGTGGCTAGTTGCCTAGGCTTGGAAGTAACAGACTTCACCCCTTCTGATAAGATAGTGAAGGCCTATGACAATTCTAAGAGAGAAGTACTTAGGGTGGCTACATTGCATGTCACTATCGGACCCACAGCCTTTTCCATTCCCTTCCAAGTAATTGATGTTCCTACTTGTTTTAACCTACTTCTTAGAAGACCCTGGATCCATCAAGCCAAGGCAATCCCTTCATCATTGCATCAGAAAGTCAAATTTCCTTATATGAAAGGGATTGTTACCATAAAAGGGGATATGCATGACAAGGTTGACATTCCAAACCTTGTGCCCATTTTAGAAATTCAACTTGAATTGTCCGCCTACCCTCTCTCAAGCTTCTTTTTCATCTAGTTCCTCGAGGGTAAAGAAGGTAAAGAATTTGTTCCACTTGATTTTGATCCTTTTGGAAACATTACTGTGGCTAATATGTTAAGAAAAATGAACTATTTTCTTGGCCTAAGTCTGGGAAGAAATCAACAAGGCTTAAAGTCCTTTATGGACTATCCAGTTACAAATGCCGCCGTTTGGGCTAGGATATGAGCCTATTGAGGAGGATCTGATATAAATGGAGGAAAGGGCCAAGGAAAGAGTAGTGGCCCTTAAACGAGGTGAGACTTATGACCGGTCTATGTGCCCTTATTTCAAAACCTCAATGGATATTTTGTAAAAGAAGGTGACACAGTTCCTTACTGTGGCTTTCCCGAACCCTGGATCTGTCCTGTTACTAGAAAATTAATTCCTAGTTTTGAAATTTTCTTTGATGTCAGGCTTTCGCTAGAGGATTGTAAGCCCATATTCATGCTAAGTCAAGATTGGGAGGAGACCATAAAGGCAAGTCTCTTTGATGAAGTCTTCATACTTACTTTAGAGGAGGAGGAATCTGACCCATCCACCCTAATCTAATCAAATGACACCGAGCTGAAATAACTGGTATTTCGAGAAGAGCCTATTCCATCAATTCGAGACAGAGTTCCAGTCCCAATCTGAGTCAGAGTCCGAGTCAAAGTCCCAGTTAGAGACTGAGTATGACTCTTCAGTTTCTTCTATTTTTAGTGATAATGATGTAATTGACCTTGAGTGTCCAGCTTTTGAGTTTGATGTAAACTAGGACTTATCCTTGTTTGAAGTCAATAAAAATTTTGCCCTTTCCTCTTACGATCCCGTGTCTTCATTTTTCTTTAATGTTCCAAATTTTAAATTTGCCTTAAATGAGACATCAGATCAAAAAAATGAAATAAATGAAATAAGAGATGATGCAATCAAAGAACCAATAAATGCTGGCACACATGACACACCAAAAACTACATTCATAGCATCTGCATGTATAAATAGGGGTCAAACAGAGGAAATAATCAAAGAATTTCAAGACTGTTTAGCATGGCATCCTAAGGACATGACGGGTTTGGATTCGAGCATAGTTGTTCACAAAATTCCAATCTACCTTGATTCCAAACCAGTCAAACAAAAATTGTGAAGACTCAAAGCCGAATGGTCCATACCAATTAAAGAAGAGATTAGTAAGCTATTAGACCACAACTTCATTGAGCCCATCAGCTACCCCTCCTGGCTTGCCAACATTGTGTCAGTTCCTAAGAAAGATGGTAGAGTTAGAATGTGTGTGGACTATAGAGATTTGAATAAGGCTTGCCCAAAAGATGACTTTCCTTTGCCTCACATTGACCTTCTAGTGGACCGAATGGCAGGATCTAAAATGGTTTCTTTAATCGATCTGGCTGCGGGATACAATTAGATAATGGTTCACCCCCCTGACAAAGAAAAAATAACCTTCATCACCAAGTGGGGTACTTATTGTTACAGAGTTATGCCATTTGGACTTAAAAATGCGGGGGCAACATATCAAAGGATGGCAACCACAATCTTCCATGACATGATACGCAAAGAGATTGAAGTATATGTCGATGATATGGTGGTTAAAGGCAATACTGTGGAAGAACACTTGGAGGCTTTAAGGCAATTCTTCCTTAGACTTCGCTAATATAATCTCAAATTCAATCCTGCCAAGTGTATTTTTGGTGCTGCATCTAGGGTATTCCTAGGCCATATGGTCAGCAAGACAGGTATAGTGGTCGACCCTGCAAAATCAAAGGCAATTTTAGAAATGCCACCTCTTAAAATAGAAAAGGAGATTATAGGTTTCCTCGAATGGCTCTAATACATTAGTCGATTTATCAATCAATTGGCTGATGTATGTGGGCCCATCTTCAAGTTACGTAGAAAAAGAGCTTCAAAGCAATGGAATGAAGACTGTCAAAAGGCCTTTGATCAAATCAAATAATATTTGTTGAACCTACCAGTACTGCAACCTCCAAGGCCTAGGAAACTGCTGCTACTTTACTTATCTGTGATCGATGAAGCAATGGGGGCAATGCTCACCCAGAATGCTCCTAACTCTAACAAGGAAAATGCCATCTACTACTTGAGCAAAAGAATGTTGTCCCATGAACTTAAAATATGCCTATATAGAAAAGGTATGCCTTGCCCTTGTTTGGGTTTATCATAAACTGCAACACTATCTTAGTTCCTACACAATTCATATCCTTGCTGACAAGAGCCCTTTGAAATTCCTTATAGAGAAGCCAGTTCTTGACAGTAAGATGGCGAGATGGATGGCAGTATTGGTAGCATATGATCTCAAACATGTACAACACAAAAGCAATCAAAGGAAGCATAGTAGCAGACCAATTAGCTGCAGCCCCAATAAATGATGAATGGACTAAGCCTAAATTCCCTGATGAGGATATCCTAATGATTAGCAATGAAGTTTGGAAGCTTTACTTTGATGGGGCATCAAATAACAAAGGGTATGGTGCTGGCATTATGTTCATTACACCAAATGGGGAAAGCATACCTATAGCCATCAAGGTAACTTCGAAGTAACAAACAACGAGGCAAAGTACGAGGCATATATTTATGGCTTTGAAGCAGTAATAAGGCTCTGAATCAAGCACCTCGAGATTTATAGAGACTCGAATCTAATAGTGTCCCAAGCTTTGGGAAAATGGAAAATCAAAAAAGAGCGTTTGGTTCCTTACCACAAACGCCTAGATGAATTGGTAGCCAACTTCTATGAATTATCCTTCCATTATCTCCCAAGAATAAAGAATAGATTCGTTGATACTTTGGCAACACTCACCTCGATGCTTGACATAAGCAATGGCTTCATAATTAGACTAATCACAATTGAAGTGAAGCATGAACCAGGGTGCATAACTCATTGCTTGAATATGCAAGTCGTTGATAGTAAACCATGGTTTTGGGATATTCTCAATTATATCAAGAATGGCCTTTATCCTGAAGGGGCCTTTAAAATAGAAAAGAGGACTCTAAGATAGTTATCCAAAGGATTCATTCCAAATGGGGATGTGCTTTACAAACGAACTTAGGATAATATCCACCTAAGATGTGTCACTGAAGAAGAAGCCCAACAGATAATGGAATAGATGCATAGTGGTCATGAAGGCTCACATATGAATGGTATTGCTTTGGCCCACAAAATTGCAAACCAAGGATATTTTTGGCTTACCATGAATGATAATTGTGCTAAGTACATGCAAAAATGCCATAAATGCCAAGTTTATGCTAAGCTTCAGAAACAACCTTCTATACCTTTATTGCCAATCACAACACCTTGGCCATTTGCTACTTGGGGCCTCGACTTCATTGGGAAGATAAGTCCAAAATTCTTAGGCAAACATGAATGCATCTTGGTGGTAATTGATTACTTTTTCAAATGGGTTGAAGCTACACCCTACCAAGTGTTAGATTCTAAATGAGTAGCTCAATTTATTCGTAGCAACATCCTTTATAGGTATAGAGTCCTATTTGAAATAATCACTGACAATAGATCCCACTTTCAAAAAGAAGTCACCCAGCTATTGAAAAAGGAGAAAATCCAACACCACAGGTCTTCACCTTACAAGCCTCAAACAAATGGTGCAATAGAAGCTGTAAACAAGACTCTCAAGAACATACTTCAAAAGATGGCTGACAACCATAAAGATTGGCATCTACATCTACCTTATGCTTTTTGGGGATACAGAATGTTAGTACACACTCCAACCAGTGCTATACCATACATCCTAGTGTACGCAATGGAAGCAGTCCTCCCAATCGAGGTGGAGATAAAATTAGCTCAAATCATGAAAGAGAGTCAGTTGGATAAAGTAGAATGGGCAAAAGGCTAGCATGAATAGCTCAATACCATTGATGAGAAAATGATGGATGCTTTGTATCGGATTCAAGGTTGCCAGCAGAAATTGGCAAGGCATTTCAACAAAAAGGTCAGAGACAACAGACTACAAGAAGGTAACCTTGTTTTAAATTAAGGAAATCAGAGCACCTGTTCATGATCCAAGGGGAAAATTCAAACCCAATTGGAGTGGTCTGTTCATACTAAAGAAGGTTCCATATGGAGGAGCAGCTATCTTAATGGATTTGGACGGCGTAGAGTTTTCAAGCCTATGCAATCTGGATCAGCTCAAGATATATTTTGTATAAGCATCCTTGTAATTCATGCATTGCATTTGCAACTATGTAAAGACAAGAACTACGTGAACTTGATTCTCCATAAAAGAAAAAAATGATGATGATGAAATTGTTGTAAGGAGATATGTAGGTGACTCATTGGGTTCAGTCCAAATCATCAATAAAATTTCATTATGTACTACACATTTATTTAGCTCTTATTTGCATCAAAAAAAAAAAGAAATGAAAATGTCTCATTTGTCTTATTTAATTTTTGGAACATTAAAGAAAAAAAGAAAATAAAAGACATAAAACATTAAATCTTATAAGCCAAAAGCCTTCCTAAAAAGCATAATAAAAAAATGGGGATAAAAGGTCAATCATGACTCTTATCTTCATCCTCCTCTATCTCCTCAATCATTGCAACTCTCTTAGCTTTCTCAAACCGCCATGAGTTTGCTATCCACCAATCAATATACTCTAAAGTCTTGTCATAATGATGAGAAGGATGAACAACATGAAAACCTCTCGCCTATCCATTCCTAATGACTCAAGCAACAATCTCAATAATAAGGAAGATTGAAACAAAGCACCATTTCGGGGCACGCCTTGTCTATGGCCTATCTGACATATAACCTTAGTAGCCTGATAAAAGTGACCATCCTCAAACCTAAAAGATAAACCATCCTATAACCAAAACTTATGGTCATGAACCTATCTATCTTATACCACTCACATCTCCAAAGTAACTCATCATAATCCAATTCAAGAAGCCATTTGAGCCACTCCCTTTTAGAGTCCTTTTTTTTATCACAATAGTACGGGTCCTATACCAAGAAGTAGAGTAATCCACCTTAACAGGAGAGCCACTATTTAAAGATGGTCTCTCAACCAAGTTTGGGAGAAGAAACAAAATGAGGAAAAGAATGATGAAATGGATGAAAGAAAAACAGAGAGTTAGAAATAAACCTGAAGGATAATGGAACTGATAGTCCGTGGACCACTCGAATCATACGCCTTATCCAGACTTGTAATAGTCTCAGCAAGTATAATGGTAGCAATAGATCTTCCCTCTTCCATCTGAGGAATCAAATCAGCAACCCTAGCATCACCGAAACCAGTAGGGCTCATGAAAATATATCCGGCAGTCAGATAAAAAGAAAGAGCCTGCATCCTTAAATGAAACCACTTATCATCCTCAAAGTCTTTGAGATCATGAAATTCTGCAACTACAACAGTTAAATCTACCCAATCCTCCACCACTATAGGACTAGCCACTTCCTCACTAAGATCCAAAAGCCTTCTAAAGGAGTTGAAATATCTCACTCTCTCGACAGGAGTAGCCAAAAGAGACTCAGGATCAGATATGAGCAACACAGAAAATTCCTCAAAAGTAGGACACATTTCTTCCATGCTTGCCCTAAACTTGAAGACATGGGTAGCAGGATCCCAAAAGCATATACAGGTGCGCAAAAAATCTTAGTCAATTTTCACTCTCCTTAAAGTAGGCATAGCACTTACTCCATATTTCCCTAAATTTATTCTCTCCACTTTAGTAAGATTCTTGCACCATAAGAACATTACATGACTAAAATAGGGCTCCATTATGAAAAGAGTTTCAAGGAAATAAAAAAAAAAAAAAGAAGAAGCAAAGAAAGATGCTTAAAAGTATTGAAAAGTGTTCAAGGGTCAATGGAATAGAGTTTTAAGAAGGGGAGAAGTCTATAAATAGCAGAAAATCAAGAAAAATTAGAACTAAAGATGGATCACGTTACGGTTGCCGCAGCCTCTCTGCGGTTACTATAGCCATCCCTACGATTGCTGCAACATCTCTGCAGTAACCATTTTGGCTACCATAGGGATGCCTGTGGTTGCCGCAGGCCTTTTGCGGCTACCACAAACACCACCTTATTACCGCGATGCATTTTCCATATCCACTTTGCAAATACGAAACTACGGTAAGGCCTTTTAGCTTCAAAAAAAAAAAAAAAAAGGTTCGAAGCCTTATTTCAGTCATATTTAGGAATTACACATACATGATTAGGGATAGAAGTGCATCTCATAAGAAGTAAAACTGTTCATGACATCACATTTAGGAAAAATATCCATACATGTCATAACATCACATTTTAGAAAACATTTATACATGTCGTAACATCACATTAGGAAGAACATCCATTACATTTATTCGTATCATCCATAAAATCAACAACTCAAAGGAAGGATAACAGAGCATCTAATAGTGTATGCACCTCTCCCTCCTCCGTTCGCGTGGAGACTCATCTCCCTCATCAGCATTAGTACCTCTACCTTTACCAATATCTCTACTGCCTTCCAGCTCTGCTTGGGTCAAAGTAGATGGCAGACCAGCAGTTAGATGACCCATCACCCTCTGGGCCTCATGAGCCTAATCCACAGGCACCTTCAAGATAAAGAAAGTCAAGCAATTGAACAAGAAAATAAAGTCATGGCAGAATTAGAACAACCTACCTCAGAAGTATCTGCTGGAACCTTAGGCCATCTAAAAGGTGCCATTATAGAAGAATCATACTCAACTAGCTGCCCCTGCACAATAGAAAAATACTGACAACATGTAAAAGGCCATAAACTCTGATGCCAAATATCACCACTAGATGATCTTGAAGTTATTCCAGGATTAGGAACAACAGTAGTAGGAGTAGGAGTAACCCTAGAATGCCCCGCTCTATTCAAAGAGTCCCTAACCGAAGGAGGCTGGGTGGAACCAGCAGTCGATCTTCTAGGATCAGAAATGGAATCCCTCTTAGGGACAATACTAGTCATTAAGGAAGCCTGCCAAAAGTATTCATAATTTGCATCATAATCTAAGAAGTGGTCACAAGGAAGGCCTGCTAGCAACGCCTCATCATTTACAATTCTTGACCTGTGTC
Organism: Reutealis trisperma; assembly: GCA_947687605.1. Lineage (NCBI taxonomy): Eukaryota > Viridiplantae > Streptophyta > Magnoliopsida > Malpighiales > Euphorbiaceae > Reutealis > Reutealis trisperma. The sequence continues at coordinate 242,317 of CANTUT010000366.1, read as the reverse complement.
TCATATCAGCTGGGGGAGGTAAAGGCACAACCCTATCACCAGTAATCTGCCCTTTGACTCTTTCCCCAAAGTAATATCTTCTCTCATCCCTAAAACAGAGAAGTAGTCTGTATGATGAAAGCACATAGTTGGAATCCATCCATTCCATCACTGATGGTGGCAGGCGATCCTGATAGGAATTCCACTAGACCTACAAAATATAAAGTAAGTCCAAAGCAATTAAAAGCAACAAAAAGCAAACTAGCAAGACAAATACCTGGTGCATACCCAATTGGCTAAAATGGGTCCGATAACCAGCAAAACCTATCCTGTCAAAGTAGCTGTGGTTACTATAACTCTATAAGTACCCCCCAAGGCACTCTATCAAGAACCGAGTTTCTCAAGGGTGGAGATACCTGAGTAAAGTATTCATAAGCCCAGTACTGCAAAGCAGATAGCAGTTAGTCAAGATAATAAGAAGTGCAAAATAGAAAGCAAAAAAAGAGAAGAGAACACATGCTCACCTCCCAAATAACATGGGTACCACCTAGGCTGGAGAAAGTGTTTTGGGAGAGATCAAACATCTCCTTGTACATTACACATAAAGTGGCACCTCCCTAATCATACTTAGAGATCTGGGTCAGGTCCTCTAATGAAGCCAAGATGTTGAGGTCAATAGTGTCTCTCCTCGTGTGAGAGATGGAGCAACCTAAAATCATCATAAGGCACAAACAAGCTGCCTACTTAATGGTGTAGTCCCTATATTGATCTAAATCTCAAATCCAATTCTAAAGCCAGACTCTCGACACATGAACATCAGTGCGAGGAGGGTCAAAACCCAATAGCTCAATCATCCTCTAACTATCTAATGCGGTCTAGGAACTATAAAAGTCCAAAGCCCAATGTCAAAAAGGCAAATCAACAAGCAAACAGAGATCCATAAGAGTCACTGTCAACTCCCCATATGAGAAATGGAAAGTATTGGTGGTGTCCCACCACCTCTCTGCCAAAGCCCTTAATAAAACACAATCGCCCTAGAGAGAACAGTCCAAGTCTAGCAGATTGAGCAAACCAGAAGGCTCGATCATAGCTCGCACATCAAGATGGTGATTTAGATAAGTAGCAACTCTCACTAGGTTACCTCTACCTCCCCTCAACCTCAGGTCACATGACTTTGCATGAAATACACAGAAAATAAATTTTTTGCATGCATAAGAAACTATGATTTTCTTCACTTTTTTCTATTTTCTATTTTATTTTATTTCTACTTAATTATCATAAAGTGTCATTGTAAAAAAAAAAAAAAAAGGAAAATCATCACTGCATAATAAACCAGGTTGCATCATATTATTTCTATTGCTTGTATAGAACTAACTCAAGTGCATGAAAGAGAATAAATACCTTTATGCTGCTAGTAAAGCTTGCGTGATCTCTAGGCTCCTGCAATAGAACCTCGGGATTCGCATCACCTCGGGGCGTCGAATAGCTTCTCACATGCCTTGAAGTTAAGGAAGCCATCTTGGTGAAAGAGTTTTAAAGAGAAAGAGTCTAAGTAGAGAGAGAGAGATGAAGTTGAAAATGGTGAAAATGAATCAAGAAGGGAGGAGTATTTATAGAAAGAATTGTGGGCCCCACCTTATCATTTTCTTTAAGTTCGCATAGCTAAGTTGCCAGATTTCGCCAAAACAAATCCATTTCAAGAAAGAATTTAGTTTTATCCAAATAAATAGGTCTGTAAGATTTTTATCTATGCCTCAAAATAGAAAGCAATTCAATTGAAATCTAGAATCTTTTGTAATTGTAGAAAGTTTAGAAATTCAAAATGTCCAGAAAAATTGGAAAATTGTCCAAATGAATTCAGAAAAGCCCAAAAACAGACATGGCACCTCATCATAAATCTTAAAGCTGACCAAGATCCTCAATCATCTGAAAACTTCTAGAATTTCTCCAGGTCACACTTATCCGGCTCGACCTTTTGTCTGGCTGAGTCCGATAAGGGGGGCTAGCTGTGAACCCTTTATTTTGCACTTCCAAATGACCAACATTTGATCACGAACACATAAAATCAGACTGGGTTCAAATCGGATGAAAGACAGATAAGGACGGGTTGAAAAATGAACTATGGCTGCCCGCGGGCCCATTGCAGTAACTCGCAGCCGGCTGCGGTTATTGCAGCCGCCTCTACGATTTACCGCAGAGGTCCCTGCAGTAATTGGAAAGAGCTCTATGGTTACTGTAGGAGTCACCTCAGTTACCGCAGGAGTCACCTCAGTTACCGTAGGAGTCACCTCAGTTACCGCAGCATGCCATTTTCAGAATCCTACCCGGAAATTGTAAATTTTTAGCCCTAAACTCCTCTTATAAATACCTTGCTAATAAGCACTTAATTGACTATACTTTACCCCTTATTTTATCCTTAAATTGAGTTTGATTTGTTTGTTTAGTATTTTCTAGAATTCTTTTAGTTAATCCAGTGTCAAATGATACCATGATTCGAACGTGACCCAGAATAGTGAAAGATCTAAGCCAAAATGCTGATTTTTGGAAGAATATGAGCAGCAATGAGTGACCACACGGCTGGAATTCTAGACATGTGATAAGAGCAAATTGGAAATTCATCCAGTAGCCTCCCATAGGTGGAGGCACGGCTAAGGTTTCACCCGTGGGAAGTTACGTTCTTTGGCCCTACCGTTGACACGGCTGGAACCCCAGCTATGGGTCCAGCCATGTGAGGTTAAAATTCAACAATATAAATCAGATCAAACAACATTTTAAGGGGGGCGGCCACAGAGTAAAAATAGAGATTTAAGAGGGTTGGCTAAGCCCTAGAGTCATAGGAAAGGCTTGAAGGCTAGAGATATTGATGATTTAATCTAATCAAAGATCAAGATCCAAGTGGATGTTGAAGATTGAATAGAAGATTTCAAAGAACATCTTCAAGATCTATTTGAGATTTCTTCCTCCTTTATTTTTTTGCATCTTTGTTCTTCAGTTTTAATATGAACTAATTATATTTGTAAGGAATCCTAGTTTTGATTATATTGATTAAAGGATTTAAACTTTAATCAATTCATCTTTGGTTGTTTTATTTTCATGATAAATCTTATTATTCTAATTAGCAATTGCTAGCTTGTTGATTGGATATTGTTTCTATATTGGACGAGTAGAGATACCTTGATATAGATAGATCACTTTTGGGAATAGAGAGTTGATTAGGGTGCTAGAGATAGACCTACAAGACTTCTTTGGATGTTGATTTCTTGAACTTAATGCTACTCCTATTTGATTATAGGTTAAGAAGAGATTCCCCTATAATACTTAGGAAGTTAGGGATTTAATCACTTGAGAAAGGTTTTTATCTAATTTAGTGAGAGTCCAATTCAATCCATTGTTTGAGGTACATGAGAAACTAGGGGGATTTATAACTAGATTAGCTTTTCCTAGATTATTTCCATCAATATCATTTACTTGTTTTCTTTTATTAGCTTAGTTAATTTAGGTTATTTTAATCAATCTACATCTTGATCAACTAGACAATAATCGAAGTTTGCGCTAGTACTTATACACTATCCTTGTGGAGACGATACTCATATACTCACTACTTTATTACTTGATAACGTCCTGTCCACTTGCTGTTTGTTAGTGTGCGTTTCAGCACATCACTTGCACCTCATACAACTGAAGGACATAATTATATGCTTTTATACTCTCCTTAAAGCTTTCAAAACCCTATTCCTAAGCTTTCCAATCATTAAAAACCTCTTTCTAATTTTCCAAATATCTAAAACCTCATTCCAAAACCTCATCCATTACATAAAAGCTTATTCATAAGCTTCCCAATCATCTCAAAACCCCATTCATAAGCTTCCCAATCATCCCAAATCTTATCTCTAAGCTTTTTAATCAAGAAAAGGTGCAACTCAAGTTATTTCTTTCAAAAGAGAATTCGTGGTATTCAAGCAAAGGTGATCCCAAGTCTTTCCTTCAAAAAAAAAAAAAAAAAAAAGAGTTCGTGCTATTCAAGAGTCCTTCCAAAAGGAGTGCTCGTGATATTACCAGGCTACGGTGGAACTTAGATCTGGTGCCGAGCTCACTCCCTGTATTCCTCGCCGCCGAAAGCCAAAGGTAAAAGTTCTTTTCTTTTCCTTTTCAATTTCAATTTCAAGATCTAAATATGAAGAGATCTAATTTTTGCTAATTAAAATTTGACCTAATTAACAAATCCCTCAAGCCCTTAAAATCAATCAAAACATGATAACAAAGGCAATGACTTAAAAACCCTTCTTCGCAAGAAGGAAGAACTGCGTGGGGTTTGATTCCCATTCAAAGGGATACGCAGGCTTGTTGTCTCTAAGGCATTCAACTCCGCTAAAATTAACAACTTTTTCTCTCTATCACCTTCTTCACATAGTTTAGGATTGAAATTACTTTTCTTAAATAAAAATGAAAATTTTAATTCTTTTTATTATAATTGTTTTAATACTCTTTTTCTTACTTTAGTCGTTTAGATTATTTAGGGAATGTGTGCTATGAGTTCTAATTGTGATGTTTCTCCCAAATGGGCATTTTTTATTCCCTCTTTAATGGATCAGATCGGGTGCTCGGGTGAGGCCTCACAGAAAGAAATCACCAAACTGAGTGAAGTAAAGGAAGAAGGTCCAATGTAGATAAATCCTAGTTCAAAGGACTATCTCTCAACACTAGAGATACCCTTGCGACCAGAAGGACATACCCTACTAATCAGGAGCAAAGTGCTCTCACTAGGAGCCGAAGTTAGAGCCATGAAGGATGAAGTACTCAAGATCAAAATCAAATTAACAAAAGACACAATAAAAGATACGAAGACTACAAATAGTGTTCCTCTGAATCCTCATCACAAAGCAATAGACAAGAAGAACAAGGAGTGGCTAGTCAAAGAGACATGGAAGATATAAGGGACATGGTCAAAAAATTCCTAGATGAGCTCATAGGGAAGACAGAAAGAAAGTCTATAGACCAAAGCTTTGAATTAGCACTAAAATCTCCTTTTACTAAGTCAATCTAGGCATATAGAATGCTTAGTAAATTCAAGCCTCCAATACTAAAGAAATATAGTAGAGAGACAAACCCAGGAACCTATGTGATGGACTACAAGCATGCAGTAGAACTCCAATAGGGAGTAACGAGGTGCTACATAGAGCTTTTAGAGGGTCGCTAGAAGGAGTAGCCACGAGGTGGTTCGATAGTCTAAAAGAAGAAAGCAATTTTAGTTTTGGTTAGCTCACCATGGTTTTTTTTGCAAAGGTTCGTAGCTAGTGTCCCTGTAGAGAAGCAAATTCAAAGCTTAGAAGCTGTTACTTAGAAAGAAGGGGAGTCCCATAAGGACTACGTGGCTCTCTTTAACAAAGAAGCCCTCAAAGTCAACCACTTGGATCAAGCCTGAATAGTGGAAGTGTTGCAAAATAACACTAACCATACTAATTACTTTAAAAGGCTATGCAAGCATGTACCACTACTTTAGAAGAAGCCATAGCAATTAGCCAGAAGTACATTAGGTAGGATGATGCCTTTGCCTTTGAGAAAAGGAAAGGAGGCAAAGTCCTAAAGGGAGAACCTAAAATGAAGAAACAAGATGAAAGATCCAAAAAGAACCCGATAGTAGGACAAAATAGTACTAGTAAGAATCAAACACTTTATGCTCTAGATCTAGCAAGAATGACCCCTCTAAATGCAAGCCCAGCCAAGGTGTTCACATCTTTCAAAGATAAAGAAATTTGGGTTCACCCCCAACCCCTGCTAAAGCTAGCAAATCAGAGAAGTAGAAATAAATTTTGTTTATTACAACACCTATGGGCATAACACTAACGACTATGGGCAATTAATGGCAGAGATAGAAAGACTGATCAAGTAGGAGTACCTAGAAAATTTCATAAAAAATGATAACAATAACCAAGGAAGAACCAATAGGGATAAAGGGAAACAACCGGTCAATAATAGGTCAGCCGGAGTAATTAACTATCTTACAGGGAGGCCTGACGAATCAATATGTCACAATCAAACCAAGGCCTCTGAGAGGAAAAAAAAAAGCCCCTGAATTTATTTTTTGCAATGGAGAACTAGTTCGCAGAGAAGATGGCAGCAGTAGCTTGCAATACCCCCCATTTCGACCCTTTGGTGATATAGGCTATGGTCATAAATTTTCTAGTAAAAAGGATCTTAGTTGACGATGGCAGCTCAATCAATCTCCTCACCATAAATGCAAATGCCAAAATGAGGTTGAAAGAAAGTGAACTACAAGATGTGGGGACAATAATTTGTAGTTGAATGTAATAGAAGTGCCATCAGTAGGAATAGCTAGATTGCCCATCACCCTAGGTATAGCCTTGGAAAGCGTCACCACTATTGATAACTTTGTAGTAGTCAGGCTATCTTTAGTATATAAAATTCTCATTAGAAGGCCTCTCATCTATGATCTAGATGCAACAACTAACATTAGGTGCCTAAGAATGATGGTTCCTAAGCCTGAAAGAGGAGTGGTCAATATCTATAGGGTATAATAACGAAGGGAATGAGAAAAGAAAAAAGCAAAGAAATATCCCCTCAAATAGAAGAGGTAGCATTGGTAGACGCAACAAAGGAAATTTTTGAACAGCGAATTGAACCTATGGAAGAATTGGAGAAATTACCCATTGGAAAAGATTCGGGAAAATATTTGCTAGTGAACACCTCACGCAATAAGGAACAAATGGCCCAAGCCCATCAATTCTTGATTCCAACTCATCCAGTTTCGTATAGTCCTTAGTAGATATGAAAGGTATTAACGTGGACATCCTAACTCATAAACTAAACTAGATCCTGCATTTAAGCTAGTCAAACAAAAGAAGAGATGCTTTGGGCTAGAAAGACAAGCAACAATAGATAGCGAGGTAGACAAGTCAATGGAGCAGTATTTATAAGAGAGGTACAATACCCAGATTGGCTCACCAATGTAGTATTAGTGGAAAAAGCAAATAGGTCATATAGAATGTGCGTAGACTTCACAGACTTGAATAAAGCTTATCCAAAAGATTCTTTCCCCTACTCATGATTGACAAGTTGGTGGACTTAACTGCAGGCTATAAGTATCTATCCTCGTTAGTCGCAAAGCAAGGATATCATCAGATTTGCATGCACCCCAATGATGAGGAAAAGACCTAATTCATAATAGAAAGAGGAATCTACTGTTATATCTCTATGTCGTTCGGATTAAAAAATGCCAGAGCAACTTACCAGAGATTAGTCAACAAGATGTTCAAAGAACAGCTTAGTCGAAATTTAGAGGAGTATATGGATGACATGATCGTTACGAGCAAAAGCTTTGAAGACCACTTAAAGGATCTAGCCAAAGTAATGGGAGTTATAAACAAGTATGGAGTGAAGCTAAATCTTGAGAAGTGCACCTTCTTCATTTAAGGGGGCAAATTTTTGGGATGCATGGTAAGTGAAAGGGGAATTGAATTGAATCTAGATAAAGTTAAAATAATCTTAGACATGCCTGCACCTCGTAATATCAAAGAAATATAGAAAGTTATTAGTAGAATTGTTGCCTTGAATAGGTTCTTATCAAGATCTGCTAAAAAATACCTCCCATTTTTCAAAAAATTGAGGAAGTCCACCAACTTTTAATGGACCAAAGACTATCAGTAACCTTTCAAGGAACTTAAAGCATATCTTAGTTCATAATAGGTACTAAGCTAATAATTACCCAAAGAACAAATATTCATCTACCTGTCTGCCTTGCAATAAGTAGTAAGCTCAGTTGTAATTAAAGAGGAAGGGAACACACAAAAATCGATCTATTATTTCAGCAAAGTTTTACATGGCACTGAACTGAAATACCTCCCTATTAAAAAATGGTCTACGCATTGGTGCTATCCGCTAGAAAATTTAAGGTGTACCAACAAGCTTACAAAGGCATGGTAGTAATTGACCAGCCCTTGCAGAAAACATTACACAGACCCGAGACGTCAAGTCATAAACAAAACTAATACCAAGTGATAGTTGAATTTCTTACATGGAAAATAAAACAAAGAAGACAAGATAGAAGAATAGGTAAAATTCTATTGTAATGGTGCAAACATTTACAATTGTTTTAAGAAATTGTACAAAAAAGGGGGAAAAATTATGAAGCTAGAAGAGTTTGATTTACTGGAGGAATGCTTTGAGGACGGACTAAACTAGAGGAGGCAGGCGAAGATGATGAGCTGGGAATCAATATCCTCTTCAGTACATGAAAAAGCTCCTCAAGAAACTTGGCAAAGCAAGCATCAATGGCCATGTTATAGAACTGGATAGCTCGAACTCCAAAATCTAAAATGAGTTGGCACTTGTATTATGAGGAACCCAAATAATCTTTAAGAATGTTGGATTTTTCCTCCTTAGCCTTTTTATAGAGACACCAGAGTTTGGTTTAGAGATCCTCGATTTGCTTCTCAACCAATTGAAAGTTCTTCATTAGCAAAGGGTAATCTTGAGCTTGCTCCTGAAGATCAGCCAGCTCAATTAGCATCTTTTTAGCCTCAACTCGTAGTACTCCTGCTAATCATTGGGGATCTTTGTAAACATTTACGAAGTAAACAAGATAAGTCATAACATACTATAACAAACCCTTGGAAAGATTAAGAATGAATTGATTTGTAATTCTATTCATAGGATCGATGGCCTATGACAAAAATAAACATATAAACATAATGATATAAGATATAAATCTAAAATTAATTTTTAAGTAATGTTACTATATTAAACTTACATATGAATGAAACCATTGTGCAAATTCTGTCTCTAATTTTTTGTCTATATCAATTGTTGCTATATTTGACATAATTTGCTTCAATATATCAACGTATAAGCTTCATAAAATGAGAAAATAATAAGTAAAACAATAAGTAAACTTTGCAGAATATACTTATTGTGAGTTATTTTAATTAAGTTGTAACTTACTCGACGTATTTTGTAACTTCAAAGCAATTCAAAAGAATATAGGACTGAGTACCTTATATTCTTCGTTGGTCATTAGTCTCAATTTAGGTTGATTGAACGGTCTACCAAGATGAGTAAATATTGATAAAATACCAGGGATATTTGCTCTTCAGGCATTTTCCATCATCATTTCAAGCTACACTCCTATGCCTTATATGAAGTATAAATACACACAGATTGTTACATAGATAACAAGATCTCTAAGCTGCCCACTTTGGACAATTCGATGTCCTGTCACCATTCGATGAGCAGGCATTAAATAAAATCTACGGTTAATCCTAAATATGTTAATCATTTTAATTAGTAGTATTTTTGGGCATTTGATTGTCAAAGTCTAAAAATAAATTTAAAATCATTTAAATGTTTTCATTAACAAAACGGTATAAATTTTTTTTCCAAATAACAATTGTAACATCATAACATCAAAACATATAATAAAAAATTAATGAAATAAATTCACAGGATAAATTCAAAATTTATTTAATATCCTACAAATTCCTAAATACATTATACTTTTTCCATTTTTCATTGTATCACAATTTTAAATATATATTATTACTTAATAATAAAGGTATTAATATTATATTAGTCATTTTTTATATCATTTAAATAAAATTTTAACTAAGATTCTTTTTAATCATTTTAATTTTGATTTTGATTTATAATTTTATATTTTCTTCTAACTTTACATTTTCTATATTAAATGCTCTTTCAATTCTTAATTTTTATTAATGTTGTGTTTTTAATTATTTTTAGCATTATTATATGCTCTTTCATATTTTTTTTATTTTTGAATTTTAATTATTTTTTAGCATAATTAAGTCATTTATGTATTATTATATTTTTGAGGCTATTTTTACCCCTAAGAGGATATTTATCATTTTTTTGACATTTTATGAAATGCATTTAAAAAATTTCAATTTTAAAGGCATATTTAAATTGTATTGTTTTCTTTATATTTTATGAAATGCATTTAGATTTTAATTTTTGCTGCCATATTTGTTGGTTATTTTTATATTTTTTAATGTGAAGTATATTTTTGGTATTTTATGAGATTCTTATAGTGTAAATTTTACTTTTTCTGACATAATTAAACATAATTTATGGTTCATTTTATCAGTTGATTTCAATCCAATTTTGTACCATAATTTAATCTAAGGCTATATTTGGATATTTTATTCCGGTATATTTGAAATTAATGCATTTACTAAAATAAAAACAAAATTACACCCATACATGTACATATACAAATTCACATAAACTTAACAACATAATTAAAAACTAAATGATAAAATACAAATTAACCACAAATTACAAATTCACATCACAACATTTATATTTTTTCATACACATTTACAAATAAACATCAAATTAACAACATAATAAATTACACATATCATTTAAAAGCACATTACAAATTATTACATTTATATATTATTACAAATAAATTAAATCATAGTACAGATCTCTTGATGCTTGAATATTACTTTTTTTACTGTCACACAAGTAAATTATCTGAAACAAAATTAAAATTCAATCCAGCTAAAGATTTGCAGAGAGTGTTTAACTTCTAAATCTAAGCTTGTAGAAGAATTGTTTGTTTTTGAATGGGAGGTGTTGCCCTTTTATAGAGGTGTTAGAATGGCAGTCTTGAAATTTTGAATACTCCATAGGCCTACTGAAAGATAGCCCAGCTGGAGTTGTTTTCTGAAAAGATGACCTGTAGCTTCACATACTTGAAACTGTGGATGCTTTAAGTCTTTTCTTGACAGAAGTAGAGTTCCTGTTTGAAAAAGTGGAGTAACTGTAATTTTCCACTGTTGGTAGAAGTAATTTTCCACTATTAATAGAAAAAATTATTTTTTTTTTTTTACATCTACCTTTAATAGGTGGTAGAAAACCTTTTTACATTGTTTGAAAATTTGAAAGTTTGAAATCTATCTAATTAATTGGTGATAGTATGCCAAAACAATCATCTTCATTGTCATCCCTTAAATCTATGATAGGTTCAGAGGAACTTGAGCTTGAGCTTGAGCTTGAAGAGGTTGCTTTTGAAGAACTCAGTTTTGAAGAAGCTGATCTATTCTCCATGATCTATTGGACCATTTAAAAGAACTCATCCTTGGTTTTAGCTATTGCTAATTCAAGAAGAACAAATGATTTATGTGTTAAAAATGTTGCTGTTTCTTTTGGGCATTAAATATAGTTATTCCTGATTAGCCAGTTTTGAATTTTGGTGGTAGTCACCTTGTTGTTGAAAGAATCCCACCATTTGACTTTGAATCTCCTGATGAGATTATATTGTCCATCCCGAGTCTGATGGTAAGAAAAATACCAAATACATACCCAAAGGAGGAAAATTTTTGAATAGAAAAGAAGAAAAGGGTTAAATCTCTTTTCCGTGGGAGTTGGTTTGAAATTAGTTTTTAATAGTTCATAGTAAGGTTTGACTTTAGGAATCAATGTTTATGGTAAGTTTCCAATTTTGAATAGAAAAGAAAAGGGTTAAATCTCTTTTCCGTGGGAGTTGGCTTGAAATTAGTTTTTAATAGTTCATAGTAAGGTTTGACTTCAGGAATCAATGTTTCTGATAAGTTTCCAAAGTGGTTCCACCATTGAATGAATTAGTAAGATAATTTATGAGTTTGAAAGTTCCAATCAAAATAAAATAGCCAAGAATGACTATGTTTATGATTTTGAAGGAAAAAGGAGTTATACCATGCTTGTTGGTAGTCCCAATAATTAAAACAATGGCAATGGTTAAATAGGGTATGAAGGTCTGTAGGAAGAGGTTTGCGAGTTGATAAGTCTTTTTTCCTAATTTGCAGGGTGTATTATTTTTTGAATGGTGAATGTGGAGTATGTAGGGTCTGAATGATTTTTATCTTTTTTGAAATGGGTAAATTTGGCTAAGCTAGTGGTTTCCAAAATGGCCTAGTAAAAGGATTGGGATTTGGTTTTGTCCTAAGGTTTGAAGCACCATCCTAAATAATTTTTTGAGTATTAGGTTTGAAAATGTTTTAAGAGGGAAAATCAACCATCTCAAATTTTGAAATGGAGTTTGAAATTTTACTTTTACCTTTGGCCTCTGAAGAGGATGCTGGAGAAACTTTTAAAGAAGAGGCTTGGGATTTTTGAAATGCCAGAAGAAATTCTGGTGATTGGGTCAACTGCTCAACCCATTTTGGAATTTGAGTATGAGATTCTTAGGTCTCAATTTGTTATTCTTCAAGAATGATATCCATCTAGGATTTTGTATGTGACTATCAGTTTGGTTGGCAATACGATCACTAAATTTTTTCTTGCTAAAATTTTGTGCCTAAGTTTTGGGTTAGCTTTCAATCGGTATTTGGTGACAAGTGGTCAGTAATTTAGTGTGCAAACTATTTTCGCCACAGTCAGTGACTGAATATTTTCGGTTGGTAATTTTAGTTTGAGATTGGTCGGTAAATGGTTGTTAAATTTGTTTTCTTGTATACGATTGGTGTTTCATATGTAATTATCAATTGAATATTTTCGATCGCTAATTTTGATCGGTATATCGGTAATATCTTTGTGTGTGTGTGTGTGTGTGTATGTGTGTGTGTGTGTCTATATATATATATATATATATATATATACACACACACACACCAAAATTAATAAAAAATACAACAAAATTTATGCAATTTCTCAAACAATTTTCACCAAAATAATACAAATTATTCTCAATAATTAAAATTCAATCAAAGATTAAATAAACCCATACCATTGGTGAAGGAAGAACAGCGGTCGAAAAACCACAGAATCCATTGATGGCATGAAACAGAGAGAGCTGTTTGTAGGAAAAACAAAAAGAAGAAAGGGGAAGTTGAATAGTTTATATTTAAAGATTACTGACGGATTATGCCACGTGGATTAAAAAAATCTGTCAGTAAATGAATCAAGGCGGTAAAAGGCCCACCTCATTTTCAATATGGTTAGTAATTCATCAATAAAAGTTAAGAACTGTTTATTTAATAGGTTGCTATTTACTGATGGATTACCAACGATTCGCCTACTGCTACATGGCATTTCGTTAGTAAATACTTTAATTGTAGCCAAAAAATTTACGCTTGAATTATGACATTCATTTTTATCAATAATTGGTTTGTAAACCATCAGTAATACAATCTACACTATTCATCAGTAATTTTCATTAGTAATGCATCAATAATATTTAAATTCTGTTAGTAAACCTCAGTATATATTCCAAACATTTGTATGTGTCTTTCTATCCATATTTCGTCAGTATTTACTAATGGATACTAATATATCAATAAATTTTGTGAGTAAATGGCATGTTTTTGGTAGTGTATAGAGATGGTTTGCTTGATGCAATAGCTAATCAAGCGAGCAAATAGGTCAAGACTTGAAAAAAACTGAGTAGGAGGACCCCTATATATAGGGAAAATGTTGGGGCAAGAGTTTATAAAGTTTCAATATGGGATTTTGGGGCTATATAAAGGACAACTGCACGCATGCCTTGCAGTCATAAAAGGGTAACCACACATTAGCCTGTGGTCACCGCACATAGGCCTATAGTCACCACACGTGTCTTCCTTTCTGGACACAAATTTCACTATTTTGTCCGTTTTTGCCAGTTTCTAGTCTTTTTTCATGATTCCAGTTGTGTTGTGCATGTTATCTAATATTCAATGATGTAAGGGTGGTTCAGAGGTCAAAGGGATAGGTTTGGGTTCCTGAGGCTCCATTTTCTAATTTTATAAATTTGGCAATTTTAACTTTTGAAGGTCTGGTTATCGAGTCTCAGTGCTTCTAAGATTCAAACACATACTAGAGGGTGCAAAATATAGTAAATTTATCTAGGGGGACCGTAGAATCGATTCTAAGTAGTGCACTAATCTTAGTAGGTGTTAAACTGTAGTTTATTAGGAGGATGTAAAATTAAGGGTTCATAGCTACCCCCTCATCATAATTAACTAGTATGTATGGCGATTCTGATGATGTGAGGCCTCGCCTGAGCACCGGTCTGATCCGCCGAGAAATCAAATTGCTCTTTGAGAGAAACTCCATGATTAGAACTCACTGTGAGTTTAGAAAAATTGATTTTTTGTGATTTGGAATTGGTGAAAGGGAGTCGCCACTTTAATTTACTTATTTTAATTGAGAAAATTAAAGAAAATCCAAATTGATTGACTCCAAAATATTTTAATTTATCCCAATAGAAAAGAGCACTAATCCGCGAATGACCAAATAGGGCTCGGGGATCAAGTTTTGGTAATTACACATTTAAGAAGATATGATTTTTCTTCAGTTTAGCTAAAAGTTGCAAAATAACTCTTAAAAAAGGAATTTTCATGTATGCATGAACAAGAGTAGAATGATGAATAAAATAGTTATATATGATGAAATGACAATTATAAATAAACAAAATAAATCTTAATTATTACAAATCAAAATGATTGAAATAAAGAGGATCTTTCCTCTAGCCCTTATGGGTACTAGGGAAAGCACACATTCCTCAACTATATTAAAGAAATGAAAGTTGTAGAATTGGCGATAAATAACAAATATAAAAGGGAGAATGTTATTAAAAATGATTTTGGAGTTGATGCATTAAAAACGGCAGCCTACATATCCTACAGAATAGGAATCAAACCCCATGCAGTTCTTCCTTCTTGCGAAGGAGGGGTTTTGGGAAAAGTGTTGGTTTGTTTTATTAATTTAATTATGATCTTTAACTTAATAAATTTTAGATCTTTTCTATTTTAGACCTAAAGAAAATTCTAGATCTGAGATGAAAGGAATTATACCTTTGCTTTTCTTGATTTTTGGGTGAATGGAATGAGTTTAGCTCTGGATCTAAGCTCCACCTTGGATTTGGTTGAAGTTGAACCTTAACAGTAAAAGGTTAGGAAAATAGTGTAATTAATGCAAATCAAAACAATTCAAAATGACAGATTTCAAAGGAAATTTCAGCACAACAAGTAGAGCAATATATGAGAGTCTCCGCCTCAAAAATTGTCTCAAATGAGCTTGAAGGAGGCCCTTTTTATAGAGTAACTGAAAAGGTGCTGCCAGAAGCCGGGTGTGGCACAGGCGGACAAGTAAGTCACCGGCCATCCAACAGCACGCCCATGTTGCCAGCAGCATAGGCATGCTGTCCCACCGCTGGCACACCTAGCATGTCACAAAATTGCTAGTTTGACCTATTTTCATACATTTTTAAATGTTATTGGTCTATTTTAGATCCGATTTGAGCCTGGTTTGATTTTATAGGACCGCCATATGCATAGCGCACTATCTTAACAAGTGTCAAGCTACGGTCGAATCCCAATGGTGCAATTTTGAAGATTCACAACTGCCCCCTCATCAGAATTGGCTTTGAGCAAAAGGTGATTCTGATGATAATGAACCCTAGGAAGAGATGCCATGTTGGACTCTGGGCTTGTGCTCATTGCCACATCAAATTTTTGGCTTATGTCAGATTCTGAGCTATATAATGTCAGACTTTGGGCTTGTGATACTTGCTTGTGTTTGTCATGTATAAAGGCATCCATACTTGTGCAAATTGAACCTTGTGAAGGGTTAACAAGAATATGAACCTTTTGGAAGGGGGCCCTTAGAATAAATGAGGTTTTGTCAATGGCTATCAATTTGACCTTAAGGTTGGATGTGAGAATGGTCTTGGTGAATTTCGATTAAGGCTATCTATTTGACCTAAATGTTAAAGTAAAGATGATTGGTGAATTTTAATCAAGGCTATCTATTCGGCCTAGATTTTAAGATTTGGAGATTTGGTCTACCTAGGGAATTCAAATTGGTTTAGCAAGACCACCTGTTCAACCCTACTATTGGGAAGATTATGATCAAAGTTATCTGTTTGGCTTTGATGTTTGAGAAGATTGGGATCAAAGCTATCTGTTCGGATTTTAAGGTCAAAGCTATCTGTTTAGCCTTGATGTTGGAAAAGTTAGGATCAAAGCTATCTATTCAGCTTTGGTGTTAGAATGATTAGGATCAAAGCTATCTATTTGGCTTTGGTGTTGGAAAAAATTTAGGATCAAAGCTATCTGTTCAACTTTGGTGTTGGAATTTAGAGAAGGTTATGTCTCTAAAAGACAAAGAGTGTGGGAATGTCAATATGGGTGGCTCGACTCGGTTTGCCCATTAAAAGTTATAGTTAAGAATCAGTCCTTATAGGGAAAGGTATTGGCTAAGAAGGGTAGGTTTGGTTAGGAAATCTATTTGAAAGGCTCAATCTGATTTTGCCTTAAATGAGATCATGGTCTTCATAAATGAAGGCCTTTTAGGAGTGGGCTTCATGGTGAAGGCTTTTTGGTTTTGAGCTTCTTGATGAAGGCTTCTAGTTTTGGGCTTCATGGTGAAGGCTTTTTGGGAGTGGGCTTCATGGTGAAGGCTTTTTAGGAGTGAACTTTATGATGAACGCTTCTGGGCTTCACGGTGAAGGCTTTTGGTTTTAGGCTTTATGGCGAAGGCTTTTTGGGAATAGGCTTCACGGTGAAGTTTTTTTGGCATTGAGGATAGTTTTTTATGAGGGTGCTTTAGATGGTTGGCTTTGGCTCAGGTATGGTGCTATGGGTTTTAGTCACCAGGATATCATAGACTTATGGATAAAGGTTTTCTCTTTTGACATGGTTGCATCAAAATGGTTTACAGGCTTCAAGGATCTCAGGGATTATGTGCTTTGCCAATGAGGCTTAACCTTTTAAGGATTATAAGATGTTTGCCAAAGAGGCATGAGATGGGCCTTGGTAGGCTTTGGAAGATATGTCTTAACTTTTGGTTTTGCCAAGGAAAGGGTCGTACGTGGCTTGGGCTTTGAAAAGATGGTATGATTTACCAATAAGGCTTGGAATGGAATAATATGATTTCATAAAGTTCAAGAATGGTTTTAAAGGTAGGCTGAAACTTCTAAAAAGAATCATAGATGTTGTATGATTTTGCTTTTTGTAGCATGAATCATGGAAAAGAGCAAGTTAAGCTTTTCTTATTATTTGAGATTGAAGAGACTCTTGGAGTGACACTTAATTGGTTTTACTTTATGTAAATTGCACTAGTTGAAACAAAGAGCCCTTAGGAATGGCTAAAGGCTAATGGAAGAAGACAAATTGGGGATCATGCTCTTAAATGAGAGAGAAGAACGTGAAGCTGGGAAATGTGAGGGATTATGCCTCAGTTCTTTAAGTTAAGTGGTGGGATAGATTGACAACAGATGACGACCTAGGAAGACATGTCCTCATTATAGGATATAGAAGATAGTATATCTTTAGAAAATGAACCTCTGGTGATGAAGGATGACTTTGGAGACATGAGATGAGATAGATTGATTGAAGATGATTTGACAACTTTGGACATGAGGGAAGATGACTTGGATGAACTTTCTCTCTCTCTCTCTCTCTCTCTCTTGGCTTTAACTTTTGCCTAAGCCATCCTTTCAGATTTTCAACTTAGCAAGCTTAATTAGTGAAATTTGGAAGAAACTATTCCACCATGATTTCCTGTCTTGGGGCCTCTGGCCTTTGAATCTAGATTTGACAAAGGTCTTCTCTGAACTTGTCACCCCTTGTTGAGGTACATCATTTGATTACCCAATGTGCAATAGGCAATTACATTTACTTGCTCTTTATGCTTCAACTGTCTTGATTTTCTTTAATTAGAAGTTGATGAAGTGATTATTGATTTTAGAGAATGAGGACACCTCAAATTCTACTTATTGTGGTGGATTTAATTGATTGTTCGTTCATCTCTTTTTTCCTCTTTTTCTTTTTCTTTTTTTTTGTTGTTTTTTTTTTTTTTGTTCTCTTTTTTTATAGCTCATCCATGTTGGACTAGACAAGGATGATGAAAAGAAAATGCATGTGCATTACTATAAAGGAAACTTTATTACAATATGACAAAAGGAACCGCTATGGTCAACGAGAATATAGAAAAATAAGACGATAGACTCATACTCATATTTGAACTCAGACTTTGAGATTTAGACTTGGACTTAGGTTTAGACTTGGAATTCAATCTCAGCTAGGTTGGATTAGCTAAACTTGAACTACTCTATGACATGCCTTCTAGAGCTGAGGTAAGATAGGGTTGAGTTAGAGCTAGATTCCTCACCACTGTTCAGGTTGGTGGTTCAAAATTCAACTTGAAATGATGTACTTTGGATGCAATCTTCAACTTTTGATGCAATTGCAACCAAAGCTCTAAAGGTGGGTGGGTATTGCGTTAACAAGTGGGCTCTATAGGCAAGAAGTAGATTCTTGACAATGATATCCACTTGCTTTTGCTTGGTTGACCTGTTTACCATTTGAGCAGCTTTAGCCCTCCACCTAGTAAGGAATATGGAGAAGGACTCATCTAAAAGTTGCTTTGTGGTTTCCAAATCCCTTCTTATAATGTCCACTTCAATATTATAGTGGTACTGTTTGACAAATACCTTACAAATGTCATCTCAGGTCTATTTTTTAGTGTCATCCAAGTTAATAAACCATCTTAGGGCAGTATCCATAAGGATTTGATGAAAGAGTTGAGCAAGGAGCTCATTGTTGATACCAAAGGGATGCATTGCCCCCACATACATATTTAAATGGATCTTGGGGCAAGTAGTACCATCAAATCTATCCAAATTCGGCATCTTGAACTTAGGAGGAACTCTTGCATTAGGAAACAAGCTTAGGGACCCTGTATCAATCAGGTCCTCTTTCTTCTTTAGATTTTTCCATGTGCTCCACTTTTTCCATGAAAGCTTTGATTTCAGGGTTGACTTCCTTCCCTTGGAAAGGATCCACGGGTCAAAAAGTGAGAATAGGGGTAAAATTTGATGGTTGAATTGTCATGGGTTGAAAAGGTGAGTTATTTCTAAGGAATTCAGGTGATGGAATAGGTAGTGGTGGGATGGTGTCAGTGTTTGCAGGCTCTTTGTCTCTAGAGTCAGCTCTGGAAATGGATCCATAGATAGGATAAAGAGTGGGTTTTGGGTCAGATTTGAGTAGTTTTGGGTCGGTTGAGCTTTGGGCCAGGGAGGTTTGTTCCATCATGGCATAGACTCTTCCATAATAGCCCTCCTTTGGGCTCTGAGCATGTCTTGGAAATAAGCGTCTTGCCTCTTCATCAAGGTCTCTTATTGTTCAGAGAGCTTAGCAAGAAGCTCATCAAAGATTTCATCATCTCTGGTAGTAGTGATTTCATCTCCAATAATATACATCTTGTCAACCTTTGACAGGGACAAGGAAATAGGTTAATATTAAGCTTTGAAAAAAAGGGTTATGGTGAGGTATGACAAACCAAGGACCTTAGGTTTAATGATAATGGATGATGGTGTCTTGTGGTTAGGTTGACGGTGTATGGGTAAAGATGAGTGTAGAGGTGTATGATGTTAGCTAGGTAGGTATTTAGCTAAGGGAGCTAAATCATATTTTAGCTTTGGGTGGCTAGGTCATGTTTTAGCTTTGAGTGGCTAGGTCAGAATTTAGCTTTAAGTAGCTAGGCTAGATTTTAGCATTGAGTGGCTAGGTTAGAATTTAGCTTTAAGTGATTGGGATTGTGATTTATGAATGGTTTACCATGGGCTTAAGGATAGAGTGACCATGGATTTTACAATTGGGTTATGGATGTACCATAGATTTGGATGTTGGGTGGACCAAAGGTTTGGTGATAGTTGGATAGTGGGTTTGATTGGACTAGATCATGGGCTTAAATGGGCCATGGGTTTGGATAGTACTGTAAAAGATGAAACTAAGTTAGCATTTAGTTTGCATAAGGATTGAGGATAAAAGTAAAGCTAGGTTAGTGTTTAGCTTTGGTAAAGTTTGTTAAGGATAAAGCTAGATCAGTGTTTAGCTTGGGTAAGAATTATGAAAAATGAAAGCTAGGTCAATATTTAGCTTATAGAGTTAGATCAGTGTTTAGCTTAGATAGGGATTGCAAAAGATGAAAGTGAGGTCAGTGTTTAGCTTGTAGAGCTAGGTCAGTATTTAGCTTGGATAAAGATTGTGGATAAGGATGAGGGTACCATAGATGGGTTTATTTTTACCATGAGTTTGACATGGGTTTAGATAGGACTAGACCATGGATTTAGATGAACCATAAGTTTTGAATTTTGACCATGGACTTAGGTAAACCATGAGTTTTGGGTATTGACCATAGACTTAAGTGAACCATAAGCTTTGGGTGTTGACCATAGGTTTAGGTGGACTATGGGCTTTAGGTGTTAACCATGGGTTTAGGTAGACCAAAGGATTTAGGTGCTGACCATAGGTTTAGGTGGACTATGGGTTTAGGTGGACCATGGGCTTTGATGGGTTTAGGTCGACCATGGGTTTAGATGTGAAGATGTTTGGATAGGTTTTTTGACTCTTCACAAGGTTCAAGCTATGCATGCATGTATTATAGTGCATACAAGTTTAGTATTATAGTGCATACAATCCTAAAGGAAGGTTCTATGAGCCATTATATGAAAGGGTTAGAGTGGTTTAAAGAGAACCCATCACGCTAGAGATGTGATATACCTAACCACATGTGAGACAAAGAGCCTCGTGTGGATCCAATGGTACATGCATACTTATTACACCTATAAAAGGATTAGAGGATACGCTGTGGGTTGGATGATTTCACTATCAGCAAGCATACCTAAGGAAGGTTGCCCACTCAATGTCACTTTCTATCCTTTATTTTCCTAGGAAGCTAGGGTTTTTTTAGACAAGGAGTCCGATGTAGTGATGCATGAAAAGAGTTATTTTGCATTAAAGTTAGACTTGGTATTTTATCAAAAGTAATCTACTTTATCTTTTATCTAAAAAAGATTTTGAAATCCCTAACAAAGTCATCAACCATGAGGCCTCGTTAAGCATCGGTCCGATCTGCTAAGGAATTGAAATGCTCTTCGAGAGAAACTCCACGATTGAAACTCGTTGTGAGTTTAAAAATTTGATTTTTTGTGATTTGGAATTGGTGAAAAGGAGTCGCCACTTTAATTTACTTATTTTAATTGGAAAAATTAAAGAAAACCCAAATTGATTGACTCTAAAATATTTTGATTTATCCTAATAGAAAAGAACACTAATCCGTGAGTGACCAAAGAGGGCTCGGAGATCAGGTTTTGGTAATTACACATTTAAGAAAATATGATTTTCTTTAGTTTGGCTAAAAGTTGCAAAATAACTCTTAAAAAAGGAATTTTTGTGTATGCATAAACAGGAGTAGAACGATAAAATGACAATTATAAATAAACAAAATAAATCTTACTTAATTATTACAAATCAAAATGATTGAAATAAAGAGGATTTTTCCTCTAGCCCTTATGGATACTAGGGAAAACACACATTCTTCAACTATATTAAAGAAATGAAAAGTACAAAATTGTAGATAAATAACAAATGTAAAAGAGAAAATGTTATTAAAAATTATTTTAGAGTTGATGCCTTAGAGACGGCAGCCTGCGTATCCTATAGAATAGAAATCAAACCCCACGTAGTTCTTCTTTCTTACGAAAAAGGGATTTTGAAAAAAGTGTTGGTTTGTTTTATTAATTTAATTATGATCTTTAAATTAATAAATTTTAGATATTTTCTGTTTTAGACCTAAAGAGAATTCTAGATATGAGATGAAAGGAATTATACCTTTGCTTTTCTTGATTTTCAAGTGAATGGAATGAGTTTAGCTCCGGATCTAAGCTCCACCTTGGATTTGAAACCTTAAAGTTGAACGTTAACAGCAAAAGGTTAGCAAAATAGTGTAATAAATGCAAATCAAAATAATTTGAAATGACAGATTTCAAAGAGAATTTCAGCACAACAAGTAGAGCAATATATGAGATTTTTTACCTCAAAAACTATCAATATATGAGATTTTCTACCTCAAAAACTATCTCAAATGAGCTTGAAGGAGGCCTTTTTTATAGAGTAGCTAAAAGGGTGTTGCTGAAAGCTAGTGGCGGCACTAGTAGCTTGCCAGCGACACCAGTAAGTCATCCATCATCCATAGGCGTGCCGCCGCTGGCGCGCCGTAAAATCACTTGTCCAACCTATTTTTGCATGTTTTTAATCGTTTCTAGTCCATTTCAGATTTGATTTGAGCCTAGTTTCATTCTATAGGACCGCCGTATGCATTGCGCACTAATCTTAACAAGTGTCAAGTTGCGGCTGAATCCCAAAGGTGTAATTTTAAGGGTTCACAGATGATAGCGAACCCGAGGATGAAGGATGGAAAAAGGAACTAAAGTGATGTCCAGGTCAGGATTTAGACATGTTTAAGTGAAAGATGTGGTTGAATTTTTAAGGTAAAGGGCAACTGGAAAAAGGAACTACATGGATGTTTAAGTACTAGTTTCCAAACATTTATAGGTAGAGTTTATAGATTTTCATAAAAGGATGGAATGGAAAGGGGGAACCATAGCAATATCTAGACTAAGGGCTAGATATTATGGGTGGAAAAAAGATGGTAAAATGAAGGCGAGAGAATGAATTGTAAGAATATATAGACTAAAGGCTGATATTTATGGGTGAAAGTTCAAAGATGCAAAAAAAGAAACCATAAGAATGTCTAAGTGATCATTATTAGACATTTATGGGTGGAATATCCTAAGGCTATCCTACGATGATTTGATTTTGATAGAGAAATCTAACCCTGTGTGAGGTTGATAATTCTAAGGCTTTCCTAAGATGGTCTAATTATAAAAAAGATACCTAATTCATGTTTAAGGTATGTATCATAAGGCTATCCTATGATGGTCTGATTGTAAAGAAGATATCTAATTCATCTTTAAGGCATGTATCCTATAGCTATCCTAGGATGGATCTGATTCTAAAATAGATACCTAATTCAACTTTAAGGTTTGTATCCTAAGGCTATCCTAGGATAGTTCTAATTCTAAAGGAGATACCTAATCCTAGGCTAGGTTGAAATTGATTTATCAAAAGAGATGGATTGATCATGAGGAGGACTCTTGGACTAATTAGTTGATGGCCCTAATCTTTATTCATAAACTCTATTTGATGCTTTTGTTGGATTGATGATCTATCTTTGAAAATGGATTGATGATCCGTCTTCATTAAGGAGCCTGTTTAATGCAAAAATGCATATGATTATGCAATTGTAATACCCAAGGTTTCCTTAACCTATTAGCTATTAGAGTTAGTAATGGAGATACTATAATGTTCATATACTGTACCATTCAAGGCCTTTCTAACATATCAAGTATATCATAAGAAGTGATTTTAATGAAAATTATGACAATGAATGAAAAATGAAATGAAATTTGATAAGCATCTTAATCATAAAATGAAAGTCAAATTGAGTTTGACTTAATATGACTAAGTAGTTATTTTCTTGTGATGTGACTCTAAAGTACTAGTGAATGGGCATGAAGACAGTATCTAGATATCTCCTAAGTCATTCAAGATAATAAAACTAACATAAGACGTTGATTTTAACCAAAACTATAATAGTAAGATAGAAGTCAAAATCAGTTTGACCTAGTGAGCCTATATGATTCATTTACTTGAACAATGCTATGCAAAGGCTAGTAAATTTGCATTATAAATTGTATAAAATTTATCTAGCAATGTCTAGAGTGTCTAGTGATTTAGAAGGAAGAAATATATGTACTAAAGTAAAAGAAAAGAAATGGAAAGTTTATTAAGTTACTAAGTTTGAAATGTACGCTTGTTAATGGACTTTTGGACTCTAAGGCCCAAGCCTATAATGGCCAGCCCATGAAGGTCCATTAAGGAGTAAAAATTAAAATTTACTAATGTAAAAAAAATAGTTACCTAAGGTTAACTATGCTAAATGGGTGAATGACCATCAAATTTGACTTGGAAGCCACCATTTTTGGCTATGCCAAATCCTTCTCCAACTTGAATTTTCACTTTTCTTACACCAAAGTTTACATTCATTTTTATTATTTCCACACCATATGATAAGCATCATCAACTTAGATAAGATTCTAACCATCTAATTTAATCAAATCATAACTATCCATTTTGATTGAATCTTAGCCATTGGATTGGATATGATCATATCCTCATTATTCAACATATCATATGCAAAATATAAATTTATGTTATGAAGATCATTTGCCAATCTCTACAGCAAAACTTCACACTAACAAAAGAAAATCCTCTCCCTATTGACATCAACATAGAAGCTCAAAATCAAGGTTTTTCCAATGTAAGAAATCAAGCTTATCTTCTCCTTTCCTTGTTCTAAGTATGATTTTGATGTTCTAGTTGCAAAACTACCCTATTTCTCCATTAGTATAATTTAGCCACTTTGATAAAGTAACTAAGGGAAGTGTTCAAAATTTATTTGATGATATCTAAGGTCATTTGGGATAGAGAAAAGTGGTTTGGAAGTGTTAAATATAATTATGGAGATTTATTTCAAAACTTGAGAACTTTGAAGAATAAACTTAGTTAAAATGGAAACTTTGTATTCTAATGCTTGTCTTTAATGTTTGATTAATCATATATGATCACTACCATGCCAATTTCATATATCTATGATCAATTTGAAGATTTGAAAATGAATTATAGGTTTTCCCCAAATTTACCCAAAGTTAGAAGAATTGGGGTTTTATGAATTAAAGTGGTTCAATCTTAATTAATTGATGAGAATTGATTGTTTAAGCATTAATTTGATGAATCTATGACCAGTTTGAGGTTTGATGGGAAATTGATGGTTTTCCCTAAATTCTAGGGTTTATGGACCAATTTAGGGATTTTGAGAATTTAACTTGAATTAATAGAATTGAAGGGGTAATTAAGTTTAAAGATGATGTAACATGATTTGCATGATGTTAATTTCAAAATTCAATGATAGAAATATTTTTCTTAAAATTTAAAGAGTTAGGCTCATTTATGGGATTGGAAAGCGAAAGTGGAATTAGTTCCATTGAATATTGAAAATTATTTAAATTGATTCTAATTGAGTAATATGAAATTGAAATGTGATATTGGGAGGAAAGGAATTATCTTTCCTTAGGTGAATATATTTGGCTATTTGGAAAACAACTAATGAAAGTGTTAAAATTAGTAACAGGTATATATACAGTGTGCCTTGAGCTTAAAAGTAATAAGTTAGTACTACAATGAACAAGATAGAAGTGTTAACAAGTTAATCTAAATTTAAACTAATACATACCAAAGAAGTGATTAATGCGTAATTGGAATGCAAATGTGTAGAATCCAAGGACAATGACATTGTCCAAGAGTGCAAGGAACACAACTAGCATCAAGGTTAAATGAAAATAGGAGCAAAGGAGTCCAAAGTGAGTACTTAATAATATAATATGATATGTGTCATATTCTATGAACCATTGTTGATTAAACCATCCTTATTTGAATATCCTAATTTCTTATTGAACATTAATTACCTATCAAATGTTGTGTTTGGATATAATATTTCTTCATGGCATTTGGCCATTATGACTCCTTCCACATTGATTTCATAATGTGACCTTTGATGAGAATTATTCTTGTATTTGTATATCCTCCACTGAATTCCCTATTGTGAATTTTATATGAACCTTTCTATTGATGCCTATTGATAAGCAGAAATACACTTCTGATGTGGGGTCATACATCAGACCTTATGCATTTAGTGTAAACCAGCAGCTGGGGCGAGAGTACCCAACCTCTGTTGGAGGGAATGCCTAATCATAAGACCTAATTAGTCTTGCATAATGTGATGCATACAAGTGAGCAAGACTTATACTAACACTCTTTAATTTATATGTGGGAAGCATTCTGCTTCTAAAAAATTACTATTTCTGCTGAAGATATTGTTTTTATCTTAAATAAGAAATTGATTCATAATGACAATTTTGATTAACATCCTCCATTGTCATAATGAGCCCATCCTGATAATGACCATATACTCACCCTATATTATATTATTGTATACTCACTAAGCTTTGTCTCATTCCGTAGTTGCTTAAATTTTTCAGGTTAGGTTGATGAGTCAGCAAGGTAAATTCCAAGTCCTGTTCTTCCACTTAGAAATTGCTATGCTAATTTTGAATGTATGAAGTTAAGTTATATGATTATGAAGAATGTTGTTTTAGAGCTCTATGGTTACCAAATGTTTAACACTAGTGTGTTATGGGATTGATATGTACTAAGAACCATACTATAATTATATTATGTTAGTGTAATTAGTAATGAACATTTATAAAATGAGATGATTATGAAAATGATATTGTTTGGTCCAAAATTTTATGGCCCATGTTACATAAGCCCAACGTAATTTTGAAGCTTAGGAAATGAACGTGGTAGAGGAAATTTAAATAGAATATTTTTCAATTTATCAACAAGAGAAAAACTCATATAAAAGGAACAATGGGTATAGAAACAAGGGATCATGGGCCATAACTTAGAGCTTACATTTTCTCA
This sequence comes from Reutealis trisperma, assembly GCA_947687605.1. Classification (NCBI taxonomy): domain Eukaryota; kingdom Viridiplantae; phylum Streptophyta; class Magnoliopsida; order Malpighiales; family Euphorbiaceae; genus Reutealis; species Reutealis trisperma. Next base: position 215,951 of record CANTUT010000366.1, on the reverse strand, counting down.
ATAGGGAGAGAGTGGCTTGTTGGAAGTTATAGAAGAAAAAGGATATAAAAGAAAAAGAGGAAGAACAAAAGAGACAGACAGAGAATCAATCCAAAAACTAACCAAACTACAACAAATACTTCAATATTCAAGCATTTTTATTCCTTTTAAGTAATCAATTTCTCAATTTCTTGGTTCAAACACTTTAGTTTCCAAACATTTGTCATTTAAGTTCTATTCATTTCACTGTCAATAGTTCCATTTCATACTATGAATATTTGCCTTTAAGTGCAATTTCAATTAATGTAATTCAAACTCAATTTCATTTTAATTCACGTGTTCATAAGCTCATTCAATTTCCAATTCTCTTAGTTTTTCAATTTAATTTACTGGTATTTTTGAATCTAAGCATACTGTGGTTAAGAAAACTTAGGGATTCAAATCTGTTTGACTTTAGAAGTCTAAGGCACAATCGTACAGTTTGTGTACCTCACACATGTGACACGCTCGTATGTTTAAAATTTCCAATAACAAATATTAATGAGTATTTAGGTGTATATAAAATGACAAAATAGTTGTTTATAATAAGGCAATTGGGTTCTGATCTTGGGATAAGGTTCAACACAATAAATGGTAAGGAATAATAAGTGAAATGGGGTTCTATAGGTTTAGGTGACTTTATATCTCTCCATGCCCTATGACCATCATGGCTTAATAAGTGGATCGTGACAGTAATGATTGGATATCTTAAACCTATGAATTGTCGACTTGGTATAAGAATGTTGATCTTTTGGGAGAAAGATGCCCCCATTTTGGAAAGGCGAGTATTTGGAAGGGAGGTGCCCCCATTTTGCTTTACATAGAGCTATGAGGACATGCCTGGGTTAAGCAGGAGCTTAGTTGAGCACCACTTGCCTATTAAGCCTGATTTTTGCCCATTCCAATAGCCAGCTAGGAGGATGTCCAAGGAAATTGAACTAAAGGTCAAGGAAGAGATCGAGAAACTTTTGAAAGCTAACTTCATCTGACCTATAAGGTATGTTCAATGGTTATCCAACATAGTACCTGCAATGAAGAAAAATGGAAAATTACTGGTGTGTGTGGATTTTAAGGACTTAAATGCTGCAACACCAAAAGACATATATGTTATGCCTATTGTAGATATGTTAGTAGATGCTGCAGCCAAGAATGAACTTTTTTCATCCATGGATGGATTTTCTAGATACAATCAAATAATGATTGCTGAAGATGAAGATGATGTGCATAAAACAACCTTTAGGTGTCTTGGGGCAATAGGAACCTTTGAATGGCTTGTCATGCCTTTTGGTTTAAAAAATGTAGGGCCCACTTACCAAAGGGCAATGAATGCCATTTTTTTATGACATGATAGGCCATCTTATGGAAACTTATATTGATGATATTATGGTAAAATCAAAGATGGCCAGAGACCATGTGGAACATTTAAGGAGGAGTTTTCAATGAATGAGAGAACACAGCTTGAAACTTAATCCATTAAAGTGTGCCTTTAAAGTCCAAGTAAGGGATATTTTGGGATTCTTAGTACATCAAAAGGGCATAGAGATGGACAAGAACAAGGCTAAAGTAGTAATTAGAGGTTTTTAGGTCAAGTGAATTATTTAAGAAGATTTATTTCTAGTTTAGTAGGCAAAACCAAAGTGTTTTCATATTTATTGAACCTCAAATAGTTAGAGGAATTTAGATGGGAGGAGAAACATTGAAGGCATTTGACTAGATCAAAGATTACTTATCTAAGCCACATGTACTGATGCCTCTAAAGGAAGGAGTCCCTTTTAAGCTATACATTTCTGCTACAAATGAATCCATTGGTTGTCTTTTAGCTTAGGCTAACCATTGAGGTCATGAGTAGGTCATATATTATCTAAGTAGGATTCTGTTACCTACAAAAATTAAATATTCCCTAATTAAAGGTTGTGTTTCTGGCACTTTACTTTGTTTATACTAAGTTAAGGCATTACTTAATCAAGTCTAGAGTCTATATGGTGTCTCATACTGACCTTATGAAGTATATGTTGAACATACTTTTTATAATAGGGAGAATTGGTAAATGCTCCCTAGCTCTAACTGAGTTCACATTGATTTATTTTCCTCAAAAATCAATGAAAAGGCAAGTGTTAGCATATTTTTTGGCAGACCATCCATCACTAGGAGTCTAAGAGGCAAAAGATCCAGAGTTGCAGATCTATGAGATTGAGACTACACCTTGGGTACTAAGGTTTCATGGATCAAGCACTAAAGATTCAGCTGGAGCAAGAGTGGTGATCACTTCACTTACTGGAGCAAAAACAACTTTGTCATTCAAACTAAATTTTAAATGTACAAATAATTAAGCTGAATATGAAGCACTGGTAATTGGCCTGGAGGTCCTACAAGAATTGAGAGCTAAGGAGATCCTAGTAATTGGTGATTCACAACTTATTTTAAGACAGTTATCAGGGGAATATAAATGTAATAGTTTGTTATTAAATCCTTATTATACTACAGCTATTTAAATAATTAGTTCATTTAAAGGAGTATTTTTTTCACATGTCCCTAGAGAAGCAAATTAGGAAATTGATGAATTAGTCCAAATTGCTTCTGGAATCAAAATGGGACAAGAATTAACACATAAAATTAGCCCAAATTTCTTTTAGAATCAAAATGGGACAAGAATTAACACATAAAATGATTATGATTGAAAAAAGAAGGCATCCTTCAATCACAGAGAGGGGTGTTACTATTAATTCTTTGAATGCAGGGATTTGTATGAAAGATGATTGGAGGAATGAATTAGTGAAATATTTGGATTGTCATGGGAGAAAAACCCCATTCAAAATAAAGATGAAGGCCAAGAACTTTGTGCTTTGGGAAGGTGAATTGTACAAGAAAGTTTTTGATGTATTGTTACTAAGGTGCCTTGGACTCCTAGATGCTATGGAAGTGATGAAACAAGTGCATGAAGATGTTTGTAAGGCACATCAAGCTAGGATTAAGATGAAATGGTTAATTAGGAGATATGACTATTATTGGCCATAAATCTTAAAATATTGTTTTAATCATGCTAAAGGGTGTCAACAATGTCAGAAATATAGAAGTCTCTAGAGGGTAGCAGCTACAAAGCTCCACTCAATTATAAAAACATGGCCATTCAGGGGGTGAGAATTGATCTAATAGGGAAGATCCATCCAACTTCTTCTAAGGGTCATAGCTTCATTATTATAGCTATTAACTATTTTACAAAATTGTTGGGGGTTATTCTTATGAAGAAAGTGGAGCACACATATGTGATTTATTTCATTAAAGAGTATATCACACATAGGTTCGATATAACAGAATTAATTACTACATATTAAGGCACTATGTTTATAGGGGAAGATATGAAGGATTTTATCAAGGGCTATGGAATCAATTAAATCAACTCCTTTTTATGCATAAGCCAATGGTGAAACAGAGGCTTCAAACAAAGCGCTCATATGAATCCTAGAGAAAATGCTAGAAGATAATCATAGAGAATGGCATAAGATTCTATCTGAAACTTTGTGGGCATATAGAATTTCTAAGAGGAGTTCCATAGGAGTGAACCCTTTTGCATTAACCTATGATCATGATGCCATGATTCCTATGGTGGTAGTTGTTCCATCTCTAAAGGTGGCAAGGCAAAATGGTCCAACACCTAAGGAGTATAATGAACCTATGCAAATGGAATTAGAGCAACTAGATTAAAAATGATTGCTAGCTCCAAATAACCTCATTGTGCAAAAAAAGAAGATCACCAAGTCCTACAACAAGAGAGTTTAAAGTAAGAGCTTTGAGTAAGGTGACTTGGTGTGGAAAATGTTGCTTCCTATTGGGACCAAAGATATAGAGTTTAGGAAGTGGTCCCCAAACTGGAAGGGTCCTTTTAAAATCTATAAAGTTCTAGAAGGAAATGCTTACTAGTTTTCTAGCTTGCAAGGTGAACCTCATAAAAGGTATATCAATAGGAAGTATTTGAAGAGGTATTTTCCCATAATGTGGGAATTGATTGACAAAATACAAAAAAAGATATATCAGGCCAACCCATAGCTATTAGATTAGGTCCTTAAAACTTTAAAGTCTTCATATCTGACTTAGGGCCTAGTATTATTTGTAAAGCCAACAACATGGCTATTTATGTATATGTGTTTTTCAATTTTTCTATGTAAGTAGGCTATGCTGCCACTTAAATTTCAAATGATAATAGAAGTAGGCCTGATGGCCACTTTCTAAAGTTAGTGTTCTAGATCTTTTTAATTTGAATTTTGCTAGTTTATGAACTAAACATTAACATACAGTAACAACAGAAAATATGATGCAATGACATGGCTGTAAGTGAATCTGTGTGAACCCTTAATTTTGCACCTTTCAGTATATGTTTGAACTTTAGAAGCACTTGGTCTCGGTAAATAAACCTTTAGAAGCCGAAAACTCTCAAAATGAAAAAAATAAAATATTTCTTTTTGGCATTTGAACCAATCATCTGAGAGTGAGTAACAAATACAACACAACTAGAATCATGAAAAACGAATGAGAAACAAGCAAGAATGGGCAAAAAAGGGCAAAAGTGAGGCCTATTGCCGTAGAGTTCTACGGCACTGCCGCAAAGCCCTCTATGGCAACTCCTGCGAAAATTCAATTTTTTGCAATCCCACATTGGAATTTGATGCATTCTATGCTCCAACTCTCCCTTTATATATAGAGAACCTCTCCACACCTCAAAACACCAACTTCTAGAGCTTGAAAAGCAATAACTTCAAGCAAACCGCTTTCCATTTGCTCCTTGCTTCGCAAAGCAAATTGGGGGGTTTCTCCTTGATTCCTTCCCGACTAGTGTAAGGCTTTCTGCCACCCACCTGTTTGAGGCAAGTCTCTTGCCCAAGGCTCATATGCATCGCCCATCGAGACTAGCTACCGCCTGCCATCCTAAGTCAGTCGCCACCTGCCATCCAAAGCTAGCCGCTGCCTGCCATCCAACGCTAGCCATTGCTCGCCATCCATAGTCAGTTATCGCCCGCCATCGGAGGTAAGCTTCTTTTCCCTTAATTTTCTTATCTCTTTTAGTTAGTTAATTAAATTGATTCATCTAGATTGCTAGCTAATCAACTCGATAATCAATTAAATTAATTAATTAACTGAACCTTCTTTTAATCAATCAATCAAAACATGATAAAGTGGCTAGACTAAGCTAACCCCTTCGCAAGATGGGAGAATTGTGTGGATTCTGATTCCTATTCAAAGGGATACGTAGGCATGCTTGGTTCAAGCATCGAATCCAATTAAAATTAATCAACTATCCCTTTACCACCTTCTTCACTTACTTTTGTGTTTGTTTCTTTGCTTTATTATTAGGATAAGTTTAGAGAATGTGTGACTTTCCTAGAACCCATAAGGACTAGAGGTGGTATCCCCTATATTTGGGATTTTATTTGTAATGTTAACTTTCTTTTGGACTATTACTTGTATTTATTATGTGGAGTCAATGATCATGCGTATTGTAAATTGTCCATGCATTTTAAATTATTCATGAAATATATTTTAAGTCACTTTTATATTATTGGTCAAACTTATTTTGTTAAATTAAACTCAAAACCTAGTCCCCGAATCCTCTTTGGTTTCGAGGCTAGTGATATCTTTCCTTTGGGTAATAATTAGAGTCAAAATGGGTTTTTTCCTTATATTTATCCAAATAAAAATAAATTAAGGTGGCGACTCCAAGAAAAAATTTTCAAATCTATCAAAGATAAGCCCGAGGGCTTCCTCGTGAGTTCTTTCCCAAATGAGCATTTTGATTCCCTTTAGCAGATCGGATCGGTGCTCGGGCAAGGCCTCATAGTTGGCGACTCCACTGGGGTCTAACTTTCTTTTAATAAAAGGAAAAAATAAGTGGACTACTAATTAGTTTAAAAAGAGTTTAGCCTTTTAATATGATTGTGACTTTGCATGCATCACTTGCATAAACTCTTTGCCATTCAACCTAGTTTTAGGAAAACAATGGATAGTGAGTAGCATCGAGTAGGTAACCCTCTTTGGTCTATTCGCTGATAGTGAAATCATCCACCCCACAATGAATCTTTTGGTCCTTTCAAAGGTGTAACAAGTATGCACGTACTGTTGGACCCACGTGAGGCTCCTTGACTCACATGTGGTTAGGTATATTGCTGCTCTAATGTGATGGGTACCCAAATCAAGCCACCCTTACCCTTTCATGTAATGAACCTAGATCCTGACCTTAGGTTGTATGTACCATAATTAAAACCTTGCATCTTTGCATTCTCATGAAATATTTTCCCCATGCATATCACGCATCCTTATTGTATAACAAACCATGCATTCATCTTAAGTCTAAGTCAAACCTCGAACCGAAAAAGGGTCAAATATTCTTACCTCCATCCAAATTCCTCGCCCATAAAACACTCTCACCTATACCCCATCACTTATCCAATAACCCTTAGACCACCACCCTAAACCTTTGACCTAAACACCATTATCCCTTTATTCTAGCCCTTAACCCAAAACCCTAAACATTCTCACCTCCATCCAAACACTATCACCCCCATAAACCTAAAACCCTCACTTTGACCTTTAATCCTGAACACCTCACCCTAGCCTTTATCCTAAACACCATCACACTAACCACATATCCTAAACACCTTGCCCTAGTCTTATCTTAAGCACCAAACACTCGAACCTCACACCTCAAATGTAAACCTAAACCACCTTTCACCTTTGGATCTTAAGCCATAAACCCACAACCCTAAAACCTATATCCAGCCCTAAAAACCCTGTAACTTGACCATAAGCCTAACCCATAGCCCCCAACCTTATCCAAAACTAGACACCTTAAGTTCTCTAAGCCAAAACCATCATCTTAATCCTATCCCTTATTCAAAGTCAAACCTATTATCCTTAAGCCTAACACCTGTGGCCTATCACCTTTCAAAACTAGTATGTTACCCTTAAGCCCTATAACTTTGGCCTAACATGCTACCTTAAACCCAATACCTTTGGTCCTACCCTAAAACCCAAAGTATTTGCCCCATCTCACCTTAAGCCCAAAAAAAAAAAGGTTGGCCCGTTACATAATAGAAAGCCTTTTCTCTTAGCATTTGCATGCATATACCTTTATCACCTTTTCTATTCCATACCCATCACTTACCTTGTTGCTTTGGTTTGAAGGTATCAATGGCCAACCCACTTAACACGGCTTCCCTGACTACACTTGTGACCAGAGTCTTTAAGAATCAAGAAGAGCATTTCTAAGCTATCATAACTGCTTAACGAGCCCAATTTGAGGAATAAAGGCAATTCATCATTGAGGAAGTTTGAGCTATAATTAACCAGGCCACCTTTAACCATCCTAACTCAACCCTTACCTTAAACCAAACCAATCCTAGCCAAAACAACTCATATCTAAACCAAGGTGGGGAAGTTTTCTCTTATCCAGGCACTAGATTGCTCATGGAGAAACTTGAAGCCATGAAAAGAACCATCAAAACCTGAAAGCACCGCAATGATCTAATTGATGTAGACAGTTGAACCTTATTCCCTGATACCAAGCTTCCTCCTAAATTCAAAATGCCTGAGGTAGAAAGATTTGATGGAACCACTTGCCCCAACACCCATCTGAAGATATATGTAGGGGTAATGAAACCTTTAGGAGTTAGTGATGAGCTCGTTGCTCAACTATTCCAACAACCACTAACCGGTGTTACTAGAAAATGGTTCCTTTCACTAGATAAGAGCAAGAAAAGGACATGGGATGATATCTACTATGCCTTTGTCGAATAATATCATTATAACAGTGAAATGGATGTCACTAGGCATGACTTAGAAACTACCAAGCAACTTCCAAAGGAGTCTTTCTCCATATGCCTTACAAGTGGAGAACTAAAGTTGCTCAAATGGTAAATAGACCAACAGATCAAGAATAAGTGGACATCCTTGTCAAGAATCTACTTCCAACCTACTGAGCCCACTTGTTAACCTAATATCTACCCACTTTTAAGGCTTTGATTATAATCGCATCAAAGGTTGAGGATTACATCCAAAGTGCATCATTTTAACCTGAATTCCTCACCATTGACCTAAACAGTGATGAAGAACCCGAACCGAATTTAACCCCACCTTACTTTAGCCCCAAATGGCATGATATGGAAGAGTTCAAGTTCAATTAATCTGACCTGTCTCATATTGAATTCCAAGTCTGAGTCTAAATCTCCAAGTCTGAGTTTGAGTCTGAGTCTAAATCCCAAAGTCTGAGTCCAAATTTGAGTATGGGTTTATCACCTTATTTCCTTTTTGTATTTTTTGTCGATCATATCAGTCTGTTTTTGTTATCTTGTAATAAAATTTTCCTTTGCAATAAAACATCCATATTTATTTGTGCACTTGTCTTTTCTTGTTTTAAATATGGATGAGCTTTGAAAAAAAAAAGAGAAAAAAAATAAAAAAGAGAGAGAGAGAAATGAACAATCAATTAAATCTACCATGGCTAGCACATACTGGGAATTGAGGTGCCATCGATAATTGCTTTGCTAGCTCCTAATAAAAAAAGATCAAGAAATAGACCTCTCATCAAATAGTTAAAGCACAAAATCAAATGATACACCTCAACAAGGGGCAACAAGTCCATTAAATCCAAAGTTCAAAAGTTAGAGCCCTCAAAGTGAAGCAGCAAGTCATGGTGGAATGTTTTCTCTCAATTTTCATTAATCCAAGCTCTCTAAGTTAAAAACCTGAAAGGGTGACTTAGGCAAAAGTTTTTTTAAAAAAAACAAAAAAAAAAAAAAAGAAAAGAGAAAGCTCCTTCCTTCATATCATCCAAAGGTTATCAAATTAGGTTCAATCAATCCATCTCGTCTCATGTCTTCAAAGTTGTCGTTCCATACTATAGGCTCATTCTCTAAAATGATATTTTCTTATACGCCCTTATCTCATAGTGGGGGTATATCTTTTAGGTTGTCATCATCTTTTGTTAATCCATCTCGTCACTTAGCTCAAAGAGCTTAGACATAATCTCTCATTGTTAGTCTTTCATATTCTTATCTCTCATTGGGGACATGATCCCCAAGTTGTCTCTTTTCACTAGTCCTTCAACCACTCCTTAGGGCACTTCCTTTCATCTAGTCTGTCATTTTTATTCAAGCCAATAAAGTGTCACTTTAAATGTCTCTTCAATCTCAAACAACAAGGTTAGTTTGGCTTGTTCTTTTCCATGAATCATATTACAAATAGCAAAATCATACAACCTCCCTTATCCTTTTCAAAATTTCCAACCTGCCTTTGAACCATTCCCTAACTTCAAAATGTACCATTCCATCTTTTCAAGTTCACGCCTCGTACCACCCTTTCCTTGGCAAAGTCTCATCCTCTTCAAGAGCCAAGCCTATGAGCAAAACCAAAGATTCTAAGTCTTTTAAGGCTCATCATCCTTAAAGATAGCTTTCTCGAGCATAATCAAAATCAAGTCATATTGTGCAAAGCTTAAAAAAGGCTCGAACCACTCAAAGCCCAATCATTCCATGTCTCATTGGCAAAATCTCATCATCCTTAAGAAAAAACCAAGCCTCCTTGGCAAATTACATCACCCATAAAGTCCAACTGAGTCAAGGCCTACCTACCATATAATGGGCAAGAATATCTAATGCAACCATGTCAAAGGGCAAACACTTATTCATGAGCCTGCAATCAAAACCTTTAACACCATACATGAGATAAAAATAACTATCTTCCAAAGAGGTCCAAAGCACCCTTGTTGAAGAGTCCAAGCCTAAAAGCCTTTACCATGAAGTCTAAACCAAGAAGCCTTCACAATGAAGCCCAAAAAGCATCCACCATAAAAACCAATCCAAAAGCCTTTACCATGAAGCCCACCCCCCAGGAATCTTCACCATGAAACCAATCCAAAAGCCTTTACCATGAAGCCTAAGCCTAAAAGCCTTTACCATGAAACCACTCCCAAAAAGCCTTCACCATGAAGCCTAAGCCCAAAAGCCTTTATCATTAAGCCCAAACTAAGAAGCCTTCACCATGAAGCCTAAGCCTAGCTTTCACCATGAAGCCTATTCACAAAAACCCCTTCATTTATGAAGACCATCTAACCGAGCCTTGCCCAACTGATTTCTTAGCCTGACCTTTCCTTTAAGCCAGACCTAACTGAACCTAAGGCAGAACTTGACTAAGTCTTCCAAATGAACTCCTCAAAGGTTGTAATATGACTAAGCCGAAGTGCCAGACCTGACTAAGCCTTCCACAAGGACAAGCCCTATAAACTAACTTTCCAATGACCTGACCCTCCTTATTGAGCTCTCTAATTTAGCCTCAAACCAAATCTTCTCCAAAGTCAAACTTATCTAAACTGAATAGCCCAATCTTTTCCAAGACCTCACCTTGCTTGACTTTTTAGAATGATTTTTTCCTAGGCCGAACTGACAGCCATTAACCAACCAATCTCATATTGGATATGCCTACTTCACCTCTAAGCTAGCCAATTAGCCAAAAACCAAATGACCAAACCACTTTCATCATTCTAAAGTAGGGCACCTCCCTTCTAAATATTCACCTTTCTAAAATGAGGGCATCTTTCTCCTAAAAAACAACACTTTTACATTAGGATTGACCCTTCATAGGTTCAAGGTATCAAATCATTGCATAATTATCTAGCATTTTTGTATTGAATAGGATTATCACTTTCATTCCTACCAGAAAGGACCATTACTTTTACTGTTTCTACCAGACAAGACAGTTATCTTTACCATTCCTACTAGATAGGATGGTCATCTCTTCTTGATCCTACTATATAAGATCATCACTTTTCATTCCTACTAGAAAGGACCACTACTTTTACTGTTCCTACTAGACAGGACAGTTATCTTTACCATTCTTACTAGACAGGATGGTCATCTCTTCTTGATCCTACCAAACAGGATCATCACTTTTCATTCCTACCAGAAAGGACCATTATTTTTACTGTTCCTACCAGACAAGAAAATTATCTTTATCATTCCTATCAGATAGGATGGTCATCTCTTCTTGATCCTATCAGATAAGATCATCACTTTTCATTCCTATCATAAAGGACCACTACTTTTACTGTTCTTACCAGACAGGACAATTATCTTTACCATTCCTACTAGACATGATGGTCATCTCTTTTATCCTACCAGACAGAATCATCATCGTCATTCCTACTAGACAAGGTCACCTTCAATCCTACCAAATAGGATCATCATCATCCCTATCAGATAGGATCACCATTTTGTCAATTCCTACCATAAAGGAACATCGCCTTTAGCTCCTACCAGATAGGAGAAGTACCAAATGCTACCAACCACTAGATCTCCCAAATATACTAGGGGCATCTTCCTTAAAATTTAACCACACCTCTCACCTAAATGTCTAAACTCTGACATAGACATTAATTTGGTTCCTTTTACCATCTCCCATCCTCAAGTTCACTATCATCAAAATCGTCTTTCTGACAAAAGACAATTTTGATGAGAGGACAGCTGTGAACCCTTAATTTTGCACCTTCTAGTATGTGTTTAAACTTTAGAAGCACTTAGGCTTAATAAACAAACATTCAGAAGCCGAAAACTCTCCAAATGGAAAAAATAAAAATATTTCTTTTTGACATTTAAACCCTTTCAAATCATCCAAGACTGAGTAACGAATACAACATAACTAGAATCGTGAAAATGGATGAGAAACAAGCAATAACAGGAAAAAATGAGGTCGTTACCGCAAAGCTCTACGGCACTGCCGCAAAGCCTTCTGCAGAACCACAAAGGGCTATGCAGCACTGCTGCAAAGCCCTCTGTGGCAACTTCAATGAAAATTTGATTTTTTGCAATCGCACATTGGAATTTCATGCATTTTATGCTCTAACTATCCCTCTATATATAGAGGACCTCTCAGCCCCTCAAAACATAACTTCTAGAGCTTAAAAAACAATAACTTCAAATAAACTGCTTTGCATTTTCTCCTTGCTTTGCAAAGCGAGTTGGAGCATTTCTCCTTGATTCCTACTCGACTAGTTTAAGGCTTTCCGTATCCACCACCCGCCGAGGCTCGTCGCTGCCTGTTATCCACGGCTAGCCATTACCTACCGTCCGAGGCTATTCGTCGCCCGTCGAGGCTAGCCACAGCCTACCGTCCAAAGCCAGCTGCTACCTGCCATCCTAAGTCAGCCACCACCTACCATCCAAAGCTAGCTGCCACCCACCATCCAACGCTAGCCGCCGCTCACCATCTAAAGTCAGCTATCTCCTGCCATCCGAGGTAAGCTTCATTTCCCTTAATTTCCTTGTCTCTTTTAGTTAGTTAATTAAATTGATTCATCTAGGTTGCTAGCTAATCAACTCAATAATCAATTAAATTAATTAATTAACTGAACCCTCTTTTAATCAATCAATCAAAACATGATAAAGTGGCTAGACTAAGCTAACCCCTTCACAAGATGGGAGAACTACGTGGGTTATGATTCCCATTCAAAGTGATACGTAGGCATGCTTGGTTCAAGCATCGAATCCAATTAAAATTAATCAACTATCCCCCTATCACCTTCTTCACTTACTTTTGTGTTCGTTTCTTTACTTTATTATTAGGATAAGTTTGGGAAATGTGTGACTTTCCTAGAACCTATAAGAACTAGAGGAGGTATCCCCTATATTTGGGGTTTTATTTCTAATGTTAACTTTCTTTTGGACTATTACTTGTATTTATTATGTGGAGTCAATGATCATGCATATTATAAATTGTCCATGTATTTTAAATTATTCATGAAATATATTTTAAGTCACTTTTATATTATTTGGCTAAACTTATTTTGTTAAATTAAACTGAAAACCTAGTTCCCAAATCCTCTTTAGTTTCAAGGCTAGTGATCTTTTTCCTTTGGGTAATAATTAGAGTCAAAATGGGTTTTTTCCTTATATTTTCCTAAATAAAAATAAATTAAGATGGTGACTCCAAGAAACAATTTCAAATCTATCAAAGATAAGCCCGAGCGCTTCCTCATGAGTTCTTTCCCAAATAAGCATTTTGATTCCCTTTAGCGAATCAGACCGGTGCTCGGGTGAGTCCTCACAATCTATACTGATGTTAAGTGATGCATGGTTGTATGAAGGAATAATATGGCTGTAGTGAGTATGTGCTAGCGAGGCATGACATGGGTGCATGGGAAAGGAGCCTCAGCCTCTATATCAGGTCAAATCCAAAACACCAAAAACATGGAGGCTCAACCTCTGTAGTCAAAAGCATTGAAATATACAAATCTTAAAGAGTGCCACAATCTGTACTTCACAAACACAATAGTTTCAAAATTTTAAAGGCCATAGTACCTACTAACTATAAAGGTAGGTAACAGGTCATAGTTACCTAAACACTAAGTTTCCTAGACAATGTAGTACACATCTCGATCCATCTTTAGCAGTGGGCATCTTTAGTATTCTAAATAGCTTTCAAATCTTGGTTGTGTGACTAGATCAAGTGATACTTATTCTTCAAAGCCAAGCATTTAGTAGAAACTCTATTAGCAATTGTATCGCACTCAAACTTCATTTTCTTGCCTTCGCTCAGTAGCTCCATAAGATGATTTTCTCTCGCCAATACTTCAACTTTGAGTTATTGAAGTGCATTATACTCTTCTTGGTATGAGGCTAAAAGGGATTGAAGGTTGGATTGGATTCAAGCTGCTTACATCATCAAAGAATCATACTTTTGCTTGCTGGTACAAAAAGACTGAAGCTTCTTTGATAAACTCACAATAAAGGTGCAATGGGCTTTAGCAGCACTAAACATAAACTTCATTTCTGATAAGAGTCTATTGAATAGAGCAGCTTCCTCTGGTGTACTTGAAGTAGCTTGAGAATAGAAAGAGAGGATTGCACAACTGTGAGGCCTCGCCCGAGCACCGGTCCGATCTGCTAAAGGGAATCGAAATGCTCATTTGAAAAAGAACTCATGAGGAACCCCTCGGGCTTATCTTTGATAGATTTGAAAATTGTTTCTTAGGAGTCACCACCTTAATTTATTTTTATTTGGGAAATATAAGGAAAAAACCCATTTGACTCCAATTATTACCCAAAAGAAAAAAGATTACTAGCCTCGAAACCAAAGAGGATTTGGGGACTAGGTTTTTGCTTTATTTTAACAAAATAAGTTTGGCCAAGTAATATAAAAGTGACTAAAAATATATTTCATGAATAAATTAAAATGCATGAACAATTTATAATATGCATGATTATTCAATCCACAAAGTTTATATATAATTAGAATTCGAAATAAAAGAAAGTTAATAGTACAATGAAATCCAAACTTAGGGGATACCTCCTCTAGCCCTTATGGGTTCTAGGGAAGTCACACATTCCCCAAACTAAACCTAATAACTAAGTAAAGGAAAGTAAAATAAAAGCAAGTGAAGAAGGTGATAGGGGGAGAATTAGTTAGTTTTAATTGGATTCGATGTCTGAACTAAGCATGCCTATGTATCCCTTTGAATGGGAATCAAAACCCACGCAGTTCTCCCTTCTTACAAAGGGGTTAGTTTAGCCTAGCTACTTTATCATGTTTTGATTGATTGATTAAAAGAGGATTAAATTAATTAATTAATTTAATTGATTACCGAGTTGATTAGTTAGCAACCTAGATGAATCAATTTAATTAACTAACTAAAAGAAGCAATGAAATTAAGGGAAAAGAAGCCTACTCGGATAGTGGGCGGCAGCTGGCTTTGGACGGCAAGCGGCGACTGGATTCAAATGGCGGGCGGCGACTGGCCTTGGATGGCAGACGGTAGGCAGCGGCTAGCATTGGATGGTGGGTGGAGGCTAGCCTTAGATGGCGGGGGCAACTAGCCTTGGATGCTAAGCAGCAACTAGCCTCGGATGGTAGGTGGTAGCTAGCCTTGAGCGACGAACACGAACCTTGGGCAAGAGACTTGCCTCAAACAAGTGGGTAGCAAAAAGCCTTAAACTAGTCAGGTAAAAATCGAGGAGAAACCCCCCAACTCGCTTTGCAAAGCAAGGAGCAAATGCAAAGCGTTTTGCTTGAAGTAATGCTTTTTAAGCTCTAGAAGTTGGTATTTTGAAGTGTGGGGAGGCCCTCTATATATAGGAGGAGGTTTGAAACATAGAAAACACAAAATTCCAATGTGAGATTGCAAAAAATTCAATTTTTACCGGAGTTACCATAGATGTCTTTGCGGTAGCATAGCCTTTTGCAATTTCGCAAAGGACTTTGCAACAGTGCCATAGAGCTCTGCTGCAAGGGGCCCGGCTTTCGCCTGTTTCACCCGTTTTCTCTCATTCTTGCTCATTTCTCATCCGTTTTACATAATTCTAGTTGCGTTCTACTCATTATTCAGTCCCAGATGATTTGAAGGGGTTTAAATGTCAAAAAGAAATATTTTGATTTTCCCATTTTGAGAGTTCTCAGCGTCTAAAAGTTTGTTCACTAAGCTTAAGTGCTTCTAAGGTTCAAACACATACTGGAAGGTGCAAATTAAGGGTTCATAGTTGCCCTCTCATCAAAATTGTCCTTGTCTGGTAGGCAGTTCTAATGAGTATGAACTTTAGAATGAAGTGGAAGCCCTCAGTATATTTGGGAGCGGTAGGAAGTTCTGATAAGAGATGCTCCTGGTATATTTAGGAGAGGCAAGAGGATGCCCCCGGTATATTTGGCAGTGGTAAGAAGTTCTGAAGAGGATGCCCCTAGTGTATTTAGGAGCAGCAGTAGGATGCCCCCGGTATATTTAGGAGCAGCAAGAAGAGAGGATGCCCCTAATATATTTGGGAGTGGCAAAAAGTTCTGAAGAGGATGCCCTCAATATATTTGGGAGCAGCAAGAGGATGCACCCGGTATATTTGGGAGTGGTAGGAGGATGCCTCCATTATATTTGGGAGCATTAGAAAGTTCTGAAGAGGATATCCCCGGTATATTTCAGAGTAGTAGAAGGATGCACCCGGTATATTTGGGAGCGTTAGAAAGTTCTGAAGAGGATGCCCCCGGTATATTTAGGAGCAGCAAGAAGAGAGGATGCCCCCAATATATTTGGGAGTGGCAAAAAGTTCTGAAGAGGATGCCCTCAATATATTTGGGAGCGGCAAGAGGATGCACCCGTTATATTTGGGAGTGGTAGGAGGATGCCTCCATTATATTTGGGAGCATTAGAAAGTTCTAAAGAGGATATCCCCGGTATATTTGGGAGTAGTAGGAGGATACACCCAATATATTTGGGAGTGTTAGAAAGTTCTGAGGAGGATGCCCCCAGTATATTTAGGAGCGGCAGGAGGATGCCCCCAATATATTTGGGAGTGACAAGAAGTTCTGAAGAGGATGCCCCCAGTATATTTGGGAGCTGCAAGAAGTTCTGAAAGGATGCCCCCGGTATATTTGGAAGCGGCAGGAGGATGCCCCCAGTATATTTGAGAGCATCAAGATGTTCTGAAAAGGATGCTCCTGATATATTTGGGAGCGGCAAGAAGTTCTGAAGAGGATGCCCCCGGTATATTTGGGAGCGTTAGGAAGTTCTGAAGAGGATGCCCCTAGTATATTTGGGAGCAGTAAGAGGATGCCCCTAATATATTTGGGAGCGATAGGAGGATACTCTCGGTATATTTGGGAGCGGCAAGAAGTTCTAAAGATGATGCTCCCAGTATATTTAGGAGCAGCAGGAGGATGCCCCTGGTATATTTGGGAGCGTTAGAAAGATCTAAAAAGGATGCCCTCGGTATATTTGGGAGCGTTAGGAAGTTCTAAAGAGGATACCCCCAGTATATTTAGAAGCAGTAAGAAGTTCTAAAGAGGATGCCTCCGGTATATTTGGGAGCGGCAGGACGATGCCCCCGGTATATTTGGGAGCGTTAGGAAGAAAATGGTAGTTCCTGTTTGATAGGAAAGAAGACAACCTTGTCTAGTAAGAATCGATAAAGTGATGATCCTATCTAGTAGGAAAGAGGATGACCCTATTTGGTAGGAATCGATGAAGTGGTCATCTTATCTAATAAGATTGAAAGCGACAATCCTGTCTAATAGGAATTGACAAAGTGGTGATCCTGTATGGTAGGAATGATGATGACAATCCTATCTAGTAGGATTGAAGGCGACGATCTTGTCTGGTGATAAGTGTAAAATTAGCTATATTTTATCTCCTATTTTTAAAGCATTTTATTGTTAAATTGAGTTTAATTTATTTGTTCAAGTGCTTTTTAGACTAATTTTTAGGAATTCTTTGAATTTTGGAGCACCATCGTCAATTTAGTTGGAATCAGGTGTTTTAGATCAAGGAACAGTGCCATCTCAAGACAATTTCCTACAATGACATGTCCAATGACACGGGCATGTCATTGAGCGTGTCATTTGCCTTGATTAAGCTAAGAAATAGTAGCTACGACATGCCCAGTGACATGGCCGTGTCACTGGCCGTGTCAGGCTAAATTTTGAGATATAAAAGTTGATTTTAGATAGAAGAGAGAGGAGCTCTTGGATTCATAAAAGAACACATTTTTTCTAGGTCAGAGAAAGAGTTTTAGCAGCGAGAACTAAAGGTAAAGATTGAAGTTTATCAAGTTTTAAGACAAGAATAGAAGATTCAATTTTGGATCACTCTTTTTCCTCTATGGATTGTTTGATTATTCTATCTTTTATCTTTCATTCTTGTCATTTTCTCATTATGAGCTAAATTCTTTATACCTAGATGGTTGATGAATCCTAGATTACCTTGTATGGATTGAATGAGTTTTTAATCAATTAAATCATTCATTGGTATTGATTTATCTTTATGATTTATATTTGTTATGTCTAATTGTTAATTGCATGCTTGATAATTGGAATCAGTTTTCTTGCTAATTGTCTTGAGAAAGCTTAGCTAGAATTGATCACTCTTAAAGGTTGAGAATTGATTGGGGTGTTAGAGATAGGCCTACAAGATTCTTTGGTTTATAGTTCCTTCATTTTAATGTTGTTCCTATTTAATTATAACTTGAGAAGAGATTCCTTTATAATACTTAGTAATTAGGGATTGAATTACTTGAGAGAGATTTCAATCTATCTTAGTAGAATGCCAATTCAATCTGATGTATGAGTTAAGTGAGTTCCATTCATGAAATACAATTAGGGTCTAGGAGGATTCAAACATCTAGGTAACTTCTTCCACGAATTCTTTATTTGCAACTCATTTACATTAGCTTAATTAAAGTTTAAATTTAGGATAATTATCTTAATTCAATTTTTACTCAACTTTTGATTAACTGAACAACAATTAACATTTGAGCTAGTACTTGAACCTTGTCTTTCCAGTGGAACGATAACTCACTCACTACTTTATTACTTATGTGATCTATACACTTGCAAAACACACATCATCTGGTAGGATCGATGAAGTGGTGATCCTGTCTAGTAGGAATGATGATGATGATCTTGTCTTTCTTTGAGAGTTTTGAAAATTGTCGTGATTCATGATCCTATTCAAATGCAAAAATGCTAGATAATTATGCAATGATCTAATACCTTGAACCTATGAAGGGTCAGTCCTTATATAAAAGTGTTGATCTTTAGGAGAAAGATGCCCCTATTTCAAAAAGGTAAATATTTGAAAGGGATGTGCCCCCACTTTAGAATGATAGAGGAAAATGGTTTGGTCATTTGGTTTTTAGTTGATAGGCTAGTTTAGAGGTGAAGATGGGCATGTCAGGTATGAGATTAGCTGGTTAATGGCTATCAGTTTGGCCTAGGCAGAAGCAAGGTGTGGTCTTGGAAAAGATCAAGCTATTTAGTTTAGATAGGTCAAACTTTGGTTTGAGGTTGAATTGGAGAGCTGGATCAAGAAGGTCAGGTTTTTGGTGATGATTAGTTTGGAAGGTTTGAAGGTCAACTTATGGGGCTTGTCCTTGGAGAAGTTCATGTGGAAGGCTTAGTCAGGTCTAGGACTTTGGCTTAGTTAGGTTGCAACCTTTAGGGAGTTTATTTTGAAGACTTGGTCAAGTTCTGCCTTTGGCTCGGTTAGGTCTAGTTTAGAGGACAGGTCAGGCTAGAAAATTAGTTAGGAAAGGTTTGGTCAGATTTGTCTTTGGAGGAGATTATGGTCTTTTGTGAATGTTGAAAGCTAGGCTTAGGCTTCTTAGTTTGGGCTTCATAGTGAAAGCTAGGCTTAGGCTTCATAGTTAAAGCTTTTGGGGAGTGGTTTCATGGTGAAGGGTTTTGGACTTGGGCTTCATAGTGAGGGCTTTTTGGTTTAGGCTTCATAGTGAAGGCTTTTGGGCTTCATGGAGAAGGTTTAAAGGCATAAAGGCTTTGGTTAAGGGTGCTTTGGACCTTTTTAGAGGATGGTTGGCTTCATCTTAGGTACAGTGTTAAAGGTTTTGGTTGCAGGCCTCATAGATAAGGGTTAGCCTTTTGACATCAGATTTTCTTGCCCATCTTACAGTTGGTAGGCTTTGACTCAATTGGACTTTATGGGTGATGCAATTTGCCAAGAAGGCTTAGTCTTTTCAAGGATGATGAGGTTTTGCCAATGAGACATGGGATGACTTAAGTGGTTTGAGCCCTTTTTAAGCTTTGCAAGACATGAGTTGATTTTAGTGATGTTAGAGAAAGCTGGTTTTAGGGATGATGAGTCTTGAAAGACTTAGGACCTTTGGTTTTGCCCATAAGCTTGGCCTTTAAAAGATGATGAGATTTTTCCAAGGAAATGGTGGTATGAGGCTTGAGTTTGAAAAGATGGAATGGTACATTTTGAAGTTAGGGAATGGTTCAAAGGCAGGTTGGAAATTTTGGAAAGAATCAAAGAAGTTGTATGGTTTTACTATCTGTAGAATGATTCATAGAGAAGAACATGCCAAGCTAACCTTGTTGTTTTGAGATTGAAGAGACTTTTAGAGCGACACTTTATTAGCTTAAATGTAGACAACAAACTGGATGAAAGGAAATGCCCTAAGGAGTGGCTGAAGGACTGATAAAAAGAAACAATTTGGAGATCATACTCCCAATGAGAGATAGGAACATGATAGACTAGCAATGTGAGATATCGTGCATAAGCTCTTTGAGCTAAGCAATGAGATGGATTAACAAAAGATGATGACCACCTAGAAAAACATGCCCCCACTGTGAGATAAGGGCGTAGAAGACAATATTATTTTAGAGAATGAGCAAGCTAATGAGGACGAATGACTTTGAAGACATAAGATGAGATGGATTGATTAAAGATGATTTGACAAACTTTGAATGATACGAAAGAAGATGACTAGAATGAGCTTTCTCGCTTTTTTTTTTTTCACTCTAACTTTTGCCTAAGCCACCCTTTTTGGGTTTTCAACTTAATGAGCTTGGATTAGTGAAAATTAAGAGAAAACATTCCACCATGACATGCTGCTTCGCTTTGAGGGGCTTTAACATTTGAATTTTGGATTTGAAGAACTTGTTGCCCCTTGTTGGGGTGTATCGTTTGCTTTTATGCTTTAATTACTTGATGAGAAGTCTATTTTCTGACCTTCTTTGGTTAAGATCTGGCAAAGCAATTATTAATGGCACTTCAATTATGGTGGATTTAATTGATGTTCATTTCTCTTTTTCTCCCTTTTCTCCTTTTTTTTCTCTCCCTTTTTTTTAAAGCTCATCCATGTTTAGACAAGTGCATAAATTATTAAAAAGATGTGAATGTTTTATTACAGTGGAAAATTTTATTACAAGGTAACAAAAAAGGAATCGACATGATTGACAAAAAATAAATAGAAAGGAAAATAAAATGACAGACACATACTCAAATTTAGACTCAAACTTTGGATTTAGACTCAGACTCAAACTCATACTTAGACTTAGGCTTGGAATTCAATCTCAGATAGGTTAGATTAGCTAAACTTGAACTCTTCCATGTCATGCCACTTGGGGCTAAGGTAAGGTGGGGTTGAATTAGGTTTGAGTTCTTCATAACTATTTAGGTCATTAGTGAGGAATTCAAGTTGAAATGATGTACTTTGGATGCAATCTTCAACCTTTGATGCGGTTGCGATCAAAGCCTTAAAAGTGGGTAGGTATTGGGTTAACAAATGGGCTCGGTAGGTTGGAAGTAGATTCTTGACAAAGATGTCCACTTGTTCTTACTTTGTTGGTTTATTTATCACTTGAGCAGCTTTAGCCCTCCACCTTATAAGGAACATGGCGAAAGACTCCTCTGGAAGCTGCTTGATGGTTTCCAAGTCATGCCTAGTGACATCCGTTTCATTGTTATAATTATATTGTTCAACAAAGGCACAGCAGATATCATCTCATGTCCTTTTCTTGCTCTTGTCTAGTGAAAGGAACCATTTACTGGTAACACCGATTAGTGATTGTTGGAACAGTTAAGCAAGGAGCTCATCATTAACTCCTAAAGGTTTCATTACCCCCACATATATCTTCAGATGGGTCTTGAGGCAAGTGGTTCCATTAAATCTTTCTAGCTTAGGCATTTTGAATTTAGGAGGAAGCTTGGCATTAAAGAATAAGGTTAAACTGTCCATATCAATTAGATCATCACGGTGCTTTAGTGATTTAATGATTCTTTCCATGGCTTTAAGTTTCTCCATGAGCAATCTAGTGTCTAGATAAGAGAAGACTTCCCCACCTTGGTCTAGATGTGAATTGGTTTGGCTAGGATTGGTCTGGTTCAAGATAAGGTTTGGGTTAGAATGGCTAAGGGTGGCCTGGTTAATCATAGCTTAAACTTCCTCAATAATGAATTGCCTTTGTTACTCAAATTGGGCTCGCTGAGCAGCTAGGATAGCCTGGAAAGGTTCTTCTTGCTTTTTAAGGACTCTAGTTACAAGTGTGGTCAAGGAAGCCATATCAAGCGGGTGGGCCCTTAGTACCTTCAAACCAAAGCAATGAAGTAAGTGATGGGTATAGAACAGAAGAGGTGATAAAGGTATAGATATGCAGATCCCAAGAGAAAAGGCTTCCTTATTGTGTCATGGGCCAACTATTTTTTGGGCTTAAGGCATGATGGGACAGATCTTTTAGGCTTAGGGTAGTAGCCTGAACTAAGGATATTGGGTTTAAGGTAGTGTGTTGAGCTAAAGTTATTGGGCTTAAGGGTAACATACTAGTTTTGAAAGGTAATGGGTCACGGACCGATGTCTTATGGCTAGGTTGGCAAGGTATGCATAAGAGGAGGGTACAAATGTTTTTAGGTTACAATTTAGGGCGAAGACATTTTGGGTAAGGTTAAGGTAATAGTGTTTAAGGTTAGAGGTGTTTGAGGTCAAAGCTAGGGAGATAAGGTTTTAGGTTTAGGGCTAAGGTATTAGTGTTTAGGATAAAGGCTAAGGTAACGGGGTAAGGTTTTAGGGTTAGGGTATTGGTGTTTAGGTTAAAGGCTAAGTTTTAGGTTAAAGGCTAACGTAAAGGGGTAAGGTTTAGGATTAGGATATTGGTGTTTAAGTTAAAGGCTAAGGTAAAAGAGTAAGGTTTAGGGTTAGGATATTGGTGTTTAGGTTAAAGGTTAAGGTAAAGGAGTAAGGTTTAGGGTGATGGCTTAAGGTTTGTGGGGGCAAAGGTGAATGGGATAGAGATGAGAGTGAGGTGTTTAAGGGGGAGGTGTTTGAATGGAGATAAGAATGTTACCTTTCTTTAGTTCAAGTTTCGACCTAGACTTAAGATGAATGCATATTTTGTTATACAATATGGATTCATGATATGCATGAGGAAAATATTTCATAAAAATGAAAAGATCCAAGGTTTTAATTATGGTACATACAACCTAAGGCTAGGATCTAAGTTCATTACATAAAAAGGTAAGGGTGGCTTGATTTGGGTACCCGTCACACTAGAGCAATGATATACCTAACCATATGTGAGTCAAGGAGCCTCGCGTGGTTCAACCAGTACGTGCATACTCGTTACACCTTTGAAAGGATCAAAGGATTCGTTGCGGGGTGGATGATTTCACTATCGGCGAATAGACCCAAGGAGGGTTACCCACTTGATGCTACTCACTATCCATTGTTTTCCTAGAATTAGGTTAGATGGCAAAGAGCCTATGCAAGTGATGCATGCAAAGTCACAATCATATTAAAAAGCCAAACTCTTTTTAAACCAATTAGTAGTCCACTTATTTTTTCTTTTTATTAAAAGAAAGTTACTCCCCAACTGTGAGGCCTTGCCCAAGCACTAGTCCAATCCGGTAAAGGGAATCGAAATGCTTATTTGGGAAAGAACTCATGAGGAACCCCTCGGGCTTATCTTTGATAGATTTGAAAATTATTTCTTAGGAGTCGCCACTTTAATTTATTTTTATTTAGGAAAATATAAGGAAAAAAACCCATTTAACACCAATTGTTACCTAAAAGGAAAAAGATCACTAGCCTCAAAACTAAAGAGGATTTGGGAACTAGGTTTTTGATTTATTTTAACAAAATAAGTTTAGCCAAGTAATATAAAAGTGACTTAAAATATATTTCATGAATAAATTAAAATGCATGAACAATTTATAATATGCATAATCATTCAATCCACAAAGTTTATACACAATTAGAATTCGAAATAAAAGAGAGTTAATATTACAATGAAATCCAAACTTAGGGGATATCTCCTCTAGCCCTTATGGGTTCTAGGGAAGTCACACATTCCCCTAATAACTAAGTAAAGGAAAGAAAAATAAAAGTAAGTGAAGAAGGTGATAAGAGGGAGAGTTGGTTAGTTTTAATTTGATTCGATGCCTAAACCAAGCATGCCTATGTATCCCTTTGAATGAGAATCAGAACTCACGCAGTTCTTCCTTCTTACGAAGGGGTTAGTTTAGCCTAGCCACTTTATCATGTTTTGATTGATTGATTAAAAGAGGGTTGAATTAATTAATTAATTTAATTAATTATCAAGTTGATTAGCTAGCAACCTAGATGAATCAATTTAATTAACTAACTAAAAGAAGCAATGAAATTAAGGGAAAAGAAGCTTATTCGGATGGTGGGCGGTGGCTAGCTTTAGACGACAGGCGGCGACTAGCTTCGGATGGTGGCCGGCAGCTGGCCTTGGATGGCGGACGGCAAGTGGTGGCTAGCGTTGGATGGCAAGCAGCAGCTAGCCTTGGATGGTGGGGGGCGACTAGCCTTGGATGTCAGGTGGCAGCTGGCCTTGAGCGGCGGACACGAGCCTTGGGCAAGAGACTTGCCTCAAACAGGCAGGCAACAGAAAGCTTTAAACTAGTTGGGTAGGAATCAAGGAGAAACCTCCCAACTCGCTTTGCAAAGCAAGGAGCAAATACAAAGTGTTTTGCTTGAAGTAATGCTTTTCAAACTCTAGAAGTTGGTGTTTTGAAGTGTGGGGAGGCCCTCTACATATTGGAGGAGGTTTGAAGCATAGAAAACACAAAATTCCAATGTGGGATTGTAAAAAATCAAATTTTCACCGGAGTTACCACAGAGGCCTTTACAATGCCGCAAAGGTCTTTGTGGTAGTGCCGCACAGCCCTTTGAAGTTCCGCAAAGGGCTTTATGCAGTGTCGCAGAGCTCTGCGACAATGAGCCCCACTTTTGCCCGTTTCACCCGTTTTTGCTCGTTCTTGCTTGTTTCTCATCCGTTTTGCATGATTCTAGTTGCATTATACTCATTATTCAACCCCAAATGATTTGAAAGGGTTCAAATGTCAAAAAGAAATATTTTGATTTTCCCATTTTGAGATTTCTTGTCTTTTGAAAGTTTGTTCACTAAGCTTAAGTGCTTCTAAAGTTCAAACACATAAAAGAAGGTGCAAAATTAAGGGTTCACAACCACCATATATTGATCTTCATTAAGGCTCAGTAGATTTAAACCCATCTAGTGTTGAAAGTTTGTCTTAGTAGATTTAATTGAAGCTTCAGATGGCAGTGAAGTAGTGGAATTGGTGTTAGAAGAAACCCGTGTCAAGAAAGAAAAGTCTAGACCACCCACCCAAAGGATTATCATAAAAGGATAGGAGATTAAACACCTACGTAAAAATATAAAGCATGTTAAAAGTCAACAAATAAAGTCGTAAAGGAAATGAGGGAACTAAAATATACCTTAGGTGGTGGAGGAATGGGAGATTCATTAGGAGAAGCTTTGTCCACATGAGTATCATTACTATTTATTGCAGTTTCTTAAGGATTTTTGCTAGAAGCAGAAGCAAACAAATAGAAGTAAAGGAGATTTTCTGACTCTTCTTCTTCATCATTGTGATATCCTTGTTTCTCTTCATTGTCAATACTACCATTAGATGATCAGCTTTCTTCAGATACCATGACTAGAGTCATAGAGGTATTAACAAACTAAAGGTATTTTGTTTGATCTCCTCAAACCAAGTGGAGTGGAAATTGGCTTGGTGATGCCTTTGCTAGTTTTATATATTTTAAAATTCTTGCTTCCTTTTAGAATAGTAAAGGTTTTGGGAACCTTTTTCACTGGTGTTGATTAAATGGCAGAAGAGTTACTAGAAATTGTCTGCCATTTCCTAGGTTATAAAGCAGGTGATGGAGGAGATAAGCCTGAAAAAATGAAAATAAAACATTAATAAAGGAACATAGTAGGCTTAAAGGCCATTAAAGAAAGAAAAAAAAAAGGTAAAGATGCATTTAATCAAATATCTGAGGAAGGGAACCAGGTACAAGTCCTCTATATACTGTAGATCACAAGCTATCAAAGGGATATGTGTCCTTAAGATGAAGCTCCAAGATGTCACAACAAGAAACATAGTCTCTCTTCACCAATTGCATCACAACATCTTTGGTGATAGTCTCAATTGTCAAAGAAAGATAAGGAAGCTTTAAGGAAAGTATGGCTTGAGAGAGCCCAAATTGGCAGCTCCACAAACATGGGAGGTACTAGTATATCTTAAGTGGACTAGCTAAAGGAACGTTAGCAAAAGATAAGGAACCTCTTGCTATGAGTAGTTGACTACAAGAGAAGGCATAAAAGAGTTCATTCTTTAGGATAACTAGATCATCAAGTACAAAGTGTAACCATCCAAGTTTATGGTAAGTGCTATCATAATTTGTTAACTAAATATCTAGTTGAATAAGAGACCAAATATAGAGAGAATGAAAGAAGGAAATACACTCATGAAACCCAAGTGAGCACTTAGTGGTCATAATTCTATAGCTCAAAGCTAAAAGAGTGTTAGTAGGCTCAGATGCTCTTAACTCAGGAAAATAAGCCAACAACCATACCTAAAGAATATATTAACCTTCGCCAATTTTGGAAAAGGGAACTTCAGCGGTGTATTCTGAAGTGCATGATAAGTGGAAGTTAGAAGCATAGTCCCCAAAGCGTGTTCCCCTCTCACAGCTAAGGATCTAGCAAGTGGCAGGTAATCCATTAAGGGTGTCCCTAAAACTGAACAAAAAAGGAACTTGTAGATTAAAACCCAAAGAAACTCAATATGTTCTTCTAAAGAAATAACTTTAGTAGTAGACTTATGCCACTTGCTGATAACACTTGATAAGAACTATAGGAGGTGAAGTTTGAATAATGTTGAGGAAGGACAGGATCCTAGGGATCTATTGGTCAAGGAGTATCGTGGCCTATAATGGGAAGGCCAATGAGAAAGAAGATGTCTTTCGAAGTGATAGAGGTAAGCCCAAATGGAAAAATAAATGAATTGAGACTAAGGGACCAAAACCTCAAGGCCACACAAAGTAAATCAGGCTCCATTATAATTGGTTGAAGACTTGAGAGATTAATTCAAAAATTCCAAGTTTCTTCTAGGTGTTATCAAAATGAGGAAGCAACCTATAAGCCCATTGGTGCCACTCATCAAAAAGCTTAGGCCAAGATTTAATTTTTCTAGAAGACTCAAGTGAGTTGAGTTTTTAGACAAAAACAACTCATTAGAATCATCAAGAGGATAAGGAAAATCAGTAGGTGCAAAAGATTTTGGTCCAATGCCAAGGAGATAACCTTTTTTAGAAGATTTTAGGGCAAAATCCTCAAAACTAAAGCTACAAGAAAGAAATGACTTCATAAGTATTATAAAGAAAGAGCAACAAACACATAAGAATGGAAGTTACTTGAATAGCACATGAGGACGAAGTTCTTCAATAAGGAAATTTATAAAGGGATCACTCTATTAAAAGGGGATTGGTAGCATGACATCAAGGAGCAAATCTATTAAGATGGACAAAAGTTTGATCATTTACATCAGAGGTTATGTAATTGGAATTAGAAGAGGGAAGATGAGTGCTTACGCTAAGTAATTGCATCAAATGTTGAAAAGGCATCACCAAAAAAAAGGTGTCATTAAAAGAACTCAAATCAAAGTTCAAATGTTAAAAGAAGATACCTGTGCTACTTCTCAATCCCTGGGATGGACAGAAGTGAAAGCTGCGGTGATAGTAGACGTAGAAGGACCTACTAAAGAAGAAGATACAGGATCCATTGTACCAGCTGCAAAAATAAAGTACAAATTTATTTGGTGCCAAATTAAAGTAAGCTATATTATTTAAGAGTTTATTTTGTTTGGAACTGAATAAACACAAGTTACAATTATGTACCTTAGCAATTCATTAAAATTCATGGTGACATGGGTGTTTTGGGCCAAAAATCAAGGTTCCATTGTCTAAAGACCTTTTGAGCATCAAAGAACATAAAATATTCACTCAATAACATAGTTACCCAACCTTCTTAACTAATCAACTCAAATTACCCATCCAAGGCCGAAATAGCCTTTTAATTTTAGGCCATGCCATATTCATAAAAAAAAATTTGATAGGAAATGCCAAGATATCAAAAATCTCCAAAATAAGCTCCTTGCCCTAATTGGATAGAAAAATGGGTTTTTATCCATGAGGCATCAGGAAAAATTATTAGAGTATCAAAAAAATTTAGAACCTAGAATTATGGTTGGAAGTTTAGTAAAGATTAGCATGTAGAGTCAAATGTTTTCAAGTTTGATTAATATGCTAATGATCCTTTAGCTATTTGGCCAAAGATAGTTTGCTTTAATTGGCAAATTATTTTTTCAAACTAAAATTACCATATCAATTGACAAACTAAGGTTCTACATTTTATTAATGACCATGTAAGACCTGTCGTCATACTAGTTTGGTTTTACTCTTCCATTTGGTGGTTTAAATGGTAGCTACTTTGTTCAAATTCACTTTGATTGCCATTGAAAAATGGTACCCGAACCTAAAGAGTCCATTTTTCGTTCACATTTTCAAGTAAAATGTAAGATCTAATACACTGAAAGAACCCAAATTATAGTTATTCATGTCTAATTGTTATCAATTTAAGTGTATAAACCTTCTTTAAGAGGCCAACATATGGCCATTTAGACTCAATCATTATTTCTTGAATGATTTTTCAAAAGCTAAAAATCTCAAAGTTTAGTGTCTTGGCATAATTGGCCAAGAAATAGTTTCAAAACTAGGTGATGATAAAATAAAAGAGCAAGACAATAAAAAGTATGGTTGTCAACCATAAAGCCTCAAGTGGAAGTATAAGAGTATTGAAGGAAACTGTAAAATCTTGAGAAATTTCCAAAAAGCATTTTTTTCCTAATACTCTATGCGTCTTTTGGTTAAAAGGAAATTTTTATGAAATCCAATATCATATAAAATTCTCAAGGTCCTTCACATTTATACATTTTCCTTGGAATCTTGCTCTTTAGGCCTAGCTATATTGCTTGAATTTGGTCAAAATTACTTATTTTGGGTAAAACCATTCCATTCTTTTTAAGGTAAAACCACCAATATGTGGAAAGTTGGTGAGAGTTTTATACTTACCTCATATTCAAAGCTCACCAACACTAAGTTCCATAGCCAATTCATGGCTTTAATTGGTTTATTCATGTGAGTAAAATTTTTCTCAAGTCCAAAATTTTGGTAGTTCCCTTTTTTATGCTAAAAATAGCGAATAAGGCTAAAACATGACCAAACAATTATTTACCGTGATTTTGGAGTTAAAAGTCATTAAAACCTAAAGAAACTTTAACATACCAAGCCAAGCTCACCTTACCTAATTTTCCAATACTTGGCTAATGCACATACATCAAAGAAATAGAGCCTAAATCCACCTAGCTCACATTCAATCTAAATACAAAAGCAAAGAACATCAAGTCAAATTTACCATTATCAATTTTGTTTTTGATGCATTGAATCGTCAAAATGCCATTGTGTTGTTAAGGCCTAAATCCTTGTCAAATTGTATGGCTCTATCATTGTCACATCCCAATTTTAGAGATATGACAATCCTAGAACATGGGGAGACATAAGGTCACCCATGCTCGTAGAACCCACTTAAATATATGCAAATCATGCCTAGGATCATATCAAACCTTATACAATAATTCATTTAAAACATTTTATGAAAACCTTTAATTACGGAAGACAATCATTAGACACTTCACATATAATTCCATAAGAAAATAATATTCATAATTCACTTATAAACCTTAATAAATCACATCTCAAAATAAACATCAAAAGTAAACATTCCTGGAGAATCTAATGACAATACTTCATAGCATGGTATTATTAATGACTTTGACAAGGAATCCCCAAGCGAAGTAGAATGCTTGAGCCATCACCTTATCTCCTCACATTTGCTCACCCGGAACCACACAAAGAAAAAGGGATGAGATAGATGATCTAAACGATAAAGCACATATATTAACACATATTCCTTTGTAAAGGAAACTCATAGCTTGTACACATAGTTCATAATTTTCAATTCATGAATTAGGTTGCAATTTAGCAAGGGTTCAATTTAACAAGTTTGCAGAAATCACACTTATAACACATAGAGAGTGGAGGCTATTGCTCTACCACTCAAACACATAGAGGAGAGGTGAGGTGGCCTTAAACCAAATTCCAACTCCTATCACTTATAAGGCGTGAAGCTTATCAAGCCCCATGGTTAGAATCGCCCCTTTCTAGCTGAGGTCGATACACTACCCATGTCCATCGAGTTAAGATCATGTGCATAGGTTTCAATGATTGCCCACATCAACACGAGGACTTCTACATAAAGGGTTAAAGGTACCATAGCTAAAGCTATTGGTATTCACATATAACAATAACATTTAAGGCAACAATAACATGTTTCACAATAGCAATAGCAGTTTAACTTATTGATCAAAAGACACAAGAATAGTGTAGTTCTAGAAAGAATATAAGTTAGGGTAATAATCATAAAAAATTATCATTGGATAAACAAAAGTGGTTTTTGGACCAATTGTCCTTTGGCAACCCAAGCTTTACAAAGAAATCACTTAATCATATTTTAGGATAGAAAGAACTTGGGTTTTAAAGATCACAAATAAAAATAGCTCGCATATTTGTAACATAACTTAATGTTACTCACACTTGTAGAATGAATACAATGTTGCCCTAGGACCGTCACATTTTCGAGATTTTGGGGTGTGACAATATGTGAGCAATAAGAGTTGGATTTGGTAGTGTTTTAAAGATTTGCAATGATATTGCCATTCTTTATCTATTTCTCCCTCTAATTTGATATGTGGAAAGAGATTTCACTAATCCTTTGCAAATTTGATTGGCATTTATTCGAAGTAATTATTTTTTTAGTTCGTTTGCATATAAATTTGATGGAAAAATGATATGTTTTATGATATATATGATCAACATATAAAGTACTTATTAGTCAATTATCAAATTATTCATGATTTTGCTATATCAATTAGTATATCTTTTTGTTAATTTATTTCAGTCCTTTAAATGGATTCTTTAAGATGGATCAACTATATATGTTTTGTTTAGAAGCATCTCATCTCTCTTTAATAATATAAGATTTGATAGTAAATATTTCAATTATTAATTGTCGTGAGATATAGAGATAGTAAATGAAAATTTGAATTAAAAAATCAAGGGTAATAGTTTTTGCATTAACAAATCTCAATTTCTCTCATTACCATTCTTTTCAACACTTTTAATTTTTAACTGTCATGAATTTTCATCCCAACATAATACAAATTTCAAAATTTTATTCATTATATGTAATGTTCTATGATAATAAATAATTATATTATTTAATGATTAAAAAATAGAATAGAATACGTCTATCTACCACTCACCATAAATTTATCTAATGCAAATTCATATAAAATTTAATTTGATGATTTTCTAACATTTTCTATGATCACTTAAAATTAATATATTATCATAATTTAAATTATTCCAATTAAGAAAATGCAAGATGAAATTAAAATATATTTATAAGAATGTCAAAATAATTTAAAATAAACTACTATTTTCTTTTAAATTATAAAAAATTGAGAATATAACTACTAAAAATTATATAAAAGTTTAAAATTATTATTTGCTACATATAAAGTACAATGTTCCTTAATTACTATTTTTTATAAATATTCTTTATAATAACACTATTGTTTTTTAACACTATTATTTTTATTTTTATTTTTTTTGATATCCATTACAATTATATAATTAAAAATATAAATTTATCTTAAAAATTTAAAAATACAATTATAAAGTTTCGTGCAACACACAAACATTGAATAACTTTCAACAAGTTCTTATAGATCATATATTACATATTCATACATAAACATGATTAATTAAATGAATTATATTGTCATTACGAATTATGTGTATCAATCAGTTTATATCTTATTTTTTGATGTATAATAAATGAGATGACCTATTTATATTATAAAATTATTTATTCTTAATTAATTGTTATCTATACAAAGGATTAATTTTGATTAGTTTCATTCCTAACCAAAGAAGAATATCACAAGAAGAATGAAAACAAGACTTCTAGTTTTTTTTTTTTTTTTTAAAAAAAAAATTGTAGTAGGAGAAATGTTACTTTCAAATATAAATCAATGGGGACTTAATAAGGGCATGTAGAAGATTCGTAGGGTAGTAGGACAATATGTTCGTTAGGGAGACATTAAATTGGACAATAATTATATTATAATGTACCTACAATTACATGATTCTTGTCTTTGTCTATTGTCTTGTATTTTTCATCTAATTCTTTCTTTCTTTATCATATTCCTATTTATTCTCTTGTTACAATTAAACGCCATTTTTGCTTACATCTTTCTTGCTTTTCTTTTTAATTTTGACAATTTAAGTAGTTGGGTTAGGACTAAGAACTTGTGCTTAATCTGTTATTTCATCTTCTATTCATCATTTGGAATTATTTATTCATTGATGTTGGTTTTTTTTAATTGACCGTTTGTATTATTTATCCTAGCCACAAGCACTTATCAAGTCAAACAAAACACTTGTTTTCTTGTACAATAAGTCAATAATTGTTTTCATCATATTGATGAAAATTTTCATGTCACTCAATGAATTTGAATCAAACATTTCGTTTCAATTTTTCTTTTGAGTATTAAATAGGTTATTATACATCATTCATGTTTGACACGTAGCATTGCTTTTTCCCATATTATAGCTACTTTTAATATTCCATTTAGGGTAAATTATATTTTCTCCAAAATCAAGTGAAAAAAGCAAAAACAGTAAAAAATAAAAAAAAAATTCAAAAGCAGGATACTGCACAAAAATATTAAATCTTGAGTATATTTTAATTATTCAATTAAAATTTTATAAATTTTTATTAGTCAAATTAAAAAAAAAAGTCAAATAAATTAATAAAATTAATTTTTTTTTTCTAGTTTTATTCTTGGAGAGAAAATCCCAAACCTCACTCTTTACAATGTTCTCTCCTTAAATTGCGCACATTTAATCTTATCAATCCTAATGCCACTTGCAAACTCAGGACCACCTTTCTTGAACATTTGTTTTCATAAAATGGGAAGAACATGGAGTTGAAGTTTTGTTTAAGTTAATAGTGTAAGAAAACATCTGCAAATCAATCAAGCAATTTCACACATGGAATGCATATATAATAATTGAAAATAATCATGAGATAGGATTTTAGAGATGTAGGTGTACTGAAGATTTCAAAAAATAAAGACATCAAGTATCATAGCATAACACGTAAAATTTTTAACGAGGCAAACAAAACTTATCATAATGGTCATTGAACGTTCAAATCAGTGATTAAATTGTATATATACATATATATATTCTCTCCACTCTGTTTCAAAATATTTATTATTTTAGAAATTTTTTAATTTATTTATTGTTTTAGAATTTCAAGAAAATATTTTTTTTTAACTTTACACTTCATTTATTTCTTCAATAAACATTTGTATTAATTATTTTTATTTCTTTATATTAAAATAAAAAAATATTTTAATCTTTTTACTTTAAAATTATGACAATTTAATAACTTTTTAATTTATGTGTTAATATTTTAAATGATAAATATTTTGAAACGAAAGGAAAATTCTATTTTATGAAAAGATGGGATGTTGGTGAAGTTGAGGAGAGAATTAGGAGACAAAAAGGATCAATTGAATGGTGGAGAAAAGAAAATTAATATGCGACTTAAGGGTAAAATCGATATTTTAATACCATTTAATAGAAAAATTAATGGAAGAATCAACAACCAGACATAATTAAATCACAGAGATGAGTTCATTAAATTCCATTTAATAGAAAAATTAATGAAAGAATCAACAACTAGATATAACTAAATCACAGGGATGAGTTCATTAAATTTTTAAAATAGAAGTCTTGAATTATTAATTTGCCCAATTCTTAAAGACTAAATAATAATTAATCTAAAAGATAATATTAGATATTTAATTATAAATTATGCGATATGGTAATATGATTTATGAGATTACAAGGATTTTAGCATAATCATGAATTCAATAATTCATTTGAATAATTAGTCATTTAAAATAATTAAGCATTTTAAATTTAAAATCATGCCAATTTGGTTATAATTTTACATTTGAAACTTAAATCTAATTCTAAATGTCAAAAAATTTCAAATGATTACTATCCAAATGTATCATAATTGTTTATATAAACAAAATATGAAAAATTGGCCAGCATCTATTAAAAATTTCAATTTTTTTTATTCTCATATTCTTGATTTAAAAAAAAAAAAAAAAAGCAAACAATTTCGATTCTTTCAAAATTTTGTTTTCTTATTAATATATATTTGGTCAAGTGGGTTATATTTTACATTAGGCCACCCCAACGAGTCCGTGTCATTTTGAGTTCTAAACAAATTCAGTCAGATGGAAGATCAAGTTAGAAAAGATAAGTTTAAGAATATGCCACCTCTAATTCCATAATTGTCCTTGATGTTCTTGTTAGAATTTACTAGCCCAAGATATGCATATATAAGATGAAACCACAAATATTATAGTAATGACTTTAATGCTTTTTTTCAGAAATAAATCTACCTAATAAAATAGAACAACACAATAATCAATTTTAATGCTTTTTTCGTAAATAAATCTAATTAATAAAATAGAACAATAAAATAATCAACCACATTTTTGTATCCATGGAACAGATCATAGGGTCATCATTTCTCAATCTACAAGTACTTAATGAGCATAGATTAACATATCTCATAAATAAGAGAGATGAATGTTTACTCTAAAATAATTAATCTGGTCGATTAATTAATTAAAGCCACAATCTTTAAATTATTTTAGTTCAGGGTTCATATCTCAGTACGATCAATCCGCCATATTTAATTATGTTTTTGGTATTTTTATATTAATTAAATAGTAAAAATAAATAAATTAGGTCTACTATATGTAGGCATCAGAGTGTCATCAAAGTTAACTTAAGGATCTATGCAAAGGGAAAGATAATCTAAAATTTTGGTATGTGGGCTTCTAATACCATCAAGTAGCACTTTAAGTGTCTAACATATAGGTCACAAAAGCCATCAACTAAAGTTGAATATATAGGCACTAGCCATCAATTCGAGATGGTGACCACATAGAGCAATTTGAAAGAATTTGAGTATTTTATTGAGTTACATGATAAGAAAAATTGTAAGACTAATTTTTTACGCCCGATTTATAGGGGTTGCATCATGGAAAAATTATAATTACAAAGCCTACAAGATTCCTAACCCTAAAAGAAAATACCAACCAGATGAGCTTATTATACATAAAACAAGCCTAAGTAATTATTTATAAATTTTTTAGTACAACAGGAAGAATTTATAAATGTGGGCTTTCAGATGATTGTGCCTAATTTTTGGGCTAGTGTCACCCCTTTATCTTAAAGAGACGAAGGGTTGGACCCTTACATAGCCAATCAAAGCAAGTAATTAAAATTCTCTTCGAGGTAGTCAAACCATCATACCACTTCACCTTCCAATATGGCCGATGTGTAGTTGACTCATAATTGTATTTGTCAAAGACGTATTTTATTAAAACAAGGGTTCATCTATTATATCTACCGAACGTACCCCTAGCTTCCTCCAGTCCAATTATTAAAGCTTCATATTCAGCTTGATTATTCATACATAGGAAACCAAGCATGAACCCAAGCTTTATCATGATGCCCTTTCACGAGGTCAACACTATGTCTATCCCTAGCCAAACTTGTAGTTCTCAAGCCATCAAACCATATTGATGGACTCCTCTATGGTCTCTTCTTTGGGTGGGTGATATGCCAAAAAATCATTTAAAGCATGTCCCTTGATAGCTTTTTAAGGCACATACTGGAATGCAAACTCAGATAATGCCATGACTCTTTTGCCTATTTTATTTCCTAGAAATGACTAAAAGAAAATATACTTAATTACATCGATCCTACTCACCACCAAGATGACTACTAGGAGCATGTAATACCTTAGCTTTGTGCATGAAAAATATAGCATTAGGCATAATTTTTCGACCGATGTGTACTTCACCTCATGTTGGCTTAGGCTCCTACTAAGATAAATTTTCCCTTTAAATCCTTCTTGCTTATGAGCTAGCATGGTTCTAATGGAATCATATAAAGTTGAAATATAGAGGATCAAAGGTTGATTCAGTCATAAAGGAGTCATCATAAGAGGTTTGGTTAGGTAAGCTTTTATCTTATTGAATACTACTTAGTGTTCTTTAGTCTATTTGAACTCGACATCATTCTTAATCTTCAGAAGTCTGCACCATGGTCGAAGCTTCCTAGCTATGTTAGCAATAAATCTCCTTAGAAAATTAATTTGCCTTATTAACCTCAATAGTTCCTTCTTGGTTCGGGGTAGTTGGTCTTTAATGATAGCTTTTTCCTTGTTCTTGTCAACTTCTATCACCCCCTTCTAATGCACTAAGAACCCAAGGAAGTTTCCTATTGATACTTTAAGTGCATACTTTAAAGGGATTATTTTCAACTTGTGTACCCTCATTCTCTCAAAGGACTTTTATAGATTAGCTAGATGTTATTCTTCCTGCTTAGACTGAACCAATACATCATCAATATAAAATTCCATGAATTTTCATACCATGAAAGATCGTGTTCATTGCCCTTTAGTAAGTAGCCCCAATGTTCTTTAGGTTGAATGGCATTACGACCCATTCATATGCTTTGATCGATTTGTTAACCTAAATAGGCTACTGATATGATGTTAATGATAACAAAAAAAATTAGAAGACAAATTGGCTGTGTGTTTTGCTTGTGTTATTCTAATCTATTTTGCATGTTAAGAGAATCACCTAACTTGATGTTTGGCATATTAAGAAGAAGATAAAATCAGTTGGCCAATCCTTCAAGAGTTTGAAATATGGTGTGAAGTCCATAAAGATCAATTAGAAGACTACACCAAAGAACTAAGGTAGATCCACTAAAGATAAAGAGCTTTGGTAAGAGTCTTTAATTTCTATGTTAAATAGTTTAGAAGGCTTGCTCAAGTTGAAATTTTCTTTTTAAATTAATTTTTTAGAATTAATTAAAAAGTTTTAAAATAAAAGAAATTAACTTTTGAGAATTTATAAGTTAAAAGGAAAATTAAAAGACATAGAAATATTAGATGACTAGGAACCTTACATATTAAGACTTTTAAAAATTTGTCTCTCAAAAGAAATATAATTTAGCTAAACTCAGTTGACCTACATACATATTAAAATATCAAAAGAACTAATATGTTTTTCAAAAAAATAAAAAGAGAGTGGTTAGTGAGATGTCGCTTTCATAAGCACTATAAAGCAAGTGGTCCATACAGACAGCTATCTGACCTATTTAATGATCCTGCATTTTGTCTAATTGACTTCAAAACGAATAAAACAAAAAGCTAACTAAGCTCTGAAAAGTAGATAACTATTGTCTTATGTATTTGTACAATAGACAACTAGTTAAAACTATTTTGAAATTAAAATGTTCCCTCTCTCTTTTCCCTCTAAATTTTGCCTATAAAAATGCCACCTTAGACTACTTCTAAAATGATGAGGTTAAGGTTTTTGTGTAAGCTTCAAAGAAAAATAATTTTCAAAACATTCAAAACCTCCATCCATGAGCTTAAATGTTTTTTCAAAATTCTAGTTATCTGATTTTATGATGAAGTTAGGCGTTTTCAAAATTAATTTAAGTAAAAAAAAATTATCTTTAAAATCTTCATCCATGAGCCTAAATATTTTTATCAAATTCTAATTTGTTGATTCTATAAGAAAATTTCTTCTTGGGAAAAATTTAATTTTATATAGGATTATTGTAATTTAGTCATCCAATAGTTTGTTTTTGTATAAAGTTTTCACATGGCATCTTATAAGCTAGAGAGAAGTTGTAAAACCTAGTGACATTTAAGGGTAGAGGTTTCACGTAGCACTTGGTAGGGTAATGAGAGATTGCAAGCACCTTTGAATATATGGGCAAGAAGGTGGGGATAACTTTCTCGAGTAGTCTTTTAGGATTATTAGCAGATATTGTAATAGGCTTGACATTGGATTGCTAATAGAGTTGCTTAGTGGAGAAAAACATCTCAAAGTGGATTATTTTAAGGACTAGATATAGGCAATAGGGCCAAACTAGTATAAATTACTATGTCATTTTTCTCTTCTCTATTCTCGTACTCATCTACTTTCTCTTTATGTTTCTGCCTCTATTAATTTCCTTTGCTGGTTGATCTAATATGATATTCATTGAAAACAAACTTGATTATTGAAATCCACTTTTATTAATTCCAATGATATAAAGTGACTCACTTAAAGATTAAATTGGTTTATCTTACTTGCAATATATTTAATTCTATGCCAATTCAAATAGTCATCTAAGTTTAGTCTGAAACAAAAGTAGCACAAGTCTTATAATAGACCAGATGTTCAACTTTGATCATTAGGCTACTAAAACACTTTTAGATGTCTATTTAACAATATTTTTCTTTTAGATGTCTATTTAACAATATTTTTAATTTTTCCATTGAAAAATAGTCATCTAATAGATACAATAACAAAATCAGCATAAGTCCTGCATAAGTCCTATGATCGATAAGATGTCTAACTTTGATCACTATATAGCTGGAACTTATCTAGATGTCTATTAAAAGATAATATTAGATATTTAATTATAATTTGCGAGATTGTCATATGGTAATATGATTTGTGAGATTGTGAGGACTTGAGCCTAACTATGAATTTAAGAATTTATTTGAATAACTAGTTATTTGAAATAATTAAGCATTTCAAATTTAAGATCATGCTAATTTTGTTATATTTTTATATTTGAAACTTAAACCTAAATCTAAATCTCAAAAATTTTCAAATGATTTCTATCCAAATATATTATAATTGTATATGTAAACAAAATATGAAAAATTAGTCAACATCTATTACAAAATTTCAATTTTTTTTATTGTAATCTTCTTGATTTAAAAAAAAAAAAAAAAAAAGCAAACAACATCGATTCTTTCAAAATTTTGTTTTCTTATGAATACATATTTGGTCAAGTAGGTTTAATTCTTTAAAGTCGATGAAGTTATAAATAATATGTGTCTTTTAACTTTGATAAAATCTATAATAACTTCTATCTCATAAATATAATGAAATCATATTAATATAAAATTAATTATTAATAATTATGCTAAATAAGTACAAACCATGAGCAATATCAAATTTAAAATCTCAATTTAAATTTCTTAACCAAATTAGAGATATACAACTCCAATAAATATATTTTATCCAATTATAAAGTATTAACATTCTTTTAGCATAAAGCAACTAGATCATAAAATGATTAAATTTTGAATGTTTTCAACAAAATTATTACTAAAGAGCAATAAATCCAAGCCACAGTAGCAAAAAAAAAAAAATTAGCAATCTAATAATCAAATAGAAAATTTTAGCAATTTAATAATCAAATAAAACCAATAAATTAATAATGAAATATATGATTAAAAAAACTTTTCAATTAAAATACCTCTAAGAAAACCATAAGTGAACCACTTAATAAATTATTTAAGACCCAATTTAAGAATTCAGGCATCTAGTACACATGATAAATAATTCTTGCTCATGATGTCGAGGGCTATAAATTTGAGTTTTGTTAAATTCAATATTGTTTATACAAAAATAAGTAATATGTTAAATGGTATCATAATTAAATCAGTCTTTTAAAGACTCATAAACAATATATTTAGTTCTTTAGGAATGTAGAATATCAGTTCTTTAACAAATTAGAATACTAGTTTCTCAATGATTTAAAATACTTAGTTCTTCAAGAAGTAAAGTACAGATTCTTTAGGAATTTTTATTTATTTATTTATTTAATTAGTTTTTCAAGAACTATAGAAAATATTTATTTTTCAAGAACTGTAGAGAATGCTAGTTCTACAGGAATTGGAGAAGTTATTAGTTCTTTAAAAACTCTAGAGAATACTAATTCTTTAAAAACTGTAGAGAACACTAATTTTTCAGAAACTGTAGAGAATACTAATTCTTCAGAAACTGTAAAGAATACTAATTCTTCAGGAACTGTAAAGAATACTAATTCTTCATGAACTATAGATATTATTAATTCTTCACGAACTATAGATAATACTAATTCTTCAGGAACTAAAGTTTAAAATATAATGCCTTCAGGAACTATAGATATTACTTCTTCATGAACTATAGATAATATTAATTCTTCAGGAACTAAAATTTAAAATATAATGTTAGTTCTTTAGGAATTAGAATTTAAAATATAGTGATAATTCTTGAGGAACTAGAATTTAAAATATATTGATAATTCTTTAGCAACTAGAATTTAATTAATTAATCATTAAATAGTATATCAAATCTTTATAAATCTAAAAAAAACGATTTGAGGAACAATAATAAAAAAAATGTTTAACTATTCATAATATAGTATTTTATCGTTTCTTTATCAAATAGTTTTCTCTATGCTAGTTTTTTAATTAATTATTTAGAATATTTAATTAATAAATTAAAATCTTTATGAATAATAATAAAAAAAAACTGATTAACTAGTCTCAAAAAAAAAATCGCAAGTATATTTCAAAAAAAAAATTATGGTTTGGCTGTTAATTTATATATTAAGTTACAGTAGTTTTGAAATTTTTTTTTTCAATTTCAGAGAATTTGAGTATTTTTTACAACCGTTTGTAAAGGTTGTACCATGGAAAAGTTATAATTACAAAGCCTCCAAGATTCCTCACCCTAATGAGCTCATTATGCACAAAATAGGCCCAAGTAATTATTTATAAATTTTTTAGTACAACAGGAAGAATTTATAAACGTGGGTTGATTGTGCCTTATTTTTGGGCTTTTCTGATGATTTGTCTTAAAGAGATGAAGGGTAGCACCCTTACAGAGTCATCCAAAGCAACTAATTAAAATTCTCTTCAAGTCAGTCAAACCATCATACCACTTTGCCTTCCAATATGGCCAAAGTGCAGTTGACTCATAATTGTATTCGTCAGAGACTTGTTTTATTAAAACAGGGGATCATCTCTTATATATACCGAACGTACCCCTAGCTTAGCAAGAATCTGCAGTCCAATTATCAAAGGTTTAGATTGGCGTGATTATTCGTACATGGGAAACCAAGCATGAACCCAAGCTTTATCATGATGACCTTTCGTGAGGTCAACACTATATCTGCCCCTAGTCAAACTTATGCTTCTCAAGCCATCAAACCATATTTTTTAGGAGTCACTGAATATGCAATTGATGGACTCCTCTATGGTCTCTTCTTTGGTTGGGTGATGTGCTAAAAAATCATTTAAAGCATGTCCCTTAATAGCTTTTTAAGGCGCATATTGCAATGCAAACTCAAATAATGCCATGACCCTTTTGCCTATTTTATTTCTTAGAAATGACCAAAAGAAAATATACTTAATTACATCGATACTATTCGCCACCAAGATGACTACTAGGAGTATGTAATACCTTAGCTTCATGCATGAAAAATATAGCATTAGGCACAATTTTTTGACTGATGTGTACTTCACATCATGTTGGCTTAGGCTCCTACTAAGATAAATCACCCCCTTAAATTCTTTTTGCTCCTGAGCTAGCATGCTTCTAATGGAATCATTTAAAGCTGAAATATAAAGGATCAAAGGTTGACTCGATCATGGAGGAGTCATCATAAGAGGTTTGGTTAGGTAAGCATTTATCTTATCGAATACTACTTAGTGTTCTTCATAAATTTGAACTTAGCATCATTCTTAATCCTCATATTTGCACTATGATCGAAGCTTCCCAGCTATGTTAGCAATGAATCTCCTTAGAAAATTAATTTGCCCTATTAACCTCGATAGGTCCTTCTTGGTTCAGGGTGGTTGGTCTTTAATGATAGCTTTTTCCTTATTCTTGCCAACTTTTACCCCCTCTAATGTGCAAAGAACCTAAGGAAGTTTCTTGCTAATACTTCAAATGCACACTTTAAAGGGATTATTTTCAACTTGTGTACCCTTATTCTCTCAAAGGACTTTTATAAATTAGCTAGATTTTTTTCTTCTTGCTAAGACTGAACCACTACATCGTCAATATAAAATTCTATGAATTTCCCAATCATGTCATGAAAGATCGTGTTCATTGCCCTTTGTTAAGTAGCCCCAATGTTCTTTAGGTCAAATGGCATATGACCCTTCATATGCTTTAATTGGCCTGTTAGCCCAAATAGGCTATTGATATGATGTTGATGATAACAAAAGAATTAGAAGACCACTTGGTATACTAAACTATTTTGTAGGTTAAGAGAATCACCTAACTTAAAGTTTGGCATACTAAGAAGAAGATAAAATCAGTTGGCCAATCCTTCAAGAGTTTGAAATACGGTGTGAAGTCTACAAAAATCAATTAGAAGACTACACCAAGGAACTAAGGTAGATCTATTGAAGATAAAGAACTTCAGTAAGAGTATTTAATTTCTATGTTAAATAATTTAGAAGGCTTGTCCAACCTAAAAATTTCTTTTCAAATTAGTTTTTCAGAATTAATTAAAAAGTTTTAAAATGAAAGAAATTAACTTTTGAGAATTTCTAAGTTAAAAGGAAAAAATAAAAGACATGGAAATGTTAGATGACTAGGAACCCTACAGATTAAGACTTTTAAAAAGTTGTCTCTTAAAAGAAATATAATTTAGCTAAACTCAGTTGCCCTACAAAATAGATTAAAATGTCAAAAGAATTGATACGTTTTTCAAAAAATTAAAAAGAGAGTGGTTGTGAGATGTCGCTTTCATAAGCACTATAAAGCTAGTGGTCCATGCAGACAGCTATCTGATATATTAAAGATCTTACATTTTGTCTAGTTGACTTCAAAAAAGATAAAATA
This sequence comes from Reutealis trisperma, assembly GCA_947687605.1. Taxonomy (NCBI): domain Eukaryota; kingdom Viridiplantae; phylum Streptophyta; class Magnoliopsida; order Malpighiales; family Euphorbiaceae; genus Reutealis; species Reutealis trisperma. The sequence goes on along the minus strand of CANTUT010000366.1, from coordinate 173,374 downwards.
GAAAGCTAATTGAGCTCTGAAAAGTAGAGAATCATTGTCTTATGTATTTTTACAATAGACAACTGGTTAAAACTATTTTGAAATTAAAATGTTCCCTCTTCTTTACCCTCTAAATTTTACCTGTAAAAACGTCACCTTAGACTAGCTCTAAAATGATGAGGTTAAGGTTTTCGTATGAGTTTCAAAGAAAAAAAAAATTCAAAACATTCAAAACCTCCATCCATGAGCTTAAATGTTTTTTCAAAATTCTAATTATCTAATTTTATGATGAAGTTGGGCATTTTTTAAAATAATTTAAGTGAAAAAATTTTTATCTTTAAAATCTTCATCCATGAGCCTAAATATTTTCGTCAAATTCTAATTTATTGATTTTATAAGAAAATTTCTTCTTAGATAGAATTCTATTCTATATATGATTGTTGTAATTCAATCATCCAATAGTTTGTTTTTGCATTTTCTTATAAAGGTTTCATATAACACCTTGTAAGCTAGAGAGAAGTTGTAAAACCTAGTGAAGTTTATGGATAGAGGCTTCACGTAGCACTTGTTAGGCTAGTGAGAGATTGCAAGCACTTTTAAATATATGGGTGAGAAGGTGGGGATAACTTTCTTGGGTTGTCTTTTAAGGTTATTAGAAGATGCTATAATAGGCTTGACTCTAGGATACTAACAAAGTTGCTTAGTGGAGAGAAACATCTCAAAGTGGATTACTTTAAGGACTAGATATAGGTAATAAGGCCAAATCAGTATAAATTACTGTGTCATTTTTCTCTTCTCTATTCTCCTACTCACCTGCTTTCTCTTTATATTCCTACCTCTGGTAATTACCTTTGCAGCTTGATCTAATATGATATTTGTAGAAAACAAACTTGATTATTGAAATCCACTTTTATTAAGTCCAATGACATAAAGTGATTTAGCTTTTACTATGGCATGTTACCGAATTGATCAACATATCTAAGATCGACATGGAGTACTCATCCTTAGAAGTGGCTATGTTGAGATTTCTAAAGTTTACATATCCTCAATTTTTCATTTTTCTTTGCCACTAGGACAAAGTTAGAAAGTTATTCAATGTAAGTGGTTGTCTTAATAAACCCAACTTTCAGAAGCCTTTTAATTTATTCTCAAACTAGCTTTTCGACATTCTTTGACATCCTTCACATAGGTTGTTTGAATGGCCTGAACACTAGTTTGATCAATAACCGATGTTCTATGAGATTTTGGTCAAATCTTGATATCTCGTCATAACTCCATATGAAGCAATCGTTAAATTCTTTTATCAAGGCAGTTAGTTTGGCCTCGAACTTGGCATTTAACTTAGCACAGATGAAAGTAGGATGAGGATTCTTTTCGATACCTAGATTAATTTCCTTTAGAGGGTCTTGTACTTTGGTAGGCTCATCCTGAAGCTTTTGAGATGCCATCTTTAGATCCTTAAAGTGCAGTTGGCCGCATGGATCTTAATCTTGATCTTCATATATGCATCTAGCCACTACAATATCTTGCTTTCTAAAAAGAGCTAAAATCTTCCTCAAAAAATCATAAAATACATGTTGAGAATTTTCAATAATATTAATATTTTTATGATAAATGTATAAGTTTTAATTATTTATTATTGAAAATTACTTTTTATATTATTATGTAATAAATAATTTTAAATAAATATATTTATGCATAAAATCATAAATAAATTACATATATCTTAAAATATAGAATAAAATTATACACAAGTTACCTCACGAGTTTATACGAATCAAATTTTGCTAAATTTTATTTTTTCTCATTTATTAAATGAATCTCAAAACCAAGCTCGAATGAATTTTTGTTGAGTCAAAAGTATAACATAAGCAACAATTCGACTTATTTGCAACCTTAGTTATTGCATGGATTTTATACCTTATTAGGGCTAAAATTAAAATATATTTCTTATATTAAAATTTCAATTTTTCTTCTAATTATTATTGTTTATCTTAAAACTAAAATATGACCAAAAAAAAATTTAAGTGTAATAATTGTATTTTAATCTACTACAATAATAAACTATAAAACTAAAAATATTATAATATTAAAAATAAAAAAATAAATTTATATATTCCAATGATTTAGATTTACATATATATCTTTTTGTTATGTATATACAGGAGAGATCAATAATGGAGCTTTTGATGAGAGTTGAGACATCACAATTAGGTTTGGAAGTTTCCAGCCTTGAATTAGAATATACTTAGTTGGGATCTAGTTGGGTAAAAGGGTTAGCTTCACAGGGAGGTTTTAAATTATTAGTGTTTGTGTTTATATATATATATATATATATATATATATATATATATATATAAGTTCTGATGATACATTTTAAGATGGCAATAATATTAATTATGATCCATCAATTGTCAATTCTCTTCTCTTTGCACATGTTTCATTTGACTATATTCAGGAGGAAAGAAAGATACTTCATTTTCTCATAATTAATTTATATTTATTTATCTTTTTATTGACAGTTAATATTATGTATATATAATTTGCATAGTTGCATGGATACAAAGTAAATGACTACAAGAATTTATTTGGTGGGGAGTTGTTGGTTGGGTAATAAATAGAAAAGGGTGGAGTGGTTGGATCAAGATCAATCTCTGTGTCTCTCCAATTTCTGTCCATTCTTGGAGAAGACAAGAACTTTATGCATATGCTACCCACCACTTTAAGTACACTGCTGATCCAGCTAATGTATATGTATATATCATTAATATAATTTTTGATTAATTTGGTTGTATAATTTAATCCGCCCAACCTTCTCTCCATCTAATCCCATACCATTCATAGCAAACCATAAAATGTAATTTTAAGAAGAATTTTTCAATTTAGAGGTTATTTTAGTTTACCATTAAATTGATAGTTTAATATGTAGTGAACTGATGATTGAATACTTATTTTCTATAATAATATAATGTAAATTTGAAATCAAATTCATTGCATTTGCTTTACTTCTGAGTTAAATAATGATGATTGAAATACTTATCTTTGTAAATATAACCTGATGTAAATTTGATATCAGATTTTATATATATATATATATATATATATACTAGATTTTTTTATAACGTGCTTTACATATTGATTTTCATTATGACTCATTAATATAAATATTTATTCTAAACTTTTATTTTTTCCTTATTAAAGTTTTAATGACTAGTATTTTGTTATTTAAGTATAAAATGATATAAAACTTCTCAAATAAATATCATAAAGCTCAAATCTTATTAGTCGACTTTTAAAATTATCATAGAATAATATTTATATAACTTGATTATTAAATTCACTTTAGTTGTTGAATTCAAGTTAAATTAAATTTTCATATAAAAAACATAAAAATTTAACAAAAATATAATTATACACAATAAATATTATTTAAGTTGTATAATCGTTGTTTAATACAATTAGAATAATAAGATAAAATAATTATAGATTTCATATAAATATATGAATGCAATTTAAAAAGCAATACATAAACAATATTAAAAGAAAACTCAAATATATCTAAATAAATCATTTTTTTCAATTTTAAATGATATTTTTATATTCGACAATATGTTAAAACAATATGTTAAAAAAAAGAAAGTAAATGAATTGATAAATACGTTTTATTATAATTTTCTAATTTATTTTGTTATTGTTAAGTTGGTTAATTATTAATTATAAATTGATTTTCATGTTAATATTTAGAATATCTATTATTTTCTCATAATTTTAATATAGGTTATATGTTTTTATTAATTTTGATAAACTTTTGATCTTTTTGATATATTATAGCTTAATTTTTATTCATCCAGAAAATCAATAACAATCTTTCTAATGTGCAAAGTAATTTTTCTAATTTACAAATTATTACTAATAGTTAACCAACTAATTTTAAAATTTATAATGGGATAAAGTAATAATATACAAAATGAAAGTCAAATTAGAATTTTTCTAACTTGTTAATATTTGAATAATCAAAATAAAAAAAAAATTCTTTAGCTTCTAAATATTTGAAAAAATAATTTTACTCATTGTTATTAAATGAACTCTCAATTAGTGCATCTTGTTTTTTTATTGTGTTTTTTATAAAACCAAAAGTAATTTTTTTAGCCTATACATAATTACTAATGGTTAAACAATTAATTTTAAAATTTATAATAAAACAAAATAATAATTTACAAAATGAAAGTCAAATTAAAATTTCTCTAATTTATTAATATTCAAATAATCATAGTCAAAAGAATTTCTCTAACTTGTAAATATTTGAAAAAAAAATTGAAAAATATAAATTATTCTAATTGAATTTTTTATTTAAATTAAATATAATTAACTATAAATTAAATAATAATTATTTTATTCCTTTCATATTCTAATTGAATTGATTTTTTTATTTAAATTAAATTAGATAATTAAATTATAATAACTATATAATGATAAATTTGTAATATAATTAATTATATATTAAATAATAATTATTTTTTTTTCTTATTCTAATTGAATTCATTATTTTTCTTATTTAAATTAAATATAATTAGATATTAAATATAATTAATTATATATTAAATAATAATTATTTTATTCTTTTCTTATTATAATTAAATTCATCTTTCCTTATTTAAATTAATTATAATTAGATATTAAATATAATTATTTTATTATTTCTTTATTCTAATTGAATTTAATAATTATTTTATTCTTTTCTTCTTCTAATTGAATTTACTATTTTTCTTATTTAATTTAAATACAATTAGATATTAAATATAATTAAGTATATATTAAGTAATAATTATTTTATTCTTTCCTCATTCTAATTTAATTCATCTTTTCTTTTTTAAATTAATTATAATTAGATGTTAAATTTAATTATTTTTTTATTCTAATTGAATTCATCATTTATTATTTAAATTAAATATAATTAAATAATTATATTATTTAATTAATAAATTACCATATTGCCTATCATAAATGGGCAATTAAAAAGAACTTAGTGAGAGACTTTTACATAAATGTGCTTCTTCTCCCTTATATATATATAATTTTTCATTAATTTGGTTGCATAATTTAATCCTTCCTAAAAACTTTCAAGGAAAAATTATTAATTAAGAGTGCTCACCACAATCGATTATTCTCTAGTTGAATCATCCAAACTTAAAATATACAAAAATAATGAGAATGAATGTCATTTTTTCAATGAGTCTACTCTAATTCTTAAATTAAATTCTGGTGGGAAAATATGAAATTGTAATAGTAATATGAGTTAATTCAAAATGCATTTCGAAAGTTACCTGTATTATAAGAAGGATAGGTGATGCAACTATCTATATAACTCTGTACTTTAGTATTACAATTGTATTCAGTGTAGAATTATATATGTAGAGTCTTTATAAAAATCATCCTCAAAGTGCTCAACTTGTTTCAATGACAACAATAGTCATCATATTTTTAGAATGTTATCCCTCCCTTCTTAGTTTAATCCACTCTTCTCTCCATTTAATCTTATATCGTTGATTAAAAATCAGAATAATGTCATTTCAACAAGAATTTTCCAATTTAGAAATTAATTTAATTTACCATTAACTTGATAGTTTAGTATGCATTTAGTTAACTGATAATGAATACTTATTTTCAATGATATAAGAAAATAAAGATTTGATATTAAATTAACTGTATTTGCTTACCTTTAGAATTAAAATAATAAAAATGCTTTCTACTTAATTGTCAAATTTTTTTAATCTAAATTTCTAAGTGATTGTTTGTGATATAATTTGGGAGCAAAGAGAATAATAAGAAAAACTAAAGCCTTTCATTATTTATACACAGTATAAATTCATAAATTTAATATTCTATTTATTCAATAATTCTTATTGAAACGACATTACTATCCATCCAAGCTGGGGATGATTGACATTTTGAAGACATGAAATTAGTTGTTGATACATTCATATCATTAATGAATCCACTATGAAATTCTTCAATGCCATCATAACTTGTTCAAAGTGTCAATTGTACCTCTTGACTTATGCACACGTTCCACCAAGAAAAGTTAAAAAAAAAAAATGGTGGAAAACTTTTTTAAAAATTGAATTACTATAATACCCATAATATGTATCATAATTAATATTTTGTAAATTATAGTAAGTTATCTTTTCAAAAAATTTTAAACGGATGAGAGACTATAAGGTTCTTGGTTTAGCTATTGAGATCAATTGATTTCAGTTAAAAAAAAATCAATATATATATATATATATATATATATATATATATATATATATATATATATATATATTATTCCAATAACTAAATTAAGATATGTTGTAAATTAAAAATATCTAATATGACTAAAAAAAAAATTTAATTTTTGCGTGTATTTTTAATTTTATCTTAAATTTTAAAATGGTCAATTATATTTAGCAACACAGGATGGGTCTTGGTGTTGTTATCCGCAGTGAGCTCGGTCGGGTGATGGTCTCTGCTGCCAGGTTTTCTTGAGGACTGTTGGAGATTGAGCAGGCTGAAACAGTGACAGTTCTCTATGGTGTAACTTTGATGTTGGAGTGTGGCCTCACATATATTACTATTGAGCTTTATTAAGAATCAAATCCAATATTAAAATCCATGTATTAATGTTGAAAAGTTTAATATGTTATCAAACCCTTCATATTGTTATTTATTTTCAATATAGGATAATTTCTTTAATATCACCTCTTAACATGTGTTAGACCCGGCTAGCCTAACAGATTAAATATTAAGTCCATGTTAAGAAGCAAATATGAAATATTAATAGAAGACCAATAAATTTAGAACTTGACAATAAACGATTCATATAGCGAATACAAGAAGATATAAATGCAGGACAGTGGCTTACTTGAGACTTTGATACTATATTAAGAACTCAAATCTAACCTTAAAATTCAAATGTTAATGTTGAATGGTTTAATATGTTATAAGACTCTTTATATTGTTATTTAATTCAATGTGAGATAATTTTTCTAACAAGCATGATGCTCTTGTTGTGGTGCAAGTTTTTTAGGATAGTAAACTATATATAGTTCCATTTTCTCTAATAATTAATGATATTAGTAGTTGTGTTTCTTTGTTTCAAGTTTGTCAATTTCAGTATGTACCAAGAGCTTGTAATAAGGTTGCCCATGAACTTGCTTCTTGCCTTCTCGCATTGCTCCATTGTGTTAGAGGATGTAAACAATTTAAATTTTCCACCTCGATGATATGGTTATGATGTTTGCCTTTGAGGGACAAAAAAGATTAATTATAACTTAAATTTGATAAATTAGTTTTAATTGTAAAAATTGAAATTATAATAATTTAAATAAAAAATTTATAATTTTTCCTGTCTCAATCTCTTTCCTCCACCTCTTTCCCTCAATATAATTAGATAAAAAATTTTAGTGTCTTTTTAGTTTTCTAGTAATACCCTAGAATTTGGTGGTTCCATAAAAAAACCAAGGTAAACAAGAGATAGGTCTTGGCGATGAAAATGCATGAGCAAGACTTACTAGACTATGGCAAGGCTGGTGATAGAAGTGGGAGATTTCCAAAAGAAACCATAGAAGCCGAGATAGAGCGTTATAGGTAATGTTATGGGGCACGATGCGAGGAAATATTGAGAGATGAGAGAAACAATGAGAGATATGACATGAAGAGGAATGTTTTCACTAGGTGGTTAATAATGGTAAGCAAATGCATGGGTTCGATCTAAAGAAGTGAATGAAGCAAGTAGTGAGTCTACACTTAAGGTCATAATTGAGGACCCTATAGAATGCAAAGAGCACTAGACAAACTTGAAATGAGTAAGGTAAGAATAGGCCATCGACCTAAATATAGACACGTGTAGCAAGGAAGACATGGTGTGCTCAATATGCTTTAGTGCTCTAAAAGTTACAAGGTAAACAAATGGTCAGAAAGTGTGTAGAAGACGACCTGAGAGTTTTAAATTTAGATAGCTAAACTGTTTAGATGGAAAAATCCTCTACCCTAATAGACCATTTAATGGTATCCTTGCTTTCAAGAGAAGTTTATCATTTCCAAGAAAAATTTATGTTTCCAATAAAGGAAGGTCTTGTCATATCCACTGTTAATCAACTTCTTGTCAAATCATAACTAATGCTTCCCTTATTTAAAGAGGCCTTACAACCCTTAAGTTTCATCTTCTTTGGAATGGTTACCTTCATTCTCTAAATATTTATATTTTGGGATCCTTTATATGAATCTCAAAAGGAAACCCAAGTTGTAAAACACAAAAAACTTCTCTTTTCCAAACCTTCTTCTAAAATGGTAACTAGTTCTAAATGAAACCCAAAATCAAAGGGGTAGATTACCCTTTTGATATTCCTGGAAGAGGTTCAAATGGATCTAGAAAATGGATCAGTAAATCCAATAAAGAGTAAAGAAGATGAGATGAATCATAAGGAATGTTTAGATCTAGGTGATGATTTTTAATTCTAGAATAATTAGGGAATTGGCAAGGAACCACCAGCGGAGATTTTTATGGTGATGATAGAGTCTCTAACGGATGATCGTGATCTCCGGTTCGTATTGGAAGTAGTACCTTGAAGATGGAGGACTCAAGACGAGGAAATGGTACCTAGTAAGGAGTTGAAATTGTCAATGAGCCTGATCGAAGGATATAGATAAGAGGTAAGATTAATAATATATTTCTTTAAGTTTTATCTTAAGAAATGCATGATTGTAATTGAAACTTCTTCTCTTTCAAATGTTTGTTGAGATCCAATTTTTGATCTTTTTAGATTCAGTACTTTCATTAGTATTGATGTTACCTTCACCTTTGGTCGATAACAAATTGATAATATATTTCTTTACAAGCTTCACCGAAGATGTAATCCAATGAGGCCATTCAGGCTGAACTTGATTGTAGTTAAGCGAGATCCTTAAGACCTAGTTACTTCATTATAAAAGTAAAAAAGCATTGGTTGTAGTTAAGTGAGATAATAAAGACCGAGCTACTTCATTATAAAAGTCAAAAGCATTGACCATAATCGAAATACTCTTATGTAATTTAGGCCATATGCAAAGGTAGTAATTGAAATTGACAAAGTTCATTTGGACCAAAGTCATCCTACTATAATTATAATACTGAGCTAAATTTTGAATAAAGCATAATTAGTTTTTATATGACTCAAAGATTTATTTATATGTATGTATATTACTTTTATATGAAGTTTTTGGTGAGGAGTCTTTTGAAATTTTTAAAAGTAAATAAAATGGAGAAACTGATAAAATGCCCAACTAATAAGGGTAATTAGTAGTTTAAATTTTGGATTGTAAACTAAGAAAGAGACAAGAAAAAATCAATTATGAAAAAACATATATATATTTCAAAGTATAAAAATCAATTTATCAATATATTTTTTTATTATTTTTCATTATTTTAATTATTATTTTAATTTCTAACAAAATTAAAAAGACAAAATCCATGCAAACTTAATTAGACACTACGATAAAATAAATTATTAACTAGGCAAAGTCTTATAATAGAATTGTCTTGAAGGTCATAAATGACTATTAAATTATTGAACGTTTTTAGAATAATATGACATGACTGATTAATTAATTAATTACATCCTAAATAAAGATTTTTAGTTTTTCATTAGTAAGTTTAACAATTAATCACTAATATTTAAATATAATAGCACCCAACATTAATCCAAGAAAAACTAAAATTATATACAACATACAATTTGAATTATATATTAAATTTAAGCATTTAAAAATTAACAACATAATAATTTAGATTGTTACCTGACTTATAAGTAAATTGCTTAAAGCAAGACTTTTTATTACAATATCTTCAAAGCAAATCATCCCATTTTTTTACAAGGAGAAGGAATAGAAAAGGAAATGAAGTAAAGGCATACAACTACTCTAAATGTTAATATGGAAAATGCTTCTGCCTTAAGGAGAGAAATACCTGCAGTGAATTAGGGGAATATGACCATTGGAAGAAAAATAAAAAAAAAAAAAAAAAGGAAATTATGACTTATATATACAATGCTCTTCTTATGATTTTTTATGAGCTTCAAAAAATAAGTGCTAATATGCCAAAACTTATGTAAGTGAATACTAATGAAAATCTTGTAGAATTTTTACAAGGCTATCATTTAAATTTTTGAAAATAAATATATAAATCTAAAGTTGAAATGTAAAATTCAATTAATAATTTACACTCACAAATTAAAAAAATAAAGAATTGAATTATGTAAAAACTATTGATAACATTCTAAATACATTGAAATATAAAAAAATGTAAAAAATAATATACCAATAATTTACACTAATAAAATAGAAAAAATATAAAATAATAGTCTTTTTAAGCAATATTTTATAATTTACATTAATAAAATGAAAAATTTTAAAATATAATAATAATAATTTTTTTGTACTGATACGTCATGCCTATATCACTGAATAATGGTTATTTTAGCGTGTATCGGGTGATTCGGTACAAATTCAAGAGTATTTCCTATTAGTACAAGTGTAATGGGTAAATAATTTATTGAATCCTTTAAAAACTCAGGCGAAATAGCTAATACATAACATATCAGCTGTTATTTAAAACTTTGCTCTTTACAGCTTATGAACTTAATAAGGTATGGTTATCTAAGGAATATAATTTGATGAAAGAATACATTACTTCTTTTGTAAGGATTTGGAAGGAAAATGTATTTCTATATTATATGACGTATGGATAGGGCCTGCTAAGAGGAGCATTATTAATTTTCTCACTTTTCATAAGTCAATAAATGCATCAAACATAAAGAAAAAAGATGGAAATTATTATTTTCGTCTAATGCAAAAGGTTGTTGAAGGAATTAGAGCTAACAAGGACATACAAATTGTCATAGATAAATGATATTGCGATGAAATTCACAAGTAAAATGATCATGATTTTTCTCACATGTATTGGACAATTTGTAGTGCCCATTGCATTAACCTCATTTTAGAAGATATTGGATTGAAATCCTTAAAAAGCAGATTAATTAAAAAGGCAGAGAAAATTACTCAATTTATTTACAATTTCAATTGGTTGACAAATCATATGAAAAAATTTACAAAAGGGAAAGAGTTGCTCCGACCTTGCATTGCTAAATTTGCCACAAATTTTATTGCATTAGAGAGCATTATTTGTAATCATCAACATTGAAGAATATGTTCGAATAAGAAACATGAGTCAATTGTAGTTATAGTCAGATGATAGATCCACTAGTGTGAGGGAAATCATTTTGGCTACAATTAGAGAAGAGAGATTATTTTGGCAAAATGCAATTGACATACTGAAAATTTAGGAACCTCTTTTAGCTAGTTCATGGGATGATAAACCAATAATGAGATTTTTATATGACATAATAGAAAGAGAAAAAATGGTCATCAAAGAAAATTCTCGATATTTCAAAAATCATTGATCCATTATTGATATAATATGTAGCTTTCAATTGCATAAGTATTTGCATTTTATTGGTATCTTACTTTTGAAACCTTTGAAGTTGTAAAATAAATTAAAGGCTTAAAATAATATTGCTATTGGATTTTTTTTTTAAATTTTTTGTAGATAACTACTTCAATCCCTAGTATTAATATGGTGCAAATTATAATATTATCGAGAATATTGAAATAATACAAGGAGTGAGAGAAGTAATAAGAAGATTAGAATCAAATGAAGATGTGCAAGTTAAAACTCTTTTACAAGTAAGTTATCTAATAGCATATCATTAAAATAAATTTATTTAATTGTGGGAGATTAAAATTATTGCTTTCTCAAATGTGTACATTTCAAGAGTAAGGAGAATCTTTCGCTTCATCAATTGCTCAGAGAGCAATCAAGCAATCAACTCTGGGTAAATTGAAGATGGCATTTTATATGTGCTTTGTCCTTGTAAGATATTTTTGCAATCTATTATTTTGTAATGTAGATGAGTGGTGGATTAATTTTGGAAAGTCTACACCAGAACTTCAAAAGATTACCATGTGAGTTTTGAGTAAAAAAAATATTGACAACAAATTGTGAAAGGAATTGGAGTACCTCCAGCTTCATTTATATAAAGGCTAGAAATAGATTAAAGTATAAAAGATTATATTATCTAGTCTATGTACATTATAATATGAAGCTAAAATTAAGAAACATAATGTGAAAGTCTTAGCAAGAGTTGGATGTAAGTTATAATCCAATAAACTTGGATTATTTTTTTAAAAAGAATGATCCTTTAGCTCCATGGTTGGAAGAATTAGAAACTCATATTCTTGATGGAGAAAATCTTAACTGGTTAAATGATGCAGATGATGACGAAGGTCTTATCATTGATCTTATAGATCAAGAATTAGGTGTAATTCCTTCCTTCAAATATAATGTTGACTCTACTTTAGGTGATTATAGTGGAAATGGTGGTGATGATGATTATAGAGACAGTGATAAAGGTGATGATGATAATGATGGAGGTGGTGGTGATATTAGTATCGACGGTAATGGTCATGGTAGTGGTGATGTGTATTATTTTTCTAGTACCCAAACTAACCATGGATATCATGTAGACTTAAATTTACCTAGCCAATGAACTTTTAATGCTCCACTAGGTTTTACACCAAGACAACATAGTTTTAATTCTAAATTAAGTAGAGGTGAAAGTAGTTCTACATCAACAAGTGCACGAAATGAATGTGCAGTAAACCATCCTTATCTTAACCTATTTGTTCTCTTCTTATATTAAATATCTAAATGATAATTGGCATCAACCATATCCACTACTCTCTACCATATGTGAGACAGAGATAAAAAAAAATGTTTATTAAGGTTATGAAGCGATTGCATTTGGTAAAGCTCAATCATTGTTTGATATATTTTTATCTAGATGTGAGTCCTTGCTAAAGCATCGGTCCATCCTCTAAGAGGAGAATCAAAGTGCTCATTGAGGTTCAGACTTGTGGTTAGAGCCCTCAAGCTCGAATAGGTTGATTTTGAAAATGATTTGTGAGTCACGATCCTAATTTATTTTAAATGAAAAAATAAAGGAAAAATTCAATTATGACTTCAATTCATTAATTCATAATTAATTTACCCAAGGACAAAATTACTAATCTTTAAAACCAAAGAGGATTCAAGAATTAGATTTTCAGTTTTAAATAATCTACATTTGGCTCCTTAGTTTAATTTGACTTAAAAATTGATTTCATGAATGATAATTATAAGATAATAATTAAAAAGCATGATCATGGTATAATTATGAATGACTGGAGAAAATTAAATAACAAATAAAGTAAACATCTATAAGTTAAGGAGAGCATTCCCTTTAGTACTCATGGATTCTAAGGGAATCCCATAATTGTTCCTTAACTCCAAGATAATTAAATTAATTAATTACATGAATTAAATAATGGAATGCCTTCTCTGACTATTATGGGTTATAGGAAGGCTACAAATTCCCTTACAAAAACATGAATATAAATAATTATATTGAAAGTGAAATGAGAAAGGGATTAATTTAGATTTAGATTCCAAACGTACACACTTACCTTATAGAATAGAGATCAAAACCCACGTAGTTCATTTTATGATTAAATGGAGGAGTTCAAAAATTAATCAAATTAATTTAGTTTAGGAGTTTAGTGGGTGAGAGGAAAAGGTTGTACCTTTTTTATGGCGAATGGATAGTCTTACTGGATTAAAGTTCCATTTTATTGATGTCGGGTGGCAAAAATCATACTCAATGAGAGTTGAAAAGAATGGAGGGTCGGATTGATTAATTATTAATTAATTGGATTAGGTTGAGTGGGTTGATTAATCAATTAAAAACATTAATTACTTAATTAGATGAATTGACTAAAAAAGTGATTAATTAATTAAAAGGATTAATTAATTTATTTAATTAGGAGGTGGATTAATTAATTAATTAAAATTATTAATTAATTAATTAAAAATGTGATTGATTGGAAGAGAGAGAGATAAAGAGCAAGTGGATAGCAATTTAAAAATGCTTAACGTGTAAAGAGAAATAAAGGAAATGTAGACCTATTTATAGGCAAATGGAGGTGAGGGTATTCTATGCAATGGAAAAGTGAAATGATAAAAAGGGTAAGGGCTGAAAAAGGCTGAAAAATGGGTTGGATGGGCAAAAATATCATTTTAAAGGGGCAGAAGGGGATCAGCCATGGAACAGGGGGTGTGACACCGCATAGGCCCTTGGAAGCAAACTGCTAACACCACTTGCGATGCCGCAGGTGGCCCCATCAATAGATTATTTTTTTTTTGGGCACTATCCCCAAATGTCCGCTTGCTAATCGACTAGCAGGATTAGTCATATTAACTCTGTATAGCGCACTAAACTTAATAGGTGTCAAGTTGTAACTGCATCATAAAAGTGCAAAATTAAAGGTTCATAGCTACCTTATCATCATAATTGTCAAATTTATAAGGCAATTCTAATGATAGTGAACCTATGAGTTGGGGTGATACAAGGAATCAAAGAGATATCTAATTAGCATATGGACATGGTTGGATGAGAAACGTGCTTAAAAAAAAGATGGTAAAAAAAAACCACAGGAATGTTTAAGCAATTCTAATGATAGTGAACCTATGAGTTGGGGTGATACAAGGAATCAAAGAGATATCTAGTCAGCGTATGGACATATTTGGATGAGAAACGTGGTTAAAATAAAAGATGATAAAAAAAATCATAGGAATGTTTAAGCAATCGTCCTCAAATATTTATGGGTAGAAAATGTGACTAATAAATGCAAGCGAGAAAAGCAACCAAAGAGATATCTTTTATGGTGACTATATATTTTTGGGTGAATTGATGGATACGGTTGATTCAAATAAAAAAGTGGGGAAAGGAACTAAAGGGATGTCTAGATTAGAAATGTCTAGGTGAATGATTTTGGATGGACATTTGACAAAAAGGATGGACAAGGAACCAAAGGGATGTCATTATTCAGACATTTCTATGTGAAGGATGTGGTTGACTTTAAAATGAATAAGGATGGGATAGGGAACTAGATTGATGTCTGAGTGAAAGTTTAGATGTTTCTGGATAGAGGATATGATCGATTAAAAATAAAAAGAGATGGAAAAAGAACTATAGGGATGCCTAGGTGATCATTTCTAGATATTTGTAGGTGGATTGATTGATAAAGGAAGATGCTTCCTGTATTAGGTTTTTGGTGATTAGGATAAACGAGGTGCCCCCTGGCATATTTGTTTGTAATGCTGATGGCCTCAATCTTGATTCGAGAATTTCAATTCAAAAATTCATATTAATAATCTATCTTGCTTTGAGAAGTTTGTTTAGTTGATGATCTTAATCTTGATTTAGGTATTTAGATTGATGACCATCAGGAATTTAGATTGTTGATAAGCCAGAAACTCAAATTTATGATCTATCTTGATTCAAGACTTCAGATTAATGACTGTTTAGTGTGAAATGCATCTAAATATGCAAGGATTTTTATGAATTAGATACCTTTAGCTTGTGAATGGTAAATTTGGTAGGAGAGTGCTACTCTTTTGGGAGGATGCTTAGTTGTTTGGTATTAGGTTAATCAGCTAGCTTAGAGATGATGAGGTTATACTTGATCTAAGTCTAGTATGAGGTCAGTTGAAGGATTGGTCAATAGATAACGGTCTATCGATTCTCCTTGAAGGAGGTTAGATTGGAAAGCTCGATTAGGCACTGACCTTAGGGAAGGTCTAATCAAAAGGCTTGGTTAGGTTTAGCTATGCAGGTAGTCAAATTAGAAGTCTTGATCAGGTTCAGAGAGGTATCATTTAGTTTCAAAAAGGTACCAATTAGTTTTGGAAGGTGTCAGATTTAAAAGTATTTTGATTAACTTTATGACAGCTTCAGTTAGCTTTGAGAAAGTACCGTTCAATTGCATGAAGATGTCAGTCAAGTTTAGGGAGGATAGGCTATTAGCTCGGCTTGTGGATGATCATATGTATGTATGTTTATGCATAAATGATGCATGCTTATATATGCATGTTTCATGATCGATGGACCTTTTGTTTAATTTTTATGCTATAGATGATTTGCGATGATACTTGTAATGGATAATTACATGGATGCAAAAGGCTGGATTCATGAGTTTGCTTTGTGAATGTAACTTTTCATATGACTTTTGTGTCCATGGAGCCATATTTTAGCCACTACATATATTTATGGACTGAAAAACTTAATGGTGATGCTATATGGAGTATAGGCTGACTGGGATTTCTTGAGGGCTTGTTTTAGGCTTTAGGATTTGGCGGCTAGTTCATTTCATTTTGGTGTTGCTAGGAAGGAGTTGTGCCCCATTCTTAAAGAGTTTAGTGTTATGCTTAGCTGCGATCTGGAGGCATCTTTAGGGTGCTAAAGCTCAAAGTTAGACATTTTTGTAATTTTTTAGAGTTTTTGGACTTGCCTTGAGGATATTACAAGTTAAATGGTTATATTCAGGTTAATTTGACTGCTATGATAGAGGAGTTTTAGAATGCTAGTGACCATGAGAATTAAGATTCAAGATGAGTTCTCTAATTTTCTACCTGACAGCTAGGTATCTGTTTCTGAATTCTATCGATTAGGGTGATGCTAGAGTGGTGGATCTAGTGCTTTAGATGGAGCAAAGTCATTCTATGGCTGAGACTATTCTAGTTGAGACAATATTAAGCTTGGACTGCTCTATTCAGGGCTTAGAGAGGTGGATTGCTTCTTGGTTATTCTTAAGGAAAGTTTGTTTATCTTTTACCTTATTGTTAAGAACTTTGTGGGTGCATAGTATTTAGTTGATGGATCACCTCAGGGTTGTGGCTCCATTAGCTAAGAGCCCTTATACAACTTCACATTACTACATGCGACTACTGCATGTGACCCATCTTAGTTTGTTAAAGATCAGTTCAAGAAATGGGTAGGATGGCTGCTGGACTTACCCTAAAGGACATACTTTGGTATGGACAATGGTATGGGATCAGGTCATTCATGAATATGAGCTATAGGTGTTGAGTGGTTCTGATGCAGATGGGCTAGATTCAGGATGTGGCTCCAGTTGTTCTTTTTCTTGAGTTAGTGCATATTACAGCTCCTATTAATAGGCCTGTCAGGGGTAGTTGGCTGAGGATTTATCATGCAGTTCATTTTGGGATTTCATTTGGGACTATAGAGAAGTATGGTAGATGGTCGATAAAATGGTTTAGTCAGTTGAGGGGGAACGCTAGACTGCTCTGCTGAGGGATATAGAGGATATCGTAATTGAGGTGGGAAAGATGTAGAAGGAGCCACTGGTAGCAGGAAGATTGTAGTACAAATAAAGGAAACTTGATTTTTGAAGGAGATTTAGGGATCTATTAGAGTTGCAATGCCATAGGCTGCAATAGTGACTCAGACTGCGATGACGACGATAAAGGAGATAGTGGCTGCAGTGAAGAGATAGGGTGACACTACAATAGAGGTTTAGAGAAAGACAACTATAGTTAAGGCAGAGAGGAGTACTACAGTTTTTGGAGTATAGAGAAGGATTTCAATTTCTACATCAAAGATCAGTTTCTGAGCTACTGCTATGCAAAGGGTGGTTTTTTAAAGCAGTTCTAGAACTAATGGTACTCAAAGAGGGTTTCTGATACTAATGTGATGAGCAGTTTTGGTTCTGCTAGTACTTCTACTACTGTAGCGAAGGGAGCTACAAAGACTATGAGGGGGTGTGTGACCATTGAAGAGATTAGATTCTGATAAGGGCATGAGAGATATGCACCCTAGGAGAAAGAGGAAGATTAGCTAGACTATGACTTCAGACATAATCCTTTTATTTATTTATTTTTTTTGGATTTCTGCTTTTGTATACACTTATAGGTTGACAAAATTACATAATATAGGATAAGTTATAATTAAGAGGTTATCCCTTTTGTCATGATAATGGATTGTACTTTGTAAAAACCTGATCATATTTACATGAGACATCTTTTATTTTTGGTCTAATTTCTACATAAGTCACTTTTTTGGGTTTTCAACTTAGCGAGCTTTTTTTAGCTCTAATTTTTGCTGGGGTTGCCTTTTCAAGTTTTTGATTCAATGAATTGCTCTAACTTTTGCCTAAGCCACCCTTTTGGATTTTCAGCTTAGTGAGCATTTTTCAATTTTTTCATTTGTTTGTATATTTTTTTTATTAACCAAAAGAATCAAGTGAATGATGCATTATGCTTAGTGAAAATGAGAATGTGATGCTTTGTCATATGAAACAAAAATAGTTTTATATTAAGATTTGGATTATACTAAATCGGGCTGCTTACGTGTCTCTTACACCATTTTTCTTTCATTTATTTCTTTTTAGGGAGAATCAGGTCTACGCAATTCTAATTATATATGCATTAAAATGGAAAATAGCAACTAATTACAGATATCATCTTCAGACAAAGTATTTCTTCAGTTGATCTAGGTTGCATGGATTGAAGAATTCATTTCCATCCACGTCCATGAGGATGAAGCCTCTACTAGATAGGATCTTCTTGAAATGTATGGTCCAACCTAATTCGATGTAACCTTTCCTCTTGGATTATGAAGAGAATCTCAAATCTCTTTTAGGACTAAGTTTCCTTTATCTTTGACTTTCTTGTTAAATTATCTAGCTAGCTTCTGTTGATAGCCTTGAAAGTTGTACAAAGCATCCATTTTCTTTCCATCAATGGCATTCAATTAGTCATGATACCCTCTGATTTACTTTGCTTTTATTCTTCAGCTTTTGCTTGACAGGCTTCATATGTCTGTAGGTTGGGATCTTACGAACTACGATGCTTAGATTTATCCCTACCATGTCTTTATGTTCCCAAGAAAAATAGTTGATTTTAGATGCAGTGCATGTGATTTTTTATTTTTCTTTATGCCATAATTAATTGCTTCCTTTGCCTTTTCATTTTTCCTTTTTTTATTTTTTGTTTCATTTATTTTTTTCTTCTTTATTTTTTTTAGATGGCCCATTTAAACATGAACAAAAGAATTAAAGTGAAGTAAAAAGTTCAAACTTTTCATTACTGATAAAAGTCCCATCATGAGTTATGTTAAAGGATAAGCCTAAAGATGAAATATAGACGTAAGACTCGACATACTTAAACTCAAATAAAGATTTAACAAAAACAAAGTTAAAATACTTAGAGTCAGACACAGGTGACTCGGACACATGCTAAGAGGACTCGAACATAGCATGGCCAACATTCTTCTCAAAATACCAATTCTTAGGTAGAGCCTGAGACGGTTGGATGAAACTCTAGCCTAGCAGAGGTAATGAAGTTAACATCTACTTGGTGGTTTAAAAAAGAATTGGTGGTGATGTTAAGCTTTGGGCTTAGGAGCAATAATGTTTCCATTATCAATAAAGTCTTGAGTTTTATACTTTAGAGCTTTACATGCATTAGTTTTATGCCCTGATCCTTAATGATAGCCATAGTACTTGTTAGTATTATAGTTCTTGGGCAAGATATTGGGAGGCACTCTTGGCTCTAAAGGCTTGATAAATTGAGCTTCCACATCTTTTTTATAGATAGTACCTAAAGGCATGCCTAGTTTAAAAAAAGTCTTTTCTTTTAATCTCATTAGCTGGTAATAGAAGATAGCATTCACCTCTCCTTCTCTTTGGGTGGCAGAGTTGTTATTGTTGTTCTTATGATACCTCAAACTAGTGGATTCATCCTTGATTTGTCCTTATTGGATTAAATTCTCAATCTTGCTAAAAGTGGCAATGAGAGTTTTAAAGTTAGGGAGGTACTATGTTTATAGATGGATCTGATACTAAGGGAGGAGATTTTTGATGATGATGTTCATTTGCTATTCTTCAAAAAGGTGATTCACCATTTGGGTTGTTTTTGCCCTCCACGTTATAAGGAATGCGGTAAAGAATTCTCTTTGGCTTTGTTTAATGGGTTCCAAATCCTGACAAGTGACATCCATCTCAATGTTGTAGAGACATTGTTTCACAAATGTATTGTATATGTCATTCTATGTCTTCTTTTGATTCTGATCTAGATCTAATAACCACTTGAGAGCAACTCTGGTCAAGATTGTTAGAATAGTTGGGCAAGGAGCTCATCATCTACTCCAAAGAGTCTCATGGTGCCTATATGGATTTTAAGGTGATCTCTAGTGCATGTGGTACCATTAAACATGCCCATGACTAGCATCTTGAATTTTGGTGGAACCTATGCATTTAGGAAGAGAGCTAAGGAATCAACATCTATTATGTCTTCGTATTTCTTAATGTTCTTGATCATTTGTTCCATAGCCTCCAATTTCTCTTTTAGTTTCTTAGCTTCAAGAAAACTAGAGAAATCTCCACTTTGAAAAGGATTAGTAGTGGGGGAGGAGGCAGTGGCATCCAAGTCTAAAGCAAGAGAGGTAGGTGTTTTAGGAGCCTTCCCCTTATCGATGAGATGGTAATGAGAGAACTGAAAGTAGGAGCATAGTTTATACTGATTTGGGTAGAAGCAGGTTCAATACCAGTAGGGGGAGAGTGGAGATGGCATTGGTCATCTCTTTGAGCTCGAGAGACTGGCATTAAGTGTTAAGAGCATCGGTGAAGTTAGCAAATTGGACGTTAAGGGCATTGGTGAAAGAGTCGGCTTGAATTTTGAAAGTGGTAGTGAGTACGGTTTGGAAGGTCTCCTCTTGCTTCTTAAGAAAGTTCATAAAAAAGGCACTTGTGGTGTCTTGGTTGAAAGGGTCGGTCATTTGTACCTTCAAAGAAAAGGGAAAAGGAAAGGATAAGAATTTACATTTAGAAAGTAAAAAGGAAGTATTGATGCAATAGTGTATCGAGAAAAGGATTTCCTTTTATTTGGTTGGTCACCGAGTTAAAAAAATGTGTGGTTATATGTTTGGAGTGATGGACCACTAGTTTTGGTGTTTGAGGTGCTTGGGCTTTTATTGTAAAGTTTCTTATATCATGTATGCATGACAATGTTGTGATGCATGCTGAAAAAATGTTTCATGGCTATGCATAAAGATCTCAATTATTATTGTGAATGGAACCTAAAATCAATGCTAGGGCAACTACATGCATAAGGGTGAAGAACGGTTTGGTTTATGGTTCTCGTCTCACTAGAGCATCGATATATCTAACCACATGTGAGTCAAGGAGCCTTATATGGGTCAAACAGTACTGATTGCTCGTTACACCATTGAAACGATCAGAGATTCATCGTGGGGTACAATGCTATTGCTATCTCCCAATATACTCAAAGAGAGTTGTTGAGCCAATGCTATTCACCATCCAAAATTTTTTACCTAAAACTAATATTAGACAAGGAGCCTTTATTATGCAAAATGATGCATGAAAGTCAAATCAAACTTAAGTGAGCCAAATGGAGATTATTTTGGAAAAAATTCGAACCAAGTAGAAATCTCTTATTTTGCTTTTCCTTTTATTTAAAAATTGGCAGCCAGTTTCTAGTAGAGTCGCCAGCTGCAAGGTTTCCTTTGAGCACATGTCCAATCTGCTAAGCAGGGAAATCAAAATACTTATTCGAGTTCAGACTAAAAGTTGGAACCCTTGAGTTTGAATAGGTTAATTATGAAAATGATTTGGGAGTCGCCACCCTAATTTATTTTAAATGAAAAAATTAAGAAAAAATCCCATTATAACTCCAATTTATTAATTTGTAATTAATTTATCTAAAAATAAAATCACTAGTCTTTGAAACAAAAGAGGATTTGGAGACTAGGTTTTAATTTTAAATAATCTAAATTTGGCTATTGAGTATAATTTGGCTTAAAAATTGATTTCATGAATGATAATTATAAGATAATAATTAATATGTATGATCATAATATAATTATGAATGCATAAAGAAAATTAAAGAACAAATAAAGTAAACATCCGTAAGCTAAAGAGAGTGTTCCATTTAGTCCTCATGAATTCTAGAGAAATCACATAACCGCTCATTTACTCCAAGATAATTAAATTAATTAATTACATAAATAAAATAATGGGTGCCTTCTCTAGCCCTTATGAGTTCCAGAAAGATTATAAATTCTCTTACAAAAATATGAATATAAATAATTACATTGAAGGTAAAAGGGGAAAGGGATTAATTTGGATTTAGATTTTGGGTTTGAATTTAGATTTTTAATATGCCTACGTATCCCATTAAATAGGGTTAAAATTCACGTAGTTTATTCCATGATTAAGTGGAAAAGTTTAAGAATTGATCATATTAATTTGGTTTAGGAGTTTGGCAGATGAGAGGAAAATGTTGTACTTTTTTTTGTGTCTGATGAAGACTTTTACCATACCGATATTTTATTTTATCAATGCCGGGTGCTGAAAATCCTACTCAAAAAAGTGGATGAGAGTGAAAGCTAAGATTGATTGATTAAAAAGATTAATAAGTAGATTGAGTGGATTGATTAATGAATTAAAAAGTTAATCAATTAATTGGATAGATTGATTAAAAAAGTGATTAATTAATTAAAAGGATTAATTAATTAAAAAAAATTGATTAATTAATTTAGTTAGGCAAAAATTAATTAATTAATTAAAATGATTAATTAATTAATTAAAAATGTGATTGATTGGATGTAGAGAGAGAAAGAGTAAGTGGATAGTAATGTACAAATGCTCAAGGGGCAAATAGAAAGAAAGGAAATTGAGGCCTATTTATAAGTAAATGGAGGTGAGAGTATTTTGGACAATAGAAAAGTGAAAAAAGGGTATGCGCTATAAAAGGTTGAAAAATGGGTTAGAAGTGGAAAAAGGAACCAGCTGCAGAATAGGGAGTGCGATGTCACGTAGGTGGTTAGCGGTAGGCTGCTAATGCCTCTTGAGGGGCCGCATAAGTGGCTGCCGTAGCATATACCTTTTTTTTTTTAGGGCCTTGACCTTGAAATCTTCCTGTTAACCAGCTAGCGGAATTACAGTATTGGCCTTGTATACCGCATTAAACTCAGTATGTGTCAACCTGCGGCTATATTATGAAGATGCAAAATTAAAAGTTTACACTAGAGTAAAGAAACAAAATACAAATGAGTTTAATTGTAACAAGACAATCAAAATCTTCCGCGACACTCTTTTTAATAGTGATTAATCAAAATTATGGTCTATATATTTTTTAATATTTTTTATTTAGTTAGAAAAAGGTTTTTTTTTTATAACCTTATTCATTTTGAATAACGTAATTCTTTCCCCTCGTGAATTAATAAAAAAAAGATTAATTTATTATTATTAGTTAGGTAATTTTAATTTCTCTAGGATATACTATGCTTAATTTAATATATCACATTTTGGACGTCATAATTTATTTCTTATTAATTTAAATTAGTTTGCTAATCATTTTTAAATATTCACAATAACGGCGATCGATTTAGATCAATTTCGTTACATCAGCGATTGATTTAGATCGATTTCGTTACATTGACTCTAATATTGATATGCCATACTATACCATTATTTAAAACCCTGGTGGGCGATGGTGATTCTCGTGAGAGTCGCAGGGTAATTTGGGTTTTAAAGTTCAAAACTCTTTTTAATTTATCAATAATTGATTTTTTTTTTCTTTAATCTAGTTTGTGAGACACGGGCTTATTCAATGCTAGAAAAAAAAATACTCAAGTGGTTACAAAATTAAATTTTTTGTCTTAAATTGGTCTAAAAGCCCATTTTATATCTAATTGCATATCGAATAAAAATGCATGGATAAATTCAACGTTTATTCTTATTCTTTTATTGAGTTAATTAACAGAGAAATAATAAGAAAAGAAAAGGAAGGCATATAGGAATCTAATAAAAGAAAAAGTGAACTTCCTCGCATTCTCACTTTAGTTTATTAGGCAAAAAAAAAAAAAAAAAATTTACTCACTTTAGTTTGGACTTTTGTTGTAAGGTCACATTGGTTTTTTTTTTTTTTTTTTTATTTTTAAAGAGGCTAATTTGAGAAATACCTTTTTTAATGGGGCAGCCTCATTGAGTTTGAACATGTATTTGACTTCATTTTGAATATTAAGATGTGATGTTTTAACACCCAAATCATTCTTCAGTGCTAACTCACCTTTTTATAGGAAAAAAAGATAAAGATAGAGGAAAAAAAAAAAAAAAGCCCTTAATTAACAGAGGACAGATTTTGCATTTGTTCTTAATTAATATAAATTCAAATGGTAAGACTTTCTTGTGAGGAATGTTTAGTTTAAGTTAAACGAAATATACAATTTTTTTATAAATTAAAATTCATAATTTTTCCATAAATATTTTCTAAGTGATTTGAAAAATATCAAAATTTTTAAATATTTTTTTTCATTTTTTTCATAATTTTATATATTGATTTAATCCACGTTATTAGTTGCACAACAAACATCATAATCTCCGTATTTGCTTTGCTCATTGCTTTTTATGGCAGTCTTGTTTGTTTGAAAATTAAAATTAACTTTCACAATAAGCTTTCCTCAATTAGTTGGAAAATGAAATTCCTGTAAATTTTTTAAAAATTCAAATCTTAGATTAAATCATAAAAGTTTATTCCTCTACCATAAATATAAATAATATATTTTTAACTAAATTTAAAAAAAAATTCAAATAATATAAAAAATAGGATGATATTTAAATTCTGATTATTGCTATCATGGTATCTTGCTTCTATTGATGTATGCTACCATACATAAAGAAAAATAAGTTAATTCATTTAAAAAAAAATCAAATAATAAAAATAATCAAATGACCCGTACCATATTATTAAAAAACTAGACTGTAAAATTCAATTTATATTTTGATTTATACTTTAAAATAATTTTTAAATCATAACTACAAATTAAAACAATCTATTACCTATATACTTACTCTATATAAAAACTCTCTTAAAATATAAAATTTTTGAATTATAAAAAAAAAATAATTTTTAATGTAAGATATAAAAAAAAAAATCATCCACATTGAATAAAAATATAATTTTAAATAGGAATAATTGCAAATTTGGTGTCTCAACTTTTCAAGATCTGACAATTGAGTGTCTCAACTTTTACAAATTTCAATTGAATGTCTTAACCTATAAAAAAATTACATATTAGTGTTATAAGCAGGTTACTAACAAGCAACCGGTAACTTTATACAAAATTACTATTATTATTATTATTAGAGCCAAGTGCAGTTTTCTTGATTGTAATTCTTCCTCCTATCAATCCAAACGACTTATAATTTTTACAAGTCTTAAACAAAATGTAATAAATTCAAAGCTATTGATTTTCCACTAATTTTTATTGAATTTGACTTGAAGCACGGAACAGCATGAGGCCTGCTTGAGATATTATTTTGTTGCACCTCCATCAGCGAAAGTTTCACTGTCTTTCTTTATTGTTGTATTCTCATCAAGCGAGCCCCATTTCTTATTGTAATTCTCTACTCGTTTTGTTAGAGACAAGTGCAGTTTGAGTGTAGAAGATTTGCATGGAAGAATACATACACGAAACATAACATAAAAAGTTCCAACATTATCTGCACACCAAGTGTTTGATAAAAGTATTGATTGAAATAGGCTTTGAGTCTCAACTTCTATATAAATAGTACGGGTATAGAGAAGCCACATAGGGAGAAAATTCACCCTAACGACCAAATTCATCCTCTAAAAGAGCAATTAATGGATTCTTTATGGAGGGGAGAGGTTTGGATGCCAAAATCAATTTAAATTAGCCTTGAAAACAAACTGTTATTGGTGAGCTTCTTGTGGAGCGTGCACCGAGCTTCGACGACATTAAACGGTGAGACTGATAGTGTTGAATTGTCAATTGAGAAACTTTTCAATAGTGATGACAGTGACACAAATCGACGGTCAGAGGATGGCGAAGGGTAGGTAGCAGTCCCACCTTTTCTCTATATAATTTTTTTTTTTGGAGCCACATATATAATTTAAATTTAAAACTCCTAAATACTTTATTTTCTAGCTAAAAAAAATTAAAAATTTAAATTCACATTAGCATTTATAAGCTCAACCGGCTATAATATTGACATGTAATTTTTTTTATAAGTTAAGACACTCAATTGATATTTTTAAAAGTTGAAACACTTAATTGTCAGATCTTGACAAGTTGAGATACTAAATTTACAATTATCCCTTTTAAATATGTCAATATTACTCTATAAATATTTTTATAAATATTATTATAAATACATGAATTACTAGTGTATTAAGATATAGTCTAGCAGTAAATATATATTCTCTTTTATAGTGAATTTAAAATCGATTATCCTCTACCGTATAAAAGAAAAATATATGTTTTAAAGTATTCTTAATGTTTAATTTTAGCCATGGTATAATCTTTTATTTTTTTTTATAGATTTTATTTTTTATATCTTTTAATTGATTTTGTTATTATGCTAATTTTTTAAATTTTCATTCAATTATCTATTTTCTTATTGAACATGCTTTATTTATTTTAATTTATTGCCAGTGGCACAATTGTAAAATACTACACAGTAGAGTACCTTTCCAATTCCATGGAGCCAGTCAAGGCAGTAAGAGAGTAATTCACAGCCTGTTTTTCTCTCACTTCTTTTCTCTTCATCTCTCTGAAATTCTCTTTCTTTTTTCCTCTAATTTTCTGCCTTATTTTCCACTCTTTAAACACATAATTTCTCTAAATAGTTACTTTTCTTTTTCTTTTATTTATTTTTTTTAGCTTCAAAGTAATTAATCAAATTCAACTCACACTTGCTCTGCTTTACACCCTCTTCTTAAATGCTACAATACTCTAATCTTGGGTTCTAAAATGCTTCTGTTTCTGTACTAGCATGAAAAAATTCCTCAAAATTTGTGAATTCTAATGTTGTTTCAAAGATTACCCATTTCAGCTAATTCAATCTTTAATGCTGGATCTGAACTATCTTTTCTTTCTACAGATTCATATTCTTTTACTTTCTCAGTTGTTGGGTCCTTTTATGGCAGCTTCAGTTTTGTTAGCACCTTAAATGGAGCTTAATTAGCTAAAGAAGCTCTACTGGGTATGAGAGAATCCTGCATGCTTTCAGGTTTTTCAACTTCACACCTCAATTTTACTCTTTTTATTATTTTTTTTTAAAGTTGTTGAAGCTTCTGGGGCTTTGTATATTATTGGGAAGATATGGTTAAGTCTTGGGTTTGCATTTTTTTAGCTGCATTTTAGATCTGTCTCAGTTGGGGGGCACTGGGAAGCGTATGCAGATGCTAACAAGAAAACTTCACCATCTAACTAATGTGGATAATTTTTTTTTTCTTTCTGGTTCTGAATTGGATGATTTCAAGATAATTTTCTTGTCTTGTAATGTTTGCGTTCAATGTTTGCTTTACTTCGAATTGGGGTTTAGATCTTAATAATGCTATTTAGACTTTTTAGGTGGTGCACAAGAATCAATTTCTCTTCTGTTCTCGGCTTTTTGTTGCTAAACGTACCTTTAGTTGTTGAACTACTACAGCTTTTTTTTTTTTTTTAAAGTTTAAATTAACCTTCTTTTCTATGGTTGAACTTTTAACATTACTACAGTTTTCTTGTACTTCTGTGTTTATCTTACTTTTTTCAACTTTCATAATTCAATATGTTAATGGGGTTAACCAGGATGGCTCATTTCTTTTAATTACAGTCAATGTAGCATCCTTATATGTTGTGGCATTTCAAAAAGGATTGGTATTCTTCTTTATTGTGTTTTAATTGATTATTATGTAAGTATGATTTGCTTTTTTGGTACCCTTCGATGAGCAAAGTTAAATATTGGGTTCCTTGTCACTTTTTTAATATAAATTCTTTGGTTTATTATTATCCTTCTCTTTTTAAACTTTTGGTATTCAACCTGCTTTTTTTTCCCTTCAGGCACCTCAATGGCAAAATAAGAATTTCATATAGAGAGCATATGTTATCAAAAAGTATTATTCTTTTGTTTGCTTTATTCATTTTGTGATGCCTTTTGCTCTTGCTTTTGGTGTGTAATTACTTTTCTAGTTGTTTCTAACATTTCTTTAGAAGCTGGATATAAATAACATGGAATGGAAAAAAGAATAAGCTTAACTTTTCTCGTAAGAAATTTGACATTGATTATCAGAAAAGCATTTTTAATGAAGATGTTGAAATATATTAATACTTTAAGCATTGCATGCATTTGCCCCTGTTTTGGGTGCTTAGTATACAAGATTGTTATTATCATTTTTGTTATTTCCTCATTGGAAAACATGAATCTGTCACTGTTGCAAAATTCCACTAAACAAATTGCAAAATTAGCTACTTCTAACAGCATAAGGTGGCTGTCCTTTTATTCTGCAGTGAGAAAAAGCTACCTCTACTGCTTCAACCTATTAGAAATTGTTTTTATGTTCTTCATATTTAGAGTGTATGCGGCTATCTTGGTGTTTTTGGTTGTATTAATTACTGGTACACATCAATTGGTTGAGAATGGGAACTGGAACTCCAAAGAAGTACTGACATTTCAATTTTTAATTTCAAACCTCTCAACAGCAAATCATGAGGACTTGTGTTTGACAAAGAGATAGTTGGAAATACTCTTTCCATGAGAGCTTGTCGATAATTTGCTGTACTGTGACAATGTTGCTTTACAATTGAGAACTATGACTTTGGTGGTAGTTCTTTTTGCAATTTAGCTTGATAGCGTATGCATATTTATACGGTATTTTCTTGCAATTGTGTGTTGCCTTATTTGCTGTCTGCCTAATGCTGTTTCATTGTCTCTGCTCTGGATCAGGAGAAAAGCGAGGCCTGCGGGCATTACATTTTCATATACCCAGTGCAAATCAAATCCCCATGAAGTTCTTCCTTGCTTCAATTTTTCATTTCTTCTTTGTCATGGTCACTCTTTTTCCTCTGGCCAATGCTGACTTGAATTCAGATGGGAAGGCCCTTCTCAACTTTGCTACTGCTGTACGCCATTATCGGTTACTCAACTGGAGTTCTGCTTCCTCAGTCTGCAGCTCTTGGGTAGGTGTCACTTGCAATTCTAATCGCACTCGTGTGATTCGACTCCGACTCCCTGGGGTGGGGTTTATTGGCCCTATCCCACCCAACACACTCAGCAAACTTGATGCCCTTAAGGTTCTCAGCCTCCGATCCAATGTGCTTAATGGCAATCTTCCTTCTGATATTACCTCTCTTCCATCACTCCAATACCTCTACCTCCAACGTAACAACTTTTCTGGTACAATTCCTGCCAACTTTTCCTCACAATTCATTGTGCTGGATCTCTCATTTAATTCTTTCTCAGGCAACATTCCTCAAACAATAGCAAATTTGACACAACTCACTGGTCTGAGCCTGCAGAATAACACCCTTTCTGGGCCGATACCTGATCTTAACCAAACTAGGCTTAAGCATTTGAATTTAAGCTATAACCATCTTAATGGCTCCATTCCATTATCCCTTCAAAAGTTCCCCAATTCATCCTTCATAGGAAACTCTCTATTATGTGGACTACCTCTTAATCCTTGCTCGCCCATCCTTCCTCCACCTTCCCCCTCTCCTGCTTCCTCTTCCCCATCGGCAATCCCTCATAAGCAAGGTTCAAAAACAAAATTGACAATGGGAGCCATCATTGCCATTGCTGTAGGAGGGTTTGCAGTACTATTTCTTGTTGTTTTAATAATATTGTGCTGCTGTTTGAAGAAAAAGGATAATGGAGGTAGTAGTGTATTGAAGGGGAAGGCTGTTAGTGGTGGGAGGGGTGAGAAGCCCAAAGAGGAGTTTGGGAGTGGAGTGCAAGAACCTGAGAAAAACAAGCTGGTGTTCTTTGAAGGGTGCTCTTACAATTTTGATCTTGAAGATTTATTAAGGGCTTCTGCCGAAGTGTTAGGAAAGGGTAGTTATGGTACTGCCTATAAGGCTGTCTTGGAGGAATCAACAACAGTGGTAGTGAAAAGGTTGAAGGAAGTAGTGGTGGGGAAGAGAGACTTTGAACAGCAGATGGAGATAGTGGGAAGGGTTGGGCAGCACCAAAATGTTGTACCGCTCCGTGCTTATTATTACTCGAAGGATGAGAAGCTTCTAGTATATGACTATATTGCAGGCGGCAGCTTATCTGCACTTTTGCATGGTATGCACATTTAAGGATACTTTCACTTATTTTAACATGGAATTATGGGTAATTTATTTAAAGCAACCTATTATTGGTCCTTTTGTAGATAAATTTGCTTGTATTCTAAACTCAAATCTGTATTTTGATAATAGGAAATAGACAAGCTGGCAGAACTCCACTTGATTGGGACAATAGAATAAAGATTGCTCTTGGAACCGCACGGGGAATAGCCCACCTCCATTCTGCAGGTGGTCCAAAATTCACTCATGGAAACATTAAGTCCTCAAATGTCCTCCTCAACCAAGAAAATGATGGGTGCATCTCTGATTTTGGCCTGACTCCTCTTATGAATATTCCTGCAACTCCATCTCGGAGTGCAGGCTATCGTGCTCCGGAAGTGATTGAAACCCGTAAACACACTCATAAATCAGATGTCTACAGCTTTGGTGTCCTCCTGCTTGAGATGCTAACAGGAAAAGCTCCACTCCAATCACCAGGGCGTGACGACATGGTTGATCTCCCTCGATGGGTCCAGTCAGTTGTAAGGGAGGAGTGGACAGCTGAGGTTTTTGATGTTGAGCTGATGAGATACCAAAATATTGAAGAAGAAATGGTGCAGATGTTGCAAATTGGGATGGCCTGTGTAGCAAAGGTGCCGGACATGCGACCAAACATGGAGGAAGTTGTTCGAATGATTGAAGAAATAAGGCAATCTGACTCAGAGAACCGGCCATCTTCTGAAGAGAACAAATCTAAGGACTCAAATGTGCAGACTCCATGATTGCACTAAAAGTTTTCATTTCAAGATCAAGATTGAACATTTCCAATGAGCGCATATGCCTTATAAGGTTTTCCCAAGCATTCTTTAAAGCCTTATGTGCATGTGTCATCTCATATAGTGTGAATTTGTCCAAAATTTTTCTCAGATTTGTAGTCTTGATTTTTTTTTATCCTTTTCAATTTCAGTTAGGTGGGTTTCTCTTCATTTGTTGTAATATTTAATTCAACATTGTGAATGAATTGATGATCTTTGAATCAATAACTTTTCAATTATTCCTCTCCTTTAGGCTGGTGAGGGTGCATAGGGCAGAAATAATCTTCAAAAATTGGGGGCCAAAAATGAATGAAAAAGACAAAAAATTAAGTTCATGGAAGTAACATAGAGATTTATAATTTTTTTTTTATTATCATTATTATATATAAAAATATTTTTATAGAGATTATAAATTATAATAATGTAGTCATAAACAAATAAAAATTTAAAGAACTTAAGGTTTTATATACTTTTAAAAATAAAAATAAGAAATGTGTAATAAATAAAATTTTTAAAAAATTAGAGGTTCTGAATGTATATGTTTTTTAAAAATACACGAAAATATCTAATATAAAAATGAAATTTTTTGAAAAATGTGAAAATACATTTTTAGAAAAAAAAAAAGATAAAATTTTATGAGAAAAATATAATTTTAGCAAGTTTGGAAACCAATTAAAAAATTAGGATTACTTTTTATGTACTATAAATGAATTATACATTATTTTGGAGGACTAGAGCTCCCCCTTGTGAACTTGTCTCTTGTTTCACTAGTGAGGGTGATCGTTGCCTATTTCTTTATTATTATTATTTGTCAATGGGAGTTTTATTTGTTTTTTGGTACAATGGAAGTTTTAGAAGCATTGACTTTATAAAATTTACCGGATATGATCCTCTCCAAGTTGGAAAACTTGACCAACATTTTAAAAAATATACAAATCACACATAACCTCCAAGTCATAAATTTAGTCTAGTCTTCCTTTAGGCATGGAAGGAAGTCTCTAACAATAGGGGTAGCTAGAATGAAGCTACCCTTGAGTTCTTTCATTGGCAAACTCTTTTTCACCTCCACCTCCTCCTCTATACTTTTCTTCATTACAAAACCCTTTTCCACCTCCACCTCCATCTCCTCTTCTATATCTCTCATCATTGCACAATCTCCTTCTTCCACTAGCACCTTCTCCACATCTTTCTTCATTGCCAAACTCTCCATCACATCCTCATTTTTTTTTTCACCACAATACCCTTGTTCACCTCCTCATCATTCTTCGACGTGAAAATTTCTTCCTCCTCCCCCTCATCTTTCTTCGTTGCAAAACCGTTCTCCTCCTCATATTTCTTCATTGCAAAAATCTCTCCCTCTCCTCGTCTTTTTTCTATTTCTGTTGCTTAAAATTTGCAAATGCACATGTTATAAATAATTAATATAATAGTGAAATAGAATGTCAATTTCACAAGAAAGAGTTGACAAATACCAAAACTAGGATTTCTTTTATTATTTAGAAAATTAAATAAGATGAAAAAATAAAAATAAAATTAAACAGATATAATAAAAGATAAATTCAATATATATAAAAGGCTTAGGATTTGGACATTATCAATTGATTACCTATGACTTCTCTATGTTCTCTAGATTACATTAATTTTATATCTATTTTCGTGATCATAAGTAATTAAGAAATTTTCTTCATGTAAATGGTGTTTTAAAAAAATATTTATCAATATATGATACTTTTATAAATATATTCCAATATATGCTGTTTTGACTAGACTTTGATTGAGAGAATGTCATTAACAATAGCCGTTTAGTTGAAAAAAAAAAAATAACAATTCTATTAAAATAATTTAATCCACTTTCATTATAATTTATAATTTGATTAATAATATTATGAAATATTTATCTTTTATATTTAATTATAAATAATTTTGTATTAAGGTTTAGGTCAAAACATCATATATTGGTATATATTTGAAAAAGTAATACATATTAGTAAATATTTTTTTAAAACACCATATATAGGAAAAAATTCTATAATTAATACAAACTCATTAAATTTTGTGAAAATCTTTTTAACAATTACAAAGGAGTATTCTTATCTCTAACAAATATATACCCTAAGTCTAATATCTCAATGAATTAGTATTATACTTTCAATCTCGCTACTTCACATAATATCTTTAAATATATAAATAGTGATCAATTATTCACAAATATTAAACTCTAATATAAAAGATTAATTCCAATAATTAAAACCAATTAATTAAACATATATAGTTATAGGCAAATCAAGATATTACATCTAAATCCTAGAGAAGGATTTTAGTTATTCATATTTAAAATGAAGAAGTAATTAAGTCAACAAATAATCTAAAATAAAACAGATCTCAAATTATTATTAAATTAAATAAAAAAGTTTAGAAAGAACTCTAGAACAATTGATGAGAAGAGTTTTTAAATCTTGATGAATCTCTAAACTCAAATCTCCTCCTTGGAAAAATGTTCAATTAAAATTAAGAACTAATGTACAAAGAGTTTTAAACATAGAAAACTTTTATAAAATTTAGATGATCTAAATTCTCAATGATCTAATCTATTTATAGTATACAAATCTTAAATTTAGATGGACTTCGAAACCCTAAGAGACTTAAAAAAATCAAAATCCTTGATTCCCTTTGAAATACAACTTGAATAAGAAGAAAAATAGCATTAAAATCACTCTTTGGAACCTGTCAGACATCACATGGCTATGTAATTATCTTAGTACATGGCCTTGTCACTATACCTCTTTATATTCACATTTTAATTGGGCAAACAAACTTGTTTTTTTATTACAACTACACAACCATTTGTCTTCTTTGGCAAAAAGTGGTGATTTTTGTATAGCAGATGATCGAATTAGGGTTTAAAATCCTCACAAAAGTTGTAGCTCTTACTGTTTTCTTTCCAATGCGAATTATCTTAATCCGATATCTATAACTTGAGTTATGACCAAAATAGCAAAAGATATGTGAGCTGTCAATACCCATCAGAAGTTGTTCGGTCATACATATGCTTTTGCTATCTCCTAATATACTCAAAGGGAGTTGTCGTGCCAATACTACTCACTATCCAATAGTTTTCCTAAAACTAAAGTTAGGCAAAAAGCCTTTATTATACAAAGTGATGTAAAAATCAAAAGGAGATTATTTTGGAAATAAAACCCAAATAAATAGTAATCCTTTTATTTTGTTTTTCCTTTTAAAAGGTGGCAATTAGTTCCCAATAGGACTGCTAGCTGTGAGGTCTCACTCAAATACCAATCTGATCCGTTAAAGATCGAAATACTCATTCAGGTTAGAACACATGTTGGAGCCCTCAAACTCAAATAGATTGATTTTGAAAATGACTTAAGAGTCACCATCATAATTTTACTTAATTGGAAAAATATTAAGAAAAAACTCAAATTAACTCCAATTTTATCCTAAAAAAAAGTGCACTAGCCTTGAGACCAAAGAAGATTTGAAAATTAGGTTTTTGGTTTAATCAATCTTGATTTAACTCCTAAGTTTAATTTGACTTGAAAATTAATTTCATGGACAACAAGTATAAATTGGGATTAAAATGCATAAGCATGGCATAATTATGAATGCATGGAGAAAATTAAAAGGCAAATAAAATAAACATTCATGAGCAAAGGAGAGTATTTCCTCTAGCCCTTAAGTATACTAGGGAAATTAGATATCTTTTACTCTGAAATAATTAAATTGATTAATTACATTAATTAAATAATGAAATGTATTCTCTATCTCTTATGAGTTCTAGAAAGACCACATATTCCCTTACAAATATAGATAATTATATAGAAAAATAAAAGGAGAATGAGATTAGATGGGATTTGGATTTGAGGTTAAAGTTTAGATTCCAAATATACCTACGTACCCCATTGAATGGAGATCAAAATTTCACATAGTCCATTCCATAGTTAAGTAGAGGGGTTTAGGATTCTATTAGATTGATTTGGTGTGATTTGATTTGGAGATTTTGGTAGGTGAGAGAAGAAGTTATATCTTCTCTTTCAATGTGCATAAGGGGTGAGGGTTTTTTTGGTATGAAGTTCTGCTTTATCGGTGTCAGGTGGTGAGAATCCTACTCAAGGAAAGTGGATTGGATGGGATTAATCCAAGAAGGATTAAGTTGATGTGTTGATTTACTCAAGGCGAGTATTGGCTAGTTGGAATAATTAATTAATTGGATTGATTATGTAGATTAATTAATTAATTAAAAGGATTAATTAACTAACTAATTTGATTAAGTGAGGGAATTAT
The DNA here is from genome assembly GCA_947687605.1 of Reutealis trisperma. Classification (NCBI taxonomy): domain Eukaryota; kingdom Viridiplantae; phylum Streptophyta; class Magnoliopsida; order Malpighiales; family Euphorbiaceae; genus Reutealis; species Reutealis trisperma. The sequence goes on along the minus strand of CANTUT010000366.1, from coordinate 138,234 downwards.
TAAATAAAATGATTAACTAATAAATTGATGTGAGGTGATTAACCAATTAAAGAGGGAATTAATTAATTTGGGGGCTACTCAAGGAGAGTATAAATAGAATAATTAGAGAAAGAGAGAGCAAAAGAGCAAGTGGATAGCAATCTATAGAAGCTCAATAGGCAATAGAAAAGTGAAAAGACAATAGGGGTAGGGCTAAAAAGTAGTTGAAAATTAGGCTAAAGGGGTAAAATTAGAAATTCTATGCACAGGGAGAAGGACAATCATCAAAAGGAGCTGCACTACCGAAGCACCAAAACAGCACATGGCAGCACTTCTTGTAGGACATTCTGTGTTGTAGGTAGGCTCCATGGCATACTCTCAGCGAGTATGATTTCTACACTTTTTAGATTTTCGAGTTAGTTGTCGGGGCTTTTGAGGTTCAGAAAATTTACTTATTAGGGTCGATGGGTATAAAATTAATTATCAATCGGTCTTATAGCTAGTTTTAGAAAAAATCCAATCAATTTCAAGAAAATATTGTTTGGTACAAAATGTCAGGTTAGTGGGACTACCGTACTGGCTCTGCATAGTGCACTAAACTTAGTAGGTGTCAACCTACTGTTGAATCATAAGACTATAAAATTGAGGGTTCACATATGTCAAGTCTTGAATTCCAAGAAGAAAAATCAATTTGCCAAAATGGGGAAAGGTTTAATGAAAAGCTATAAAGTAGATAAAAAACTAGTAAGACTGTCATGCCTATTTTTTGTAAATATCATACTTTTATCCATAGTCTAGTGAGGAAAATCCTACTAAAAGAGTTGGATATCCAATCGCCTAGAATTATACATAAGAAGAAATTGAGTGAAATGAAATGGGTAAAAAGGGTGTCATGCTGAAGATTGTTGTTACCATACATGTACACAAGAGATCATGCTTGGCAAAATTGCCATCTTGATTTTTGGAATCTAGATCAGTTAAGGATAATTTCTCACCTTTTATTCTTACACTATAATAAAAACCGTATGGTCCTTATTCTCCCTGATAAAGAAAAAGAATAAAAGCAATATAAGCAATACATGGGTAGCCTAACCCAAGTGCAATCCAAATCCTAATAAAAATATCTTTTGTCTTATAAGGCATAGTGCCCTTGTGATCTCTATTCCAAAAGTATTGCATCAATTACATCTCCATTTGGTTCATTTGCCTAAAAAACAGAAGAAGAAAGAAAAAAGACAAAATGGCTCACTAAACTGAAAACCTAAAAGGGTAGCTTAGGCAGAAATTAGAACAAGTCATCGCATTAAAAATCCAAAAAGGTGACTTCGACAAAAGTTAGAGCTAAAAAAAAGGATGTGTTATTTAAATTAGATTCTATTCTAAGTCATGTCAAAATCCATCTATTTGAGTTTATTGGGTCGGTCTAAATAATTCATCCTATTTCATTTATTATATGAGTAGTTAAACAATTCTACATTCCTTAAAGTCATCTTCCTTCGTGCCGTCCCTTTTTTTCCTTAATCATCAAATGGTGAAGAAAGTCTTCAAGTCAAATATTGAGTCATCAGAAATAAAAGTTGCCTTTACCTATCATCAAGGGCATATCCTTTGAAGACATTCATATTCTTTTGAGTAAACTTCAGTAAGTCCGTCATCCCTTATTAAGGGCATGGTCTCTAAGTCGTGTCTTTTTATCAAAGTGCTTGATTCACCAAGAGATCCAAACCAGATGGCTCTCTCCTTCATCCCTAAAAGTCCATCTTGACTTGTGTGCCAATCCAACTAAACCCAAAAGTATCATCCCTAAGAGTTCTCTTAGCCCATATAATGCATTCTTTCCTTTCTATAAATCATTGTAACAAAACCATAAAGCTGAAGCCCTTGATGGAACTAGAATGGATTAAACCTCTTGCAAATTTATATCACTCAAGCCATTTGTTAAAAGCCACAACCCACTTTTGAATTCCAATTCTCTTGGCAAAAAGAAAACCATATAGACCTTCTAAAAGTCTTAACTTTAAATCCCAAGCTAATGTAGAAAGCCTACCTCCCATTTCTAAAGCCCTAACTCTTTCATAAAACCAAGCTACTTGAATGGTCCCATCGTAAAATGAAATCAAAGTATATTCCTCTCACTGCTTAAAGAAAGTCCAATCTTTAAAACACAAGTCTTTTAGCAAAACACAATCAATTAGACCCTTTAAACTTATCTAAGTCATTTCCCCTTTAAATTGAAGCCCTATTGTACCAAGACCAGAACATATTCTCATAGAATAGACCTCCCAATCCCTTCACAAAACCTAAACTGAATCTTTCAAAGAAATCGATCCTCATCTAAGCCATCTTTAGATTGTCCAAGCAATCAAAGCATCCATTAAGACAAAAGTCCATTTGTAAAGTCTCGTCAGGAGCAAAATTTAGATATTTTTACCTCATTTTAAAAGAAGCATTGAGCCATATGGAGCAAACCATAAATCCCTGTCATCTATGTAACCTATAAATCCCTTTATGGCCATAAGTTCACAAAATTAAACCTGAAGTAAACTATAAACACCCCATCATCAAAACCAATCTTTTCTCCATAATCTGGGAGAGCCTAAATAGACAAATTCCCTTTTAAATATAAAATAAGCCAACTGCCTACTAAATCCATTACAAACTAACTAGGCTGTCCCATTGCCATGCTAAGCCCTAACCTCTGTCAAAATAACTGAATTGTTGTCCCAAAAAATGGGACACCTTCTCAAAGTCACCTTTCTTGATAACCAATCATTGGTTCAAGATATCTAGTTTGCACAAACACCCTTATGCTTAGGGTCTAGATTATCCATCATGTTTATCACTCAAAAATATCATAGATTTATCACCTAGGACAATCTTAGAAGCCTACCAAAGATTCTATTAGACTTTAATAACATAGCCTTAGGAACCCACCAAAGAATGATTTTGCAACCTATAAGCCACTTGTGTTTATAACATTTATGGAGCAAGCCCATGAATCCACCCTTTAGCATTCATATGTTCACCCATTACATACATCATCACAAATTATCCATAATGTATAAATTAAACAAAAAGTTCATGAATCTCAAAACATGCATACATAAACATACATCATCTTTGCACTAGTATCTATGCATGTATAATTACTTATATACACGTATCTATGCATGTATAATTACTTGTATACACCATCATGCATATGTCAAGCTAATGGCCTCTCCTCCTTCGTATTTGCCAAATGTCATCTAGTAGATAGTCCCACTCCATCCAACACCTTATGAATTTACAGAGCATAATCCAAGATAATCTATATGAGAAAGCAAAAATCAATTTTACTAATGATCATTTCTAAAAGTAAAAAAAAGGTCCCATTAAGGGGCATCTGTGAACCCTCAAATTTGTAATCTTAGGATCCGACCGCAGCTTGACATTTGCTAAGATTAGTGTGTTACGCAAAGCCCATACGGCAGTCCTGCTAGCCGGTTAGTGAGCAAAGGTTAAGGGGCAGTGCCCCTTTCGGGGTGCAGGGTAGTGCCCCATTAAAAAATAAATTTCTTGAAACTTACACCTTTAGATGATTAACACTCGATTACGAACCTATAGAATCAAACTGGGTTCAAATCAGATAAAAAATGGATGAGAACGAGCTAAAAAATGAGCAGCGGTAACTCGCAGCCAGCTATGGTTACCGCAGAGGTCCCTGCGGTAGCCAATTGGCTATTGCAACTGGCCTTGCGATTACCACTAAGCCTTTTGTAGTTATTGTAGGCCTCAAACAGTGGCCATAGCATGTTTTGATAGAATCCCACACTGAAAAATCACCCTTTTAAGCCTCTACACTTCCCCTATAAATACCTTGCACCTCCTAACAACTTAGGGACGCAATATTATACTTCTATACTTTCCCAAAAGCTTTCTAAACCCTATTTCTAAGCTTTTCAATCATCAAAATCCTCTTCCTGAACCTCCAAATCTCTAAAATCCCATTCCAAAACTTCTTCTATCACCTCAAACCTTATTCATTAAGCTTCCTAATCACCTCAAACCCTATTTAGCCTCCTAATCACCTCAAAACCCATCTCTAAACTTCCTAATCAAGAAAAGGTGCAATTTAAGTTATTCCTTTTAAAGGGAATTTGTGGTACTCAATCAAAGGTGTGATTCAAGTCCCTCCAAAGAGAATTCATGCTATTCAAGAGTCCTTCTTCCAAAAGGAGTACTTGTGCTATCCCTAAGGAAAGGTGGAACTTAGATCTGGTGCCAAGCTCGTTCCCTACATTCCTCACTGCTAAAAGCCATAGGTAAAAGTTTATTCCTTTTCCTTTTTCAATTCCAATTTCAAGATCTAAATATGAAAAGATCTAATTTTTGCTAATTAAAATCTTACCTAATTAACAAATCCCTTAAGCCCTTAAAATCAATCAAAACATGATAACAAAGATAACGACTTAAAAATCCCTCCTTCTCAAGAAGGAAGAACTGCGTGGGATTTGATTCCCATTCCAAGGGATACGCAGGCTTGTTGTCTCTAAGACATTCAACTCCACTAAAATTAACAACTTCTTCTCTCTATCATCTTCTTCACATAGTTTAGGGTTGAAATTACTTTTTTTAAATAAAAGTTGAAACTTTAGTTCTTTTTTTATTATTTTATTTGTTTAGATTATATTTGGAGAATGTGTGCTTTTCCTAGAACCCATAAGGGCTAGAGGAAATATCCTCTAATTTTCATATTTTAACTTGTAATAGTTTTAAGTAGTTTTTCTTTATTTTTTGAATTTTATAATTGTCATTATCTCATATTTGCCATGCATTGCACAAATAATATTTATTTCATACATCATATTATAGTTGTTCATGTATACATAAAAACTTCTTTTTTGTATTTAAGCCAAACTAATTTTTTTATATTGTTTTAACTAAAACCTAGTTCCCGAGCCCTCTTTGGTCATTCGAGGACTAGTACTTTTTCCTTGGGATAAATGTTATAATTTTGGAGTCAATCAAATTGGGTTTTTCCTTTAATTTTTCTAACTAAAATAAACAAAATTAAAGTGGTGACTCCTTTTGCAACTTATAACTCACAAAATATAATTGTCTAAACTTATAGCGAGTTTCCATTATGATATTTCTCGCAATGAGCATTTCGATTCCCTTTTAGCAGATCGGACTGAAGCTCGGGTGAGGCGTCACGACATCACCTTTATTTTTACCAAGGATCATTTTCGAAAATGAAAGGAAGATCTTACAAAAGGTATACCCTCCAAGTCATCTTTTTTTTTTATTTTTTTTATTTTATCAATTCATGACATTTCATACTTAAAATAGTTGAGTTGCTTTTATCCCTGGTTAGAGACATTACTTTCAAAATCGTCAAGTCATTTTCAAGGTTACCTTTTTAGCTAAAGCGACTAAATAACCTTTACCCTTCATCAATGATGTGCAAGTCAAATGCTTATTACATCAAGGCTAAACAAAGCCCTCTCCACTTTCAAAGACCCATCAAATCGAGTAGCAATCTTATAAAATCTAACTGAATCATTGCCTTCTAGTCACAACTCCTTGATCTTTATCACACATTTTTCGACCCATAAATGTTTAAGAATAATTACTTAAACATTCCTATAGTTCTTTTTCCCATCTCCCCTTTCAACCATGTCTCCCACCCAAACATGTCCAAACACCGACCTAGACATCACTTTGGTTCTTGACACTATCCCAACTCTTGGGTTCACTATCATCATAATTGCCTGACAGACAAGATAATGCAATTCTAATGAAAGGGCAACTGTGAATCCTTAATTTTGCACCCTCATTATCTAGCCGTACCTGAGCATCTAGTCGGTTAGTGGGCAAAAAAAAAAAAGTCAATGGCGTCAAACTTGGAGCTACTAAGCATCAAGAACAACGCAAATCCACGCCACTTATGTATGGTGGCTGCGCAGCTTTAACACGGCTGCCGCATAGTGGTGCAGATTTGAGTTGCCCTAGCAGGCTAAAATGCCTAAAATGCTGTTTTTTCTATTTTTTTTTAGTATTTTTTAGCTCTATCTTTTTTGTCTTTTCACATTTTCACTTCCCAAATTACCCTCACCTCATTTTTCTATAAATAGCCTTTTCATTTCCTCATTTCAAACACACCTTGAGTTAGAGTTGATAACTATCATCTAATTCCTCTCTTATTCTCCTTCCAACCACTCTTTAATTAATTAATTAATTTTTTTAATTAATCAATTACCTCATCCTAACCAAGTTAATTAATCTTTTTAATTAACTAAAATTCTCTTTTTTTAATCACTCAATTAATTAATTAATCTTTTTAATTAATTAATTAATCCCTTTTTTCCAAAATCAAATTAATCCTTCTTTTAATCCACCCTTCATCCAAATTAATTAATTAATCTTTTTAATTAATTAATCCATCCAACCTTTTCATCATATTAATTAGTTAATTAATCATTTTAATTAACTACTTAATCTCCTAATCAATCCAATCATCCAATCTTGATAAAAGGAAATTTCGATCAGGTAAAACTCTTTGCCCACCAAAAGCAAAGGTATCAACATTTTCCTCTCAAACCCAAATCAAATCAATTAATCTGAACAACTCCTAAACCCATCCACTTAATCGTGAAATGAATTACGTGGGTTTTGATCCCCACTCAATAGGATACATAGGCACATTTGGAATCTAAATCTAAATCCAAATCCCAATCATTCTCCTTTCCCCTTTTTAATTGATTTGTAGATGTTTTATTTTCTCCTTGCACTCATACCATACTCATGCATTAATTGTCACATAACATTTCTCATTCATGAAATTAATTTTTAAGTCAAATTAAACTTAAGAACTAAATTTATATTATTTAAAATAAAAAACTAGTCCCCGAACTCAATCTGATTCGAGGCCAGTGATTTTATCCTTGGGTAAATTAATTAAAAATTAATGAAATAGAGTCGATTGGGTTTTTTCCTTAATTTTTTCATTTAAAAATAAATTAGGGTGGCGACTTCCAAAAATCATTTTTAAAATCAATCAATTAGAACTTAAGGATTCTATCGTGAGTCTAAATCCCAAATGAGCATCCCGATTCCCTCTAACAGACCGGATTAGTGCTCAGACAAGACCTCATAGGTAGCAACTTGAAAGAAAGGTGATTCAGTCACTTTGACAATAAGTGGGTTTAACTATGATTGATTCTGACTTAAACCAAAGGGTGTACTTTCGTATTAAGATATTTATGCCAAAAAAGGTTTTTAGGCTTTAATAAATGTTTGGTGATTTAGGGATGATTGTGCCCAAAATGTGTTTAGAGAGATTAATTTGGCTTAGAGAGATAAGGACACTCAAATAGGCTTGGGCTTTGAGAATAATTATTTGCTTGAGCTTCGAGGATGATTGATTTTCATTTTGCTAAGGAACATAGGCTTAAATGATGATTTATAAAACATGATTGATTTTGGTTGTGCCAAGGAACTTAGGGTTAATGGAAGATTTATGAAATACTATTGATTATTTCCATGATTGATTTTACAAGGAATTGGAAGTCCAATAACGAGGGCAAGAACAAAGAGAATGAAACAAGCCTTGCAAGGATTGATCATGGAAATGCAAGATGAAGAATCAACTTTAGAAGGCCTCCATACTATCCAAAAGATGCCAAAATCTTCCCAAAGACTGATCACCTACTATTGGCTACAAAATGGAGGAGAAGAACAAGAAAATGGTGAAGACTGAAGGTGTCACGGTCACAACACCTGTCACAGTTACGACGAGCTCAGACTACATACCTTGGTGCGGGTGCAACAAAGAGCTTCCAAGCTATCATGTCGCGGGCGTGACGGGCTGCCAGTTTCGTTTCTTTCAAATTTTTATGAGTTTTATGTTTTAAATGCACTCTTTGCAATTGTGGGCTCCAAACTTGATATATTAGTAGGTCCACATCATATTTATTTTATTTGGTTTGCTTTTAGGAGTTAATTTCTTAATTAGGAATTCTATTTTCCAATAAGGACTTCTTAATTAGGATTCTATTCTCCATAAGGATTCTTATTTCCTTATAGAAATGGATTTCCTAAATCTTAGTTGAATTCTTAGAGTTTTAGCCTCCTTATAAATTAAAAACTCCATTGTAATTGAAGTTAGTTTTACCAATAATAATAACTTTTCTTTGAATTTTCTTCAAGTGAGAGATTCTTCCAAGTTCTTCTTTAGAACTTAAATATGAGTTTATCAAGGTAACTTGTGGCGCTCATCTCCTTATAGCTTTAGTTCTTTTCAACAGGTGAGAATTGGGTTAAGCTTTTCTTTTGTTCTTGTTTGATCGATCTTTGGGTTTTGATTCAATATAATCGGTTCCTAGCTCTCTATAGCTAGTGGGTCGCATCGTTTGGTATTAGAGCTTTGGCTCTTCAAATTAAGAATACGTATCCCTTATTTTCTTATTTCTAAATTTGTCAACAAAAAAAAAAAAAAATTTAGACCTGCTACTTTGTCCAACTTCTTGGAGAATCAATTCCATCAAGTTGAAAATTTTGATCCAATTATAAAAAAAAAAGAAAGGGTCGAATCTATTCGTGTTTGTGAACCCTCAAAATTACACCTCCAATCGATTGTCTTTCAGTTACGAACTCATAGGATCAAACCGAGCTCAAATCGGAACTGAAATGGACCCGAAAATGATGAAAAAGTAGGAAACAAGTCGAACCAGCCAGCCAGCGTGCAAGAGGTGAGCCGCCGCTCTGGGCGGCATGCTTATCATGCTGCCTCATAGGCGGCAAGAAATGCATGCTGGCGGTAGGGTGGTACGCTCAACGTGCCACCCGGACACCCGGCATGTCGCTGGTGCCACCCGTGCCACTGGTGACATGCAGATGCCGCCGTCCGTATTGCCGGTGCCCCCCTCAGCAGCTTTATAAATAGGGCCTCATTCAGGTTCATTTGACACACATTCCAAGGCAAAAATTCTCTCTGATATTGATATACTTGTTGTTTTTAAACTCCTTTTTGAAATTTGATACAAAAGAGCTGTTGTTTCAATTTCAATTTTGGTTTACATTCATCATGTTATTTCACTAATCTTTTGTTGTTAAGATTCAGATTCTAAGTCTTTCAAATCCAAGGTGGAGTTGAGATCCAGAGCAAGGCTTATTCTATTCGTCCGAAAATTAAGGAAAGCAAAGGTATAATCCCCTTTCCATTCTCAAAATTCTAAACTCAGATCTAGAATTATATTTAGGTCTAAAACAGAAAAAATCTAAAATTTATTAATTTAACAATCAGTATTAAATTAATAAGCAAACCAACAATTTTTTTTAGAACCCCTCATTCGCAAGAAGGAAGAACTGCATGGGGTTTCAATGGGATACGCAGGCTGCCATTCTGAAGGGCATCAACTCCAAAATCTTTTTATCAATTTTTTTTCCTTTTTATTTTGATTTATTTATATTAATCTTTTATTTATGATCTTATATTAGCTTAGTTGGGGAATGTTCGCTTTTTCTAGTACCCATAAGGGCTAGAGGAAAGATCCTCCTTATTTCAATTGCTTTGATCTTGTAATAATTAAGTAAGATCTATTTAACTTGTTTGTCTACAATTGTCATTCCATCTCATCATATATATTTGTTTCATTTATCATTATATTCTTGTTCATGCATACACAAAAATTCCTTTTAAGAGTTATTTTGCAATTTTAGCCGATCTAAAGAAAAATACATTTTTCTCAATTGTGTAATTACCAAAACCTGATCCCCGAGCCCTCTTTGGTCACTCACGGATTGGTGCATTTTCCATTGGGACAAAATCAAATGATTTTTGGAGTCAATCAATTTGGATTTTCTTTAATTTTCCCAATTAAAATAAGTAAATTGAAGTGGCGACTCATTTTTCAACTTTCAAAATACAAAAATCAATTTTCTGAACTCACAGCGAGTTCCAATCGTAGAGTTTCTCCTGAAGAGCATTTCAATTCCTTGGCGGATCGGACTGGTGCTCAGGCGAGGCCTCACAGTTGGCGACTCCACTAGGGATATAAAATCTTTTTTCAAATAAAAGATAAAGTGGATTACTTTTGGTAAAATACCAAGTTTGGCTTTAAAATGCAAAATAACTCTTTCATGCATTACTACATCGGACTCCTTGTCCAAAAACTCTAGCTTCCTCGGAAAACAAAGGATAGAAAGTAACATCGAGTGGGCAACCTTCCTTAGGTCTACTTGCTGATAGTGAAATCATCTAGCCCATGATGTATTCTCTAATCCTTTTAGAGGTGTAACGAGTATGCACATACCATTTGACCTACGCGAGGCTCCTTGTCTCACATGTGGTTAGGTATATAATATCTCTAATGTGATGGGTTTCATTCAAACCACCTTAACCCTCTCATGTAATGACTCATAGAACCTTCCTTTAGGATTGTATGTACCATAATATTAGAACTTAGTATGTCATTATCATGAAACCTTTTCTATTCATGCATACATGCATGTATGCATAGACCTTACAAATTTGGAGAGTTTTAATCTCACTCAAACACTACTAGTCCCAATCATAAACCCATGTCAACTTATGGTCTCAATCAAAAGCTGATATATTCCATGATCTTTGTTCCATACTTAAGCTAGAAACTGACCCAGGTTTATCTCTGTATCTAAAGTTTGACAAGATGTCTGTTGCCGGAGATGAGACCACTATCACCAGAGCTGATGAAATCTTTAATGAGCTTCTTGCTAAGCTTTCTGAACACCAGGAAAACCATGATGAAGAGGCAAGAAGCCCTTTTCCAAGAAATGCTAAAGGCCCAAAGGAGGGCTATCATGGAGGATGTCCGCACCATGTTGGAATAGACCTCCCTGGCTCAAAACCCAACTGACCCAAAACCATTCAAAGCTAACCTAAAACCTGCCTTTTATCCTATCTATGGATCCACTTCTAGAGTTGAATCCAAAGACAAAGAACATGCAAACACCGACATCATTCCACCATTGCCTATCCCGTCACCCGAGTTCCTAAAAAATAACTCACCAACAAATCTCACCTCTGCTTTCACTTCCCAACCCGAGGATCCTTTCCAAGGGAAGGAAGTTAATCCTGAAATAAAGGCTTACATGGAAAAAAAAATGGAACGTATGGAGAAGATGTTGTTGGATATGAAAAAGAAAGAGGATCTGGTTGATACGGGGTTCTTAAGCTTGTTCCCTAATGCAAGAGTTCCTCCTAAATTCAGGATGCCTGAGTTTGACAAGTTTGATGGGACTACCTGCCCCAAGACCCACCTCAAAGTATATGTGGGAGCCATGCATCTATTGGGTGTGGATAACGAACTACTAGCTCAATTATTTCAACAGTCACTGACTGGTACAACTGTGAAATGGTTTGTAGACTTGGATGTCACCAAAAAATGGACCTAGGATGACATCTGCAATATCTTTGTCCAACAGCATCATTACAACATTAAGGTCAATGTAACAAGAAGAGACCTTGAGACCACCAAGCAGTATGCAAAGGAATCCTTCTCTTCGTTCCTTAAGAGGTGGAGCAAAAAGGCTTTTCAGATGGTAAATTGGCCTCCTAAAAATGAACAAATTGACATAATTGTCAAGAATCTTCTACCAGTTTACCAAGAAAGGCTATAGACTCAATACTTGCCTTCCTTCAAAGCCCTTATTGCTACTGCTTCAAAAATTGAAGACTTGATTCAGAATGGTCAGATTAAAGAGGAGTCCGCATTAGGGTCAAGGTATAAAAAGCCAACTCATCAGGGTAATGTGACTTCCTCAATGAATCAGAAAGGAGGGGAAGTTAATGCTCTGACTATGAAGAAGCCTATAAGGATTGAAAGGAGGCAGTTTTTTAATCTAGGAGGTGTGCCTATGAGTATTATCCTTAAGAAGCTGCTTGAGGGAAACATGGTGAAACCTCTTAAGCCAAAACTAGTCTCCAATCCACTGCCAAAAAATTACAACCCAAATGAGAGGTGTGATTATCATCAAGGACCTGGGCACAAAGCAGATGCGTGCAAGGCCCTTAGACACAGAATTCAAGACCTTATTGATTCTAATGATCTGATACCACCAAAACCCCGACCCAATATCAACACTAACCCTTTACCTAATCACACAGTCAATACCATAAATAATCATGAGGGAGTTGATCCTGTCTCCTTGATTGAGTCAAATCCCAATTTTTGCTGTGTCCTAGACCTCACTAACCTAGTTGAGGAAATTGATGCCATCCCCAGAAGTGGCAGAGTCATCCAAAGCCAACCGAGCCCAAATACTCAACCTATTCAACCCATTCCTACACCTACCAACAAATTGAAAGGGATTCTTAAACCAGATGAAGATCCCATTCTCAAACAACTTAAGAAAACATAAGCCAGTATCTCAATTTGGAGTTTGATCCAGTCCTCATATGCTCACCGCCAAGCTCTTTGCAAGGCGTTGAATCAGTGCCAGGCTCCAATTGATATCACACCTGAAAACCTTGTTGCTTCTATTACCTCTGCTGCTAAAGGGGTGTCCATCACTTTTAGAGAAACTGAAATTCCAGAAGGAGACTCTAGCCACAATAATGCCTTTTACATTATAGTGGTAACTCGGGGAAAGATTGTGTCAATGGTTCTGATTGATAATGGTTCAGCATTAAATGTATGCCCTCTAAAGGTAGCAAGCTATTTGGTATTGGAAGTTACTGATTTTACCCCTTTAGATCAGATAGTAAGGGTGTATGACAATACCAAGAGAGAAGTCCTCGAGGTGGTTATCATCGATATGACCATTGGGCCAACATCTTTCACCATACCTTTTCAGGTAATTGATGTACCTTCATGTTTTAATTTATTACTTGGAAGGCCCTAGATCTATCAAGCAAAGGCTATCCCTCCCTCCCTACACCAGAAAGTCAAGTTCCTTTTCAGAAATGGGGTCGTGACCGTCAAAGGGGACATGCATGGAAGACCAGACATCCCAAGCTCTGTTCCCATTCTTGAGATTTAGCCTGAGCTATCTATTTATCCACTCTCTGGTTTCTCTTTCATTCAATACATTGAGGGTGAAGAGGGTAAAGAATTCATTCCATTTGATTTTGACCCCTTCAGGAATATTGCTGTTGCTAACATGCTCTAAAAAATAAATTACTTTCCTAGTTTAGGTTTGGGAAAAAGCCAACAGGGCTTGAAGTCTTTGTTGGATTATCCAGTTGCAATGCCACCATTTGGGCTAGGGTATGAGCCCACTGATGAAGACTTGCAGAAATGGAAAATCGAGCTAAAGACAGAACAGCTACCCTTAAATGGCTATTTTTGTAAAGGAAGGCGACACAGTTCCTTACTGTAACTTTCCTAAGCCTTGAGTCTACCCCATTACCGGAAAACTGATCCCCGGGTTTGAAATCTTTTTTGATGTTAGGCTCAAGATAGAAGACTATGAACCAATTTACATACTTTGTCAAGATTGGAAAGAGAACATGGAGGCTAGTCTTTTTGATGAAGTGTTCATGCTCACTATTGAGGAGGAGAAAACTGACCCCTTCCACCTTAATCTAGCCTACCGAGATTGAGCTATAAAATTGGTCCTTTGAGGAGAGCCCTTTTTATCCTTCTGAACCAGAATACGTATCAGAGTCCCAATCCAAATCAGAGTCTCAGTATGAGATAGACTTGTCTTTTGAATATGAGTCTGTCTATTCTATTTCTTCTGTTGATAATGAAGTAACTGACCTTGAGGGTCTAACTTTTCAGTTTGATGTAAATTGGGACATATCCCCGTTTGAATTCAACAAAAAGTCTACTTATGATTCTGTGTCTCCATTTTTCTTTGATGTTCCAACTTTTAAATCTGACTTACATGAGACATCAAGTAAAAATGAAATAAATGAAATAAAAGATGACATAATTAAAGATCCCATTAATGCTGGCACTCATGACATACCAAAAATTACATTCATTGCATCTGCATGCATAAATAAGGATCATATTGAGAAAATGATCAGAGAATTTCAAAACTATTTTGCATGGCAACCGAAAGACATGACAGGGTTGGATCCAAGCATAGCAATTCATAAAATCCCAGTTTACCCAGGTGCTAAGCCCATCAAGCAGAAATTGAGAAGACTCAAGACAGAATGGTCTATACTAATTAAAGAAGAAATTACCAAGCTACTGGACCATAATTTCATTGAGCCCATCAACTATCCATCATAGCTTGCTAACATTGTGCCGGTTCCCAAGAAAGATAGTAAAGTCAGAATGTGTGTGGATTATGGGGATTTGAATAAAGCCTGTCCTAAGGATGATTTTCCCTTGCCTCAAATTGATATATTGATAGACTGCATGGTAGGTTCTGAATTGGTTTCCTTAACCGACCTGGCTACAGGGTATAATCAGATAATGGTTCATCCTCCTGACAAAGAGAAGACAACATTTATTACTAAATGGGGCACCTATTGTTACTGGGTTATGCCATTTGGGCTTAAAAATGCCAAGGCAACATACTAGAGGATGGCAACTACCATTTTCCATGACATGATGCATAAAGGGATTAAAGTTTATGTGGATGACATGGTAATAAAAGGCACCACTGCCGAAGAACATTCAGAGGCACTAAAGCAAGTCTTCCTTAGACTTCGCTAGTACAATCTCAAGCTCAATCCTACCAAATGTGTCTTCGAAGCCTCATCTGGAGTATTCTTAGGCCACATGGTTAGCAAGAAGGGTATATAAGTGGACCCTGCTAAATCAAAGGCAATTCTGGAAATGCCACCTCTAAAAATAGAAAAAGAGATCAGAGGTTTCCTTGGACGGCTACAATACATTAGTCGATTCATCAATCAGTTGGCTGATGTATGTGGGCCCATCTACAAGCTACTCAGAAAAGGAGCCTCCAAGTAATAGAATGATGACTGTCAGAAAGCTTTTGACTAGATCAAGCAATACTTACTAAACCCATTAGTATTATAGCCACTAAGGTTTAGAAAGCCTTTGTTACTTTACCTATTAGTAACAGATAAAGCAATAGGGGCAATGCTTGCTCAAAATGCTCCTAATTCCAGCAAAGAAAATCCCATCTATTACTTGAGCAAAAGGATGTTATCTCATGAACTCAAGTACAGTTTTACAGAAAAGCTATATCTTGCTTTAGTATGGGTCTGCCATAAGCTGCAACACTACCTCTGCTCTTTTATAACTCATGTTCTTGCTGACAAGAGCCCTTTGAAATTCCTTATGGATAAGCCGATTCTTGACAGTAAGATGGCAAGGTGGATGGCTGTATTAGCTGCATATGATATGAAATATGTACAACGAAAAGTAGTTAAGGGTAGCATAATGGCTGATTAGTTAGCTGCAGCTCCAATAGATGATCATTAGGTCGAGCTTGAATTTCCCGATGAAGATATCCTGACAATTGACAGTGAAGTTTAAAAGCTCTACTATGATGGGGCATCTAACAACAAAGGGTATGGTGCTGGCATTATGTTCATTACACCGAGTGGGGAAAACCTACCTAGAGCCATCAAACTAAACTTTGAGGTAACAAATAATGAAGAAAAGTATGAGGCATGCATTTGTGGTCTTGAGGCAGCAATAAGGCTCAGAATCAAATGCCTTGAGATTTATGGAGATTCTAATCTGATAGTTTCCCAAGCCTTGGGGAAGTGGAAGATCATAGAAAAGCATTTGGTTCCTTACCATAAATGCCTAAATGAACTAGCAGCCAATTTCTATGAACTGTCTTTCCATTATCTTCCAAGGATGAAGAATAGATTTGCTGTCGCTTCATAATCAGACCTGTTACAATTGATGTTAAGCATGAGCCATGTTGTACAACTCATTATTTTAATATTCAAGCGGTTGATAGCAAACCATGGTTTTGGGATATCTTCAATTACATCAAGAATGGACTCTATCCTAAAGGGGCCTTTAAAACAGAAAAGAGGACTTTAAGACAGTTGTCTAAGGGTTTCATTCTAAATAAGGAAGTACTCTATAAATGGGTTTAGGATAACATCCATCTGAGATGTGTCACTGAAACAGAAGCCCAACAGATCATAGAACGGATGCATGGTGGTAACGAAGGTCCACACATGAATGGAATTGCTCTAGTCTGCAAGATCACGAATCAGGGTTACTTTTGGATTACTATGAGTCAAGATTGCGCAAGATATGTTCAAAAGTGCCATAAGTGTCAGATCTATGCCAAACTTTAGAAGAAACCTCCTGTACCTTTATCTCCTATCACTATGCCTTGGTCATTTGCAACTTAGGGCCTGGATGTCATTGGCAAGATAAGCCTAAAGTCTTCTGGCAAGCATGAATTCATTCTGGTGGCTATTGATTATTTCTCTAAATGGGTTGAGGCTGCACCTTACCAGATATTGGATTCCAAACGAATAGCCCAGTTTATTCATACCAACATCCTTTATAGGTATGGGGTCCCTTTTGAGATCATCACTAATAATGGATCTCACTTCCAAAAGGAGGTTACTCAGCTATTAAAGAAGGATAAAATTCAACACCATAAATCTTCTCCGTACAGACCTCAAACAAACAGCGCAGTTGAAGCTGCAAATAAGACTCTTAAAAATATACTACAAAAGATGGCTAACAACCATAAGGATTGGCACCTACATTTGCCATATACCTTATGGGGATACAAAACAACCGTACGTACTCCAACCAATGCTACACCTTACTCTTTGGTGTATGGGATGGAAGTTATCGTGCCAATCGAGGTAGAAGTCAAGTCAGCTCGTATTATGAGGGAGAGTCAATTGGATGAAGTGGAATGGGCAAAAGCCTACCATAACCAACTTCTAGCCATCGATGAAAAGAGAATGGATGCCTTATATCAGATGCAAGGTTATCAGCAGAAACTGGCTAGGCACTTCGATAAGAGGTTATCACCTTGTCTTGAAAGAAATAAGGGCACCTATTCATGATCCAAAGGGAAGATTCAGACCTAACTGGAGTGGTCCGTTTGTGATCAAGAAGATCTTATCTGGTGGAGCAAGAATCTTGACAGATTTGGATGGTATAGAATTTGCTAGCCCATATAATATGGATCAACTCAAGCGATACTTTGCAAAAGCATCCTTGTAATTTATGCATAGCATTTGCAATCATTGTGAAATCATGCTCAGCATTCACATTTTTCCTCAAAGTCAGAACTATGTGGACTTGATTTTTCATAAAGAGGAAAAGGCATAAAAATCATGAATTATTGTAAGGAGATATGTAGGCAGCCCTTGCGGGTTTGGTCTAATTCATCAACAAAATTTTCATTTTACATTCACTCGGCGCATAATTGTGTCACAAAAAAATATATATAGAAAAAAAAATGAAAACAAGTTCGCTAAGTTGAAAACCCGAAAAGGGCAGCTTAGGCAAAAGTTAGAGCAATAAAAGAGATAACAAAAAAAAAAATGATGTCTTATTTGTCTCATTTAATTTTTGGAACATCAAAAGAAAATAAAGACATAATCAAAATTTGTCCTAAGCTAAAACAACAATCATGATTCTTGCTCTATCTCCTCAAGTATAGCAGCCTTATAGCCTTCTTTGATTCCATGAGTTGGCTATCTACCAGTCAATATACTGCAAGGATTTACTGCCTTGGTTAGCAGAACGAACAGCATAAAAACCCCTTACCCATCTATTTCAGACAGCTCGAGCAATGGTCTTAGTAATCAGAATAGATTCAAATAGAACACCATCTGGGGGCACACCCTGACTATGTCCCATTTGGCGCATAACCCTAGTAGCTTGGTAAAATGTCACCATCCTTAACCCCAGCAGGTAGGCCATCTTGTAGCCAAAGCTCATGGTCTCATGGTCATGAAACTTTTAATCTTGTACCATTCACACCTCATAGCAGGTCATCAAAATCCAGCTCCATCAACCATTTTGTCCACTCTTTCTCTGAATTTCGTTTAATCATAATGGTCTGAGTCCTATACTAGGAAGCAAGATAATCCACCTTGGTGGGAGGTCCCACTATCTGGAGATGATCTCTCAGCCAAATCTCAAAAAGTGCAAAAAATATAAGCATAAGAAAACACAAAAAGCAGTTGAAATGAAATTCAGAAACTAGAATTCAACTTGAAGAATAATAGGGCTGATTGACCATGGCCCATCAGAAGTGCAAGACCTGTCCAAACTCATGATGGTCTCAGCCAGCACTATAGCCATGATAGATCTCCCTTCCTCTATTTGTGGAATCAACTCAGTGACTCTAGCATCCCCCCAACTAGTAGGGCTCACAAAAATATATCTAGCAGTCAGACAGAAGAATAGAGCCCACATCCTCAAATGAAACCATCCATCATCCTCAAAATCTTTAGGATCATGGAATTGTTCTATCACAGCAGTCAGATCAAACCAATCATCTACTACCATAAGACTAGTAGCCTCTATACTTAAGTCAAGAAGTCCCCTGAAAGAGTTAAAATATCCTACTTTCTCAATAGGAGTAACCAGCATAACTTCTGGATCAGATCAGAGCAACACAAAAAACTCCTCGAATGTAGGACACATCTCCTCCATAAATGCCCCAAATATGAAGACATGGGCAGTTGAATCCCAAAAGCGCATGCATGCACGCAGAAATTCCCAATCAATTTTTATGCCTTTTAGAGTGGGCATAGCGCTTACCCCATACTTTCCCAGGTTAATTCTTTCCACTTTGGTAAGGTTCTTGCACCATAAGAACATTGCATGGCTGAAATAGGGCTCCATTGTGAGGAATAAAAAATAATAAAATTGATGGAAAGCCAAAATATGAATGAAAATGACTTTTGGAGGCTCGAAAATTGATGGTACGGACTGAGAAATGGATGAAGTTTGCTTAAATAGGCAAAATTTTGCCTGCCTGATTTGCTACTGGTGACATGCTGATTATGCCGCTCAGGACGGCGGCATGCCAGTCGTGCCGCTGTAGTGGCGGCGCGCTGAGTGTGCTGCCTTAGACGGCGGCATGAAAACCATGCAGCTCGGATCGGCGCATGCCGGTTATGCCGCCCCACCATCCTGTGCCTCCTTGTGTTATTTGTCCTCTAATAGTTTTTACCATGATTTCTCAAAATTTCAGGCTTAAAATAATTCATTTTTCTCAAAATCGGAGCAAAAATGAGAGAAAAATGTAAGGAATAGCCCAATGGAATCCTAATTAGTTGAATATCTGCATCCATACCATGCACCCATTTCATTCAAAACATCCATAAGTCATACATATCATACATCCAAGATGTCACATAAACATAAAGAGTGCATATATCCAAAATATCATGTATACATCCAAAAGAGTGCATCATCCTCAGTACATGTATATATGAAAAGCAAAAGCTGATAAAGTAGGTCGCTAACGACCATGCCTAGGTTTGCGGTGTCCTTGCCTGGACTTCTCATCCTCGTGACTATCCTCCGTCAAATCCCTATCATGCAGAAGGGAGCTCATAGCAAATGCATATCGGCCCAAGAGATTGTAGTGATAGCGAACGAACTCTATGGGAACCTGGAGAAGAAAGGAAAATATATGAGAATCACTACAAGGCGGACAAAGGCTAAAAGCACTAGCTATGCAAAAATTTTTTACCTCTGTAACAGTCTCAAGAATAGTAGGAAAGAAAGTCGGTCGATCTTCAGGAAGATGGTAACACCGTGATCGGCCGTCACAAGAAACATAATCAAGATGAGTTGGCAAGCAGATAAGACTAGTAGGCAAGGGAACCGAATCAGTCGAACCTCCCACTAAAGCATTTGGAGTTGGGGCTGGAGCTGAGCCACTAGCCCCTGAAGGATCAATCCTAGAAGGATCAGCTGCAAAACCTGAAGGACCAGCCATAACACCTGAAGGTCCAACCCTAGGACCCATGCTGCCAACCGAAATAGTACTACCGGTCCGTAGAGAGATGAAACTCTCAGCTTTGGAAGGAGGCCCTCGGGAAGTCGCTGAGCTATATCCCTAATGTGATGGTCCCCGTAATCTATCCAAGGGAGGTGAGCCCCGCATCAAGGATGCCTCACAGAACTCATCATAGTCCATGTTAGGCAACAGGTAATCCAGACAGGAAACTCTGGTAGCCCAACCATCCTCTCCCAGGATAGCCAGCCCATACCTCACGTCTGCCGGAGGGGACTGCGGCATAACTCTCTCTCCTGTAACCTGTACCCTCACCCTCTCTCCCAAGTAAAACATCCTCAAAGACTCACAACGGAGCAAGAGTCGACAAGAGGACAAGTCCATGCTAGGCCTGATCTGATCAGGAATTCACTCTATGAACCTGGTAAATGGCATCCATCTCACCTGTAGACAGATTGCAATATAAGCAGTAGGAGATAAACAGTAAGATTCAAGTTAAGATCAATAAAGGAATACCTGGTCTACAGTCAAAGTAGCAAAGATTTGTCTGTAATTATCAAATGACAGTGCCATGAAGGAATTTCTGTTGGACGCCCTCCAAAGATGTCCATAGGGAGGGTCAATAGCAGTAGGCTCTCTCAGTGGTAGAGCTAGCATCTGAAAATGCTCGTAAGCCCAATACTGTAAGAAATAAAATTTTATCAGTCACTAGGCAGAGATCAGATAATAGAATAACATAGTATAATACTTATCTCAAGTACAATAGAGGTACCACTATGGCCACAAAGTGTGCCACAGGAAATGCTGCATAGCTCCTGATATATAGTACAAAGGGCTGCACCTCCCCAGTCAAACTCGCCGATCTCATCCAGATTCTCCAATGATCATAGGACATCCAAATTAATGTTGTCCTTGTTGTTATGTAGAAAGGTATAGCTCAAGATAATCAAGGCACAAAGTCTAGCAGCCTGATCAACATCATACTGACCTGGAGTCTGACCCATGGTCATTAAGGCCTGATGAAGCCAGGAACATGGGACATTAAGGTTCCCACAAGGGGGATCAGCCCCAATCAGAGTGGTCATCTCTACAGAAGAGTGCTCGATCCATGAAGAATAAAACTCGAGAGGATGAGATTTGAAATGCATACTAGTAAGCATGCTCCACTCGAGGGGAGTGACTGTCATCTCACTACAGGAAAGGTGGAATGTGTTTGTAGTATCCTACCAGTGCCTCGACCATAATGGTATTAATCAGCTTCTTGATGTCCAGCTCTAGCCACCCGAGTAAGCCAGATGGCTCAAGGCGCAGACAGATAGCCTCTGAATTACTCATATAAAAGCGGACCAGCTCTATGACACTACGGCCTCCCCTAGGCCTCAATTGTACACTCTATAATTTTTGTAAAAAAAAAATAAACAGATATCGATAATATCAGAATTCTTACTGACTATGTAGGGAAAGGAATACATACCTGAAGAGATCCAATGTAGCTGACATGGCGATCTGGCTCCTTTAGTAATGTCTCCGGGTTCTAAGCACCCATTGTTGGCTGATTGAAGGCTTTCATATTGAGAGAGTAAAAAAAAAAAAAGAGAGAGAGAAAGTAAAATATTTAAGGAAAGAAATGAAAGCTAGAGAGAGAGAGAAGAGAGAGAGTGAGAAATGAGTTTATGAAGAATGTGAAGGAATGAAGGCTCATTTTAAATCAGAATCCAGTTCTTTCTGAAGCAGTGAATTTGCATGATTTTTATCCATCTCCTGAAATAGACGAGGTCTCAATCGGAGTTCAAAATCTCCTAAAATTATAGAAAAACTAAAAATTCAAAAATAGCTTAAAAATTAGAAAACAGTCCAAACAGAGTCAGAATAGCCAGAAATCAAACATAAAGCTCTTGTACAACACCCAATACTGAAAGGGACATTCAAAATGCTCAAAACAATGTCCTAGGCCTTTCAGTTCACACTTATCAGATTCGGCCTCTGTCTGACCAAATCAGATAAGGGGGCAACTGTGAACTCTCAAAATTACACCTCTAGTCGATCGTCTTTCAGTTACGAACCCATAGGATCAAACCAAGCTCGAATCAAAACTGAAATGGACCCAAAACGGATGAAAAAGCAGGAAACAGGTTGAACTAGCTAGCCAGAGTGCAAGAGGCACGCCGCTACTCTGGGCGGCACGCTTGCCATGCCGCCTCTTAGGCAGCACGAAATGCTTGCCGGCGGTAAGGCAGTATGCTCAACGTGCTGCCCAGACACCCGGCATGTCGCCGATGCCGCCCGTGCTGCCGGTGACATACTGATGCCGCCGTTCGTACCGCTGGTGCCCCCCTCAGTAGCTCTATAAATAAGGCCTCATTCAGGTTCATTTGACACATATTCCAAGGCAGAAATTCTCTATGATATTGATATACTTCTTATTTTTAAACTCCTTTTTGAAATTTGATACAAAAGGGCTATTATTTCAATTTCAATTTTGATTTACATTCATCACGTTATTTCGCTAATCTTTTGTTGTTAAGATTCAGATTCTAAGTCTTTCAAATCCAAGGTGGAGTTGAGATCCAGAGCAAGGCTCGTTCCATTCGACCGAAAATCAAGGAAAGTAAAGGTATAATCCCCTTTCAATTCTCAAAATTCTAAACTCGGATCTAGAATTATATTTAGGTCTAAAACAGAAAAGATCTAAAATTTATTAATTTAAGAATCTGAATTAAATTAATAAGCAAACCAACACTTTTTTTTTAGAACCCCTCCCTCGTAAGAAGGAATAACTGTGTGGGGTTTGATTCCTATTCGATGGGATACACAGGCTACCATTCTGAAGGGCATCAACTTCAAAATCTTTTTATCAATTTTTTTTCTTTCTATTTTTATTTATTTATATTAATCTTTTATTTATGATCTTGTGTGCTTTTCCTAGTACCCATAAGGGCTAGAGGAAAGATCCTCCTTATTTCAATTGCTTTGATCTTGTAATAATTAAGTAAGATCTATTTAGCTTGTTTGTCTACAATTGTCATTCCATCTCATCATATATATCTGTTTCATTCATCATTATATTCTTGTTCATGCATATACAAAAATTCCTTTTCAATAGTTATTTTGCAATTTTAGCCGAACTAAAGAAAAATACATTTTTCTCAATTGTGTAATTACCAAAACCTGATCACCGAACCCTCTTTAGTCATTCGCGGATTGGTGCATTTTCCATTGGGAAAAAATCAAATCATTTTTGGAGTCAATCAATTTGGGTTTTCTTTAATTTTCTCAATTAAAATAAGTAAATTGAAGTGGTGACTCATTTTTCAACTTTCAAAATACAAAAATCAATTTTTTGAACTCACAGCAAGTTCCAATCGTGGAGTTTCTCTCGAAGAGCATTTCAATTCCTTGGCAGGCTGGACCGGTGCTCGGGCGAGGCCTCACAGTGTTCTTGTATCCTTATTGATCTGAATATATTTTAAAAAAAAAATTGCACCTTTAATTCTTTCATCACACGTTTGTTCTTTCTTTAAAATTTCAGACCTCAAATTTTTTTGTCGCTTGTTATCTTGGTGAGGACATTGATAGAGTTCTTTATAAGAGCTAGTGCAAGGATCTAAGAGAGTGGTAAAAGGCTTGAGTGGTGAGCTTTATTTAGAGAAAAGCCATAAAAAAAAAAAAGAGTGAAACATGAGTCGAGCGAATGTTTGACGAGTGAAACACGTGAGTTGAGTTACTGAGTAACCCATCTATTTTTTTACACTAACCTTTTTCTTTGCAGGTAAAATCATAATAAGCAATAGTGGAAGTGAACATCAAGATCCTGAGATGAAGTTGTGGATGAGGGCTATGATGGATCAAATGAAGACACTCAATTCGAGGATAGATGATTTGCAAACTCCAAGCAAATCAAAGCCTTTAAGAAGTTAGGGGTATGAGGAAGGTGATGAGGTTGAATCAGATGAGGGAGAATCTCATTTTAGGAAAGGAAAGAGGGTTGTTGATAAAAGAGACAACAACTTGGGAAGCATTAAAATGAGGATTCTTGAGTTTCAAGGTAAAAACGACCCTGAGTTGTATTTGGAGTGGGAAAGGAAGGTCGAGCATGTATATGACTGCCATAACTATTTTGAGCAGAAAAAAAAGTGGTTGGCAGCCACAGAATTCACTGACTATGTAAGTATTTGGTGGGATGTTCTTCAATAAAAAAGGAGGAGGAATGGTGAGAGGTCCAATCGAAGTTGGGAGGACATGAAGATAGTCATGAGGAAGCGATTTATCCCTAATCATTACTATAGGGATGTGCAAAGGAAGCTTTAAAGTTTGGTCCAAGGCTCCAAGAGTGTAGAGGATTATTACAAAGAGATAAAGATTGTGATGATTAGAGTTAACATAGATGAGGACCGAGAGGCTACAATGGCAAGGTTTATTTGAGGGTTACATAGAGAGATTGCCAACATAGTGGATTTACAACATTATATGGATATGGAGGAGTTGCTACACAAGGCTATTAAGGTGGAAAGGTAACTCAAGTCTAGGAGCTGAAGAGCTACTTCATCTTCTAGCCAGTCATGGAAGTCGAATTGGAAGGATAACAAAACTGTGTTCAAATCAAAGGAGGAACCCAAGTCCAAAGAGTTTAATGCTATACCCAAGGGTAAAATTGATTCAAAAACTCCTACTAAGACTCATGACATTAAGTGTTTTAGGTGCTAGGGTTTCGGCCATATCGCTTCTCAATGCCCAAACAAGCGAATAATGGTGCTAAGAGACAATGGAGAGATCGAAAGTGCTAACTCTAGTGAGGATGAAATGCCTCCCTTAGAAGATTGTTCAGATGTTGAGATTGCAGGACCAATGAAAGGGGACTTGTTGGTAGCTAGAAGAGATTTGAGCATTCAACCAAAGGAAGATGGTGATGAGGAACAAAGAAAGCAGATTTTTCATACAAGATGATTGGTAAAAGATAAAATATGCATAATGGTCATTGATAATGGGAGTTGCACTTATGTGGCTAGTACATTGTTGGTGGATAAGTTACAATTAAAGCCTATGAAGCACCCAAGGCCATATAAGCTGCAATGGTCAAGTGACTATGGGGAAATCAAAGTAACCAAACAAGTATTGGTTTCCTTCTCCATTGGGAAGTATGAGGATAAAGTTGTATGTGATGTAGCCCCAATGTATGCTGGTCATATTCTTTTGGGACGCCTATGGCAATTTGATAGGAGGGTCACTCATGATAGGTATAAAAATCAGTATACTTTTGCCTTTAATAACAAAATTTTTGTACTAACCCCTTTTTCTCCTATGCAAGTTTATGAGGATCAAGTGAGGATTGCAAAAGAATGTAGATTGAGAGAAAAACAGTGGAGTAAAATAGAGGAAAAGAAGAAGAGAGAGAGTGAACAAGAAAAGAAAGAGTATGAGTAAGAGAAAAGAAAAAGTGAAATTGAAAAAAAGAGTAAGAGTGAAAGGGAAAGTGTGGAAAAAGGAGAGAAACACAAAAGAATGAGTGCATTTGCTGGAAAAAGTGAGGTTAAAAATGTTTTATTGTCAAGGCCACAATTACTTGTACTTATGTACAAGGATGTGTATCTTTCAACCAATGAGCTTAACCTTTCTTTGCCAAGTGTTATTGTTTCTCTATTACAAGAATTTGATGATCTATTTCCTAAGGAGATTCCACATGGTTTACCTCCTTTAAGAGGTATTAAACATCAAATTGATTTCATGCCTGGAGCTTTAATTCCAAACCGACCAGTTTATAAAGCTAAGTCGGAGGAGACAAAGGAGATTCAAAGGCAAGTGGATAAATTGGTGGAGAAAGGATTCGTAAGGGAAAGCCTTAGCCTATGTTCAGTTCCTGTCATCTTAATTCCAAAGAAAGATGGAACATGGCACATGTGTGTGGATTGTCGAGCCATCAATAAAATCACTGTAAAGTATAGACATCCAATTCCTAGATTAGATGATATGTTAGATGAATTGCATAGCTCTTGTTTGTTTACTAAAATAGATTTAAAGAATGGCTACTATCAAATTAGAATGAAATAAGGCAATGAATGGAAAACTGCATTTAAAACTAAGTATGGATTGTATTAGTGGTTGGTAATGCCATTTGGTTTGACTAATGCATCTAGTACATTCATAAGGTTAATGAATCATGTGTTGCATGCTTTCATTGGAAAATTTGTGGTAGTATACTTTGATGACATTTTAGTATATAGCAAAAGTTTGGATGAGCATATAAATCATTTGCATGTTGTTTTTAGCGTGTTGAGGGAGCACAAGTTGTATGTAATTCTTAAGAAGTGCTCATTTTGTTTGGAATCTGTGATATTTCTTAGTTTTGTTTTGAGTTCGCATGGAGTTTGTGTTGATGAGGAAAAGGTGAAGGCAATTAAGGAATGGCCTACACCAAAGAATACGAACAAGGTAAGAAGCTTCCATGGGTTGCCAAGTTTTTAATGAAGGTTTGTTTAAAATTTTAGTTTTATTGCTGCACCTTTGAATGAGCTTGTTAAAAAGAATGTTGTATTTAAGTGGGATGATGTGCATGAAAGAGCTTTTAATACTTTGAAAGATAAATTAACAAATGCACCATTGTTGAGCTTGCCTAATTTTGATAAAGCTTTTGAAATTAAATGTGATGCATCTGGGATTAGGATTGGGGCTATTTTGATGCAAGATTCCAAACCTATTGCATATTTTAGTGAAAAGCTTAATAGGTTAGCTTTGAATTATCCTACTTATGACAAAGAGTTGTTTGCATTAGTTAGGACTTTACATACATGGCAGCATTATCCTTGGCTTAGGGAATTCATCATTCATTCTAATCATAAAAGTTTAAAATTTTTGAAATCTCAAGGAAAGCTTAACAAAAGGCATGCTAAATGGTTAGATTTTATAGGAACATTTCCTTATGTGATTAAGTATAAACATGGAAAGGAAAATGTTGTTACTGATGCTTTGTCTAGTAGGTATGCATTACTTTCATCTTTGCAAACTAAATTACTTGGTTTTGAGTTTCTTAAAGAGTTGTATGTGAATGATGCTGATTTTGGGCAAGCATGGAATGCCTGTGAAAGGGGTGCATTTGGAGAATATTATAGGTATGATGGTTTTTTTGTTTAAAAGGGATAAATTATGTGTGCCCATATGTTCTATATGAGAGTTGCTTGTAAAGGAAACTCATAGGGGTGGTTTCATGGCGCATTTTGGTGTTCAAAAGACTTTAAACATCTTGTATGAACATTTTTATTAGCCTAGCATAAAGCATGATGTGCAATCTATTTGTGATAAATGTATTTCTTGTAAACAAGCAAAGTCTAAGGTCAAGCCATATGGTTTGTATACCCCTTTACCTGTACCTACTCAACCTTGGATTAATATTTCTATGGATTTTGTGTTAGGGTTGCCTAGATCTCAAAGTGGTATGGATAGTATATTTGTGGTTGTTGATAGGTTTAGTAAAATGGCTCACTTTATTACTTGTGCTAGAAATAATGATGCCACACATATTGCTGATTTGTTCTTTAAAAAAATAGTTTGTTTGCATGGTTTGCCTAGAACAATTATGAGTGATAGAGATGTCAAGTTCCTAAGCCATTTTTGGAACACTTTATGGGGAAAACTAAGGACTAAATTACTGTTTTCTACTGTGGCACACCCTTAAACGGATGGGCAAACTGAGGTAGTCAATAGAACACTTTCTACTTTGTTGCATGCAATTATACAAAAGAACTTGAAACAATGGGAGAAATGCCTACCGCACATTGAGTTTGCATATAATAGGAATGTTCATTCAACTACTTCCTTTTCACCTTTTGATATTGTGTATGGGTTTAATCCTTTGACGCCTTTAATGTTGCTGATCTTACTTTGTTTGGTGTAGGTGATTCGAGGATGAATCCTTTCGAAGAGGGAGGGAATGATAGAGATCAAGGAGCTGTGACTAGAAGATCTTCCTAAGATCCTTTGCAAGGAATTGGAAGTCCAATGACGAGGGCAAGAACAAAAAGAATGAAACAAGCCTTGCAAGGATTGATCATGGAAATGCAAGATGAAGAATCAACTTTAGAAGGCCTCCATACTATCCAAAAGATGCCAAAATCTTCCTAAAGACTAATCACCTATTCTTGCTACAAAATGGTGGGGAAGAACAAGAAAATAGTGAAGACTAAAGGTGTCACAGTCGCGACACCTGTCACGATCACGATGAGCTTAGACTTCATACCTTAGTGCGGGTGTACCAGCAGTACGGGTAAAACTAAGTAATCGCATCGCAGGCGCGACAGGCTGCTAATTTCGTTTCTTTCAAATTTTTATGAGTTTTATGTTTTAAACACACTCTTTGCAATTGTGGGCCCCAAACTTGATATATTAGTAGGTCCACATCAGATTTATTTTATTTGGTTTGATTTTAGGAGTTAATTTCTTAATTAGGAATTCTATTTTCCAAAAGGACTTTTTAATTAGGATTTTATTCTCCATAAGGAGTCTTATTTCCTTATAGAAATGGATTTCCTAAATCTTAGTTGAATTCTTAGAGTTTTAGACTCCTTATAAATTAAAAACTCTATTGTAATGGAAGTTAGTTTTATCAATAATAATAACTTTTTTTTTGAATTTTCTTCAAGTGAGAGATTCTTCCATGTTCTTGTTTAGAACTTAAATATGAGCTTATCAAGGTAACTTGTGGCACTCATCTCCTTATAGCTTTGGTTCTTTTCAATAAGTGAGAATTAGGTCAAGCTTTTCTTTTGTTCTTATTTGATCGATCTTTGGGTTTTGATTCAATATAATTGGTTCCTAGCTCTCTATAACTAGTAGGTCGCATCAATGTGGCTGATAAATAGAAGCAAAAAAATGGACCAAAGGGATATCTAAACTGGTGGCTAGATATTTTTTAGGTGAATTGATGGATTTGGGTAAAAAATGTGAAAAGTGAAACCATATAGATGTCTAGGTGATCGTTTCTAGATATTTATGGGTGAAATGAATGGGTTTCGATAAAAGATATGGAAAAAAGAACCATATGGATGTCTAGGTAATCGTTTCTAGTCATTTATGGGTGGAGTTGATAGATTTGAAAAAAAAAGATGGAAAAAGGAATCACATTGATGTCTAGGTGATCATTTCTAGACATTTATCGGTGTAGTTGATTTTGGACAAAAGAGATGGAAAAAGGAACCACATTGATGTCTAGGTGATCATTTCTAGACATTTATGTGTGTGTGTATGAACCTTTAAATTTGCACCTTCAGACAACTAGAATTCAATTACGAACTTATAGAATCAAATTGGACTTAAATCGGATCTAAAACGGGTCAGAATGGAGTAAAAAGGGGGTGCACGGGCTATAGGGACCGATAGAGCGGTCCGTGACCACACAGACCTTGTGTGAAATCACACAGAGTCTGTGTGGAACTGCATAGGTCCTATGCGGTACCACACTACCCTGTGCCCACATGCCTTCTTTACGGTTCTTAAAGCTTCCTATGTGGTTTCATGCATTGGGAAGCGAATCCCACATTAAAAGTTTGTCATTTCTACTCCCAACTCTCTCCCTATAAAAGCAACACCCTCCTACCTCATTTCCACACTCAGAATTGCTTAATTAAACTAATTGATTTCAAAGCAATCAACATTTTTTAAGGTTTGGTCTGAAAGGAATGAATTTTTAGTTTAAATTTTTATTTTGGTGGTCGTTTCAAGGCAGCTCTCCCCAAATCAGTCCAAGGAGGTCCCGAATATGCTGTATGAGTCGCTGTTCGAAAGTTGTCATTTTACTAAGCCAAGAAGGTGGAATTGCAATCCAGTTGTCCGCTTCATCCACCCTATGTCCCCCAGCCTTGCCTTTGTAAGGTATTTATTTTCTTCTTTTGTTATTTTGTTTTGTTTTCTTTCATTTTCTTAGGATTGCTTGGTTTATTCTTTTTGTTGTTTATTCTTTTTGTTTATTATTTCTTTACTTGGCATGTTTTATCGTTTTCTTTCATTATTTTGAGGCATGTTGATTAGAACCTAATTTAGTCAACTAGGTAAATGATTTGAATTGATGCATCAACTTGTTAATTAAAGCCTGACCTAATTAATGACTTGGTAATCAATAATTTTGCTTGTTTAATCAACCCACCTTTTAATCAATGAATTGAGACATGATAAAATGGCTAGGCTAAACTAACCCCTTTGCAAGAAGGGTGAACTATGTGGATTTTGATTCCCATTCAAAAGAATATGTAGGCTTGCTTGTTTAAAGCATCAAATCCAATTTAAATAAAATGTAATCATTCTCTTGTATGCCATTTTATGAATTAGTTTTTTTCTTTGCGATATCTACTTTTACTTTGTTTTCTTTATTATAATATTGATTTTGACTTTCTTTTGTAGTATTTTTCTTTAATAATTGCTTTGGAATTATTTTGGGGAATGTGTGACTTTCTTAGAACCCATAAGAGCTAGAGGAAGTATCCCCTATTTTGACTTTAAATTGTAAAGTTAATTCCTTTACTTTTCTGCTTAAAATGAAAGTTTATTTATTTGTTTATTCATGCATTATATAATTGGTCATGCATTATGTAAATTGTTCATGAAATTTATTTTAAGTCATTTTTATATTAAATTTGCCAAATTAATTATTTTTCTAAATAAACCAAAAAATCTAGTCTCTGAATCCTCTTTGGTTTTCGAGGCTAGTGATCTTTTCCTTTGGGATATTAATTGGAGTCAATTTAGGTTTTTCCCTTTATCTTTTCCCAAATAAAATAAAATTAAGGTAGTGACTCTTTTCAAAAATCAACCAATCTGAACCCGAGGGTTCCATCATGAGTTCAAACCCAAATGAGCATTTCGATTCCACTTAGCGGATCAGACCGATGCTCGGGCGAGGCCTTATAGTTGGCGACTAGACTAGGGACAAATCCTTCTTTTTTATAAAAGAAATAAGAGGACTACCAATTGGTTTAAATAAGAGTTTGGCACTTTTAATATAGAAATGACTTTCATGCATCATTCGCATTGGCTCATTGCCTTCCAACCTAGATTTCTTAGGAAAACAATGGATAAAAAGTAACATCGAGTGAGTAACCCTCCTTGGGTCTAGTTGTTGATAGTAAAATCATCCACCTCATGACGAATCTTTTAATCCTTTCAAAGGTGTAATGAGCATGCACGTACTGTTGGACCCACGCAAGGCTCCTTGAATCATATGTGGTTAGGTGTGTTACTGCTCTAGTGTGACGAGTACCCTATCTAAACCACCTTTACCCTTTCATGTAATGGATCTAGAACTTGGACCATAGGTTGTATGCATCCTAAATCAAGCCTATCTGCATATCCATTAAATAGCTTTTCATTCATGCATACATATATAAACTCAAGAACCTTGAACAAAATGCAAAAGCCCATCATCCTAAATAAAAAACTACTAGCCCAAAGCCCATAATCCATTCATCATCATCCAAAAGTCTGTAATCGCCTTGAATATTGACTTTTCCCTATTTTTAAGACAAACACTTACCCTTTTCTGTTTGACCCTCATAAAGTATTTGAGATGGCTGAAGAAACCAGCAACCTTCCCATTGGCACTGACCCAATTATGACTCTTAAATGGAAGCATTCATGACTAGTCTTCTAGTAAGACAAGAGAAGCAACTTGCAACTATAGAGAGAAATTTTTAGGCTACTCTAGAAGCTCAGGAAGCCCAGTTTCAAGAACAAAGATGGTCTATCCTTAAAGAGGTTTGAAGTATGATTGGCCTGACACAAATCCCTACAAAAACTGCCTCCTTCTACAAAACAACCATTGACCTAGCTAATGGAGGAAAAGCAGTATCTAATGCACCACCCATCCAAATGCCAAATATCACCACCCCACCTATGCAAAATCCCAATATCTCATCACAGCCTATACAGATTGCTACTCACTCTACTACTTCCTGCCCCCTGAATCCTTTTCAAGGAAAGGAACTTTTCTCACATCTTGAGCTAAAGCCTTTTATGGAGAAATTTGAAGTCTTGGAGAACACCATTAAGAATCTAAAAAGGCATGATGACTTGGTTGATGTCAGTGACTTGACCCTTTTTCCCAATGCCAGATTTCCACCAAAGTTTAAAATGCTAAACCTTGATAGATTCGACGGGACCACTTGCCCCAAAACTCACCTAAAAATGTATGTGGGGGCAATGAAGCCATTTGGAGTGGATGATGAACTTTTGGCTCAATTATTTCAACAATCCCTTAATGGAACTCCAGTAAAGTGGTTACTTGACCTTAACCCAAATCAGAAAAGAACTTGGGATGACATATGCAATGCATTTGTCAAAAAGTACCATTACAAAGTTGAGGTGGATATAACAAGAAGGGATCTAGAGACAACCAAGCAGCTTCCCAAGGAGTCCTTCTCCACATTCCTTATGAGGTGGAGGACTAAGGCTGATCAGATGCTAAACCGCCCTAATAAGTAAGAATAGATTGACATTATTGTAAAAAAAACCTTCTCCTAGTTTACCAGAACCATCTCCTGACCCAATATCTACCCAACTTTAAAGCCCTCATTTCCATTGCTTCCAAGATAGAGGATTTAATCTAGAGCGATCACTTGAAAGATGAATCCTCTAACCCTAGATACAAGAAAAACATGCCGTACCAATCTAATGTTACCTCCTCAACAAGTCAAAAAGGAGGGGAGGTATCAACCATTTCTCACCACCAATAATCCATTTCACACCACCAGCCACTGAGACTAGAAAGGAGGACCTTCATTGATCTTAGGGTCCCATTGGTTATAATCTACAAGAAAGCACTAGAAGCAAAAATGATAAAGCCTCTAGAACCTAGAGCACCCCCAAATCCATTACCTAAATACTAAAACCCCAATGAATACTATGAGTATCATCATAGAGCTGGGCACAAGACTGATGCTTATAAAGCCCTGAAACACAAAATTCAAGACTTAATTGATAGTGGTGATATCATTCCACTAAAAGCCAAGCCCAATATCACCACCAATCCACTTCCAAACCACAAAGTCAACTTCATCATCATTTCTAACTCTAAAGTTGATCCTATCTCTCTAATTCGATCAGCTTCTGATTTTTGTTATGTGCTCGATTTGAGCGATTTGCTTTAGGAAATAGAAGCTATAACCAGAAGTAGCCCCTCAAACCAACCAACCATCAGTACAGCCTATTCCACCTTTAGCTGAGAAATTTAAAGGGAGTCTTGAACCTGACGAAGACCCCATCCTTAAACAACTCAAAAAGACCCAGGCCAACATATCTATTTGGAGCCTAATCAAGTCATCCTACTCTTATCGCCAAGCTCTTGGCAAGGCTTTGAATCAATGCCAAGCTCCAATAGATATCACCCCTGAAACCCTGTAGCCTCACTCATCAGTGCCACCAGAGCTACTACCATCTCTTTCACCAACCATGATCTGCCTAAAGGAGGGCCAAGCCATAACCATGCTCTTTACATAACAATCCTAACCTATGGTAAGATTGTCCCAATGGTACTAGTAGATAATGGGTCAACCTTAAATGTGTGCCCACTAAAAGTAGCTAGCTACTTAGGATTAGAAGCCTCAGACTTTACACCTTCTGATCAAATCATAAGGGCTTATGACAATATTAAAAGAGAGGTGTTAGGAGTAGCTACTTAGGATGTCACCATTGGCTCTGTCACTGCTCCCATCCTTTTTCAAATTATTGATGTTCCAACATGCTTTAATCTCCTTCTTGGAAGGCCTTGGATTCATCAAGCTAAAGCCATCCCTTCATCTTTGCATCAAAAGCTCAAGTTCCCTTATGGAACTTCCATTGTAACCATCAAAGGGGATAGACATAAGAGGAGTGAGACCCAAACCCTATGCCCATACTAGAAATTCAACCTGAATAATCTTTGTTGCCACTGACTGGGTTCTCTTTCGACAATTTCCAGTTCATTGAAGCAAAGGAAGCTAAAGAATATGTTTCATTTGATTTTGATCCTTACGGTAATATTGCTATTGCTAACATGATGAGGAACATGAATTACTTTCCTAGATTAGGTTTTGGTAAGGGCTAGTAAGGAATGAGCAGTTTCAATGAGTACTCTGTAGCCACTCCACCTTTTGGGCTTGGCTATGAACCCACTGAAGAAGACCTGACTGAAATGGAAAAAAGGGCAAGGAGAGAGCGAAAGCCCTAAAGAGAGGTGAGGCTTATGCGCCCTATTTTAAAACTCTAAATGGTTACTTTATGAAAGAAGGTGAAGATTTTCCTTATTGTGGTTTTCCTGAACCATGGGTCTATCTTATTTCCAAGAAATTGATACCGGGATTTGAAATATTCCTTGATGTTAGGTTTAGCATAGAGGATTGTGAGCCGGTTTTCATTTTGGAGTAGGATTAGGAGGAAAATATGGAGGCCATTCTCTTTGAGCAAGTCCTCATGATTGGAGTATAAGAAGTGATACATCCCACTCATTTGATCCAACCAACCCAAACCTAACTTGACAACTTGTACTATAAGGGAGGAGGTGGCCAGTCAGAGTTCCCATTGAAATCCTCACCAGAGTCTCAATCTGACTCGGAGTCTGAGCCAGAGTCTCTTGAGTCTTTTTCTTCATTTTCTTCTTTCAAGTCTGTAAATAATCATTCTTTCAACTTTGATGTAACTATGGACAACGGTTTTTCCATTCGCAATAAGAAATTTGAGTTTTCTTCTTATGATCCTGTGTCTTTTGTTTCACTAAATGCTTTATCCAATTTGAATAATACATCTAAAAAAAGAGATAAATGAAATAAAAAATGATGTAATCAAAGAACCAATCAATACTAGCACCAATGAGAATCCTAGAACTACATTCATTGCATTTGCAAGTTATAACAAGGATGGCTTTGTCAAGCTGATCCAAGAGTTTGTTGACTGCTTGCATAGGCCCCTAAGGACATGATTGGAATAGACCCAAGCATAGCAGTGCATAAGATCCCCACCTATGAACATGTGAAACCTGTCAAGCAGAAGTTACAAAGGTTAAAGACAGAATGATCATTGCCAATTAAAGAAGAGATCACCAAGCAACTGGACAATGGATTTATAGAGCCGATCACATACCTTTCGTGGTTAGCCAATATTGTTCCAGTTCCAAAGAAAGATGGTAAAGTGCGAATGTGTGTTGACTACTGGGATTTAAACAAAGCCTGCCCTAAGGATGATTTCCCACTACCTTATATTGACCTATTGGTTGACTGTATGGCAGGGTCTAAAATAGTCTCGTTGACTGATCTGTATGCTAGTTATAACCAAATATGGGTTCATCTGCTAGAGAAAGAGAAAACTACTTTTGTGACTGAATGGGGAACATATTGCTCTAAGGTAATGCCATTTGGGTTAAAGAATGCCGGAGCAACTTATCAAAGGATAGGTAACACTATCTTCTATGACATGATCCACAAAGACATTGAAGTGTATGTGGATGACATGGTGATAAAATCTAAGATAGCTGAAGGGCACTTAGAAGCATTAAGGCTATTCTTCATTAGACTTCGCTAGTACAACCTGAAGCTGAACCCAACAAAATGCCTCTTTGGCACATCATTTGGGGTTTTCCTTGGGTACATGGTTAGTAAAAGAGGGATTGAGGTTGATCCAGCCAAATCAAAGGCAATTTTAGAAATGCCACCTCTTAAGATAGAGAAGGAGATCAGAGGATTCTTAGGATGGCTCCAATATATTAGTCGATTCATCTCTCAATTGGCTGATGTATGTGGACCTATATTCAAGTTATTAAAGAAAGAGGCCTCTAAACAATGGAACGAGGATTACCAAAAAGCCTTTGAAGCAATCAAAGAATACCTCCTGAACCCCCTTATCTTGCAACCACTTAGACTAGGTAAGCCATTACTCCTGTACCTCTCTGTCACTTAAGAGGCTATGGGGGCAATGCTTACTCAAAATGGCCCAGATTCACACAAAGAAAACACTATCTACTACCTAAACAAGCGACTTGTAGCCCATGAGCTTAATTACGACCAAATTGAAAAGTTATGCCTTGTTTTGGTATGGGTTTGCCATAAACTCCAGCATTACCTCAGTGCTTACACTACTCATGTGCTAGCTTAAAAGAGCCCCTTGAAATTCATTATGTAGAGGTTAGTTCTTGATAGTAAGATGGCGAGATGGATAGCTATTCTAGCAGTATATGATTTGAAGTATGTCCAGAGGAAAGATATAAAGGGAAGTGTGATAGCTTATCAATTAGTTGTAGCTCCTATAGACAGCAAATGGTCTGAGCCAAAATTTCCTGATAAAGATATTATGGAGTTAAAACCTAAAGTTTGGAAGCTTTTCTTTAATGGTGCAGCAAATAACAAAGGTTACGATGCTGGGATTGTCATGGTTGCCCCTAAGGGAGAAAGTCTGCCTATGGCTATTAAGCTAGCTTTTGAAGTAACAAATAATGAAGCTGAATATAAAGCCTGCATTACTGGGTTAGAAGTTATTGTAAATCTCAAAATTAACTATATAGAGGTTTATGGGGATTCAAATCTGATTGTGTTCCAAGCTTTGGGTAAATAAAAGATAAGAGAGGAGCATCTGGTTCCTTATCATAAATGCTTGGAGGATCTTGCGGAGAACTTTTGTGAATTATCATTCCATTACCTGCCTAGGGCTAAAAATCAATTTGCAGATGCTTTAGCCACTCTTGCATCGATGCTGGATATAAGTGATAGAGAGATAATCAGACCTGTGGTGATCAAGGTAAAAAGGGAACCCAGTTATCACACCATGTGTATGCACATTCATTTGGCTAATTAGAAACCCTGGTTTTGGGATATCTTCAACTACCTGCAAAATGACGAATATCTAGAAGGGGTGACCAAATCAGAAAGAAGAACTCTAAGGCAGTTGGCCAACAATTTCGTCCTAAATGGGGATGTCTTGTACAAAAGAGCATGGGACAACATACACTTGAGGTGTGTAATTGAGAATGAAGCTTAGAAGATCATGGAATGGGTCAATGGTGGTGAAGAAGGTCCTCACATGAATAGGATTGCATTAGCTTGAAAGATAATGAATTTGGGGTATTTCTGGTTGACTATGAATCAAGACTACGCCAAATTTATGCAAAGATGCCATAAATGCCAAATTTATGCAAAACTCCAAAAGTAACCTCCTGTTCCACTTAACTCGATCGCAACTCCTTAGCCTTTTGCAACTTGGGGTATTGATGTCATTGGGAGGATAAGCCCTAAATCTTCCGCTAGACATAAATACATCTTAGTCACAATTGACTATTTCTCAAAGTGAGTTGAGGCTGCTCCTTACCAAGTGTTGGATTCCAAAAGAGTGGCTCAATTTATCCAAACTAACATCCTTTATCAATTTGGAGTTCCTTTTGAAATCATCACAGATAATGGGTCACATTTTCAGAAAGAAGTGGTCCAACTGTTGAAGAAAGAAAAGATCCAACATCATAGATCTTCTCCCTATTGGCCTCAAACCAATGGCGCAGTTGAAGCAGCCAACAAGACACTAAAAACCCTCTTATAGAAGATGACCGATAATTACAAGAATTGGCATCAATAGCTCCCATTTTCTTTATAAGTATACCTCACTTCCATTCATACCCCAACAGGCGTAACCCCTTACTAATTAGTATGTGGTATAAAAACTATTTTACCAATTGAGATTGAAATTAGATCAGCCAGAATCATGAGAGAAAGTCAATTGGAAGAAACATAATGGATAAAGGGTTGCCATGATCAACTTGACACCATTGATGAAAAGAGAATGGATGCCTTATATCAGATTCAAGGTTATCAGCAGAAGATATCAAGGCATTTCAACAAAAGAGTTAGGAGCAGAGGCTTGGAAGAAGGAAATTTGGTTTTGAAAGAAATCAAAGCTCCCATGCATGATCCCCAGGGAAAATTCAGACCAAATTAGGTTGGGCCTTATATACTCAAAAAGATCCTATAGGTAGAGCAACTATTCTCATGGATCTAGACAGGGTAGAGTTCTTCATTCCATGCAACTTAGATCAACTTAAGCATTATTTTATATGAATGTTAGTTTTTTGTTTTTCATGCATCATGTAATTAGAACTATGTGAACCTGATTCTCCAAAATATTTGCTAATTATTCTAGATTCAAAATATGTAAGGAGATACATAGGCAGCCTAATGTGGGTACGATCCAATTTTTTAATAAAAATTACCATTTTGTGCTTCCATCCTTTGGTTCTCTGCTTGTAAAAAAAAAAAGAATAATAAAAATAAAAAATAATAATAAAAAAGAAAAGAAAAAATGTTGGCTAGGTTGAATACCTGAAAGGGTGGCTTAGGCAAAAGTAAAAGCAAATAAATGATGTATTATTCAAATTTCATTTAAAGAATAAAATCAGTGTAGACGCAAGATCCAAAAATGACAAATCTGCTATTAATGGCTATATCTAAAGCCCCAAGTCCTAAAGTCCTAAAAGTCTAAGCCACTTTCTTCTTCCCCTTTGGATCATTCATCTCAAGAGCAATCTCTTTTGTAACCTCCTCATCCTCGATCTCATGTAGTAGGGCCACCTTCCTTTTTTTCTCTATAGACCAAAACATAGCAATCCACCACAAGTTATACTCCTCCAGCCTATCAAACCTGTGAGATGGGAGAATATTATGAAAGCCTCTCATCCAGCCATTCATAACAGCCCTAGCCACAGTGGGTGTAATCAGAGTAGATTGGAATAGAGCGCCATCAGGAGGCACTCCTTGTGAATAACCCATTTGTCTCATAACCTGTGTCCCCTGATAGAAGGTTACCATATGCAACCTCAGAAGATAGACCATCCGATAACCAAAGCTCATGATCATGAATTTCTTGATCTTGTACCAAGGGCAAAACCATGGCAGCTCTTTTAAATCCAACTCAAATAACTATGAGATCCATTCCCTCTCTAATCTAAATTTAAGAACTATCTTTTTTTACCTATACCAAGAGGTTGAGTAATCCTTTTGAGTAGGAGGAGCAACCACCTTCAAATGATCCATAAGCCATATCTACTTTGGAATACGATTATTGAAAAGGAGTAAAAAGAAAGAAGAGTACAGGAAGGAAAGTTCAGAAAACATACCTGCAGAATAATTTGGCTCACAGATCATGACCTATCCCTCCTATATGCTCGATCTAAACTAAGAATGGTCTTAGCCAGGACAATTACAACAATTGAGCATCCATCTTCCATTTGTCTCACCAACTCTATTATCCTAATACCTCCCTAACCAACATGACCTATAAATAGAAAGCCTGAAGCCAAATAAAAAGATAGGGCTCGCATACGATGATCTTGCCAAACATCATCCTCAAAATCCTTGGGGTTAAGGAACTCAATGATCACAGTAGTAAAATCAACCCAATCCCCCATAACCATGAGGCTAGTAGTTGCCACATCCAATCCCAAAAGCCTTGGAAAGAGTTAAAATAACCTATCCTTTCAACTAGAGTAGCTAGATTTGCCTCAGGATTAGACCTTAGGAGTACACTAAACTCCTCAAAAGTAGGGCATATCTCTTCCATACTTGCCTCAAACCTGAACACATGAACATCAGGATCCCAAAATTTCAAACAGGCCCTTAAGAAATCCCAATCAATCCTCACACCCCTCAGGGTTGACATGGCACTGATCCCAAACCTCCCGAGATTGATTCGCTCCACTTGTTCAAGGTTCTTCGTCCATAAATGCATAAAGTAACTGAAGTATGGCTCCATGGCAAAGAAAGAAAAAAGAGAGAGGAAAAATAATAAAAGGAAATGATAGAAAAAAGAAGACAGAGAGAGAAAAAAAAAAGAGTAAAAAAGAAAGAAAAATTAAGAGAAAAACTTACCAAAGGTCAAAGAAAAGTTAAAGTGAAGTTTTGGGCACCAAAAGAGCTTATTTGTAGAAGAAAAATAGCTAAAAGACAGAATCTCACCATTAGAACTACATAAAGCCTCTGTGGAACTGTAGAGAAAGTGTGTGGTGACCGCACAGTATCTATATGAAATAGCATAGGCCATGTGCGATACCGCACATCTCTATGCAATTTTGCATAGGCTTTTTGCTATTTCGCACAGCTTCACACACCAACCTAAACCTCTTTTTTGCCCCTGATGCGGTCTGTCATGCAATTCTTAGTCAGAAAAGAGAGAAAAATGGCATAAAAGAGTCAAAGAAAGGAGTAAAATGATTGAAAGGGGGCCCTGTCATGCATTTTGCATCCATAAGCGTACATAAATCCTAAACAAAGCATGTCATCTCATAACATAATCATCTCATAAAAGGTCAAAAGGATATCATGTTCTAAATGCATATATACGCACATCCATACATGCATATATGACATCTGCATACATAAGTCATAAATGCATAATAGGAAAGCAGGTTTGAAAACAAGGCTAATCTCTGCCACACCTCTACATCCTTTTCTGTGGTGGAGACCTGTCATCACCATCAGATAATCCTTTAAGAGACAAGGTTGAAGATAGTGCTGATCTCAACCGACCAACCATCTTACAGTTATGTCAGGCCCAATCCACCAAAACCTACAGAAAGTAGAAAAGAGTCAAATACAAAGGGATATAACCATCTAGGCATGCAAATGCATTTTTTTAGACCTCAGCGATCTCATCTAGGAATGGTAGGTATCATGACGGCAAAGTATTAGGAATGTCATATCTGACTATCCTGTGATCTTAAGAGAAGTAGTCCAAATCTTCAATAGCCCAGAGATACTGAGGAAAAGCTCTACTGGGTCTTGCACTGGTACTCAGACCAGCGCCTATACTAGCACCCCTCTCTCTCATGGTATATGAGCAAAACTAGCTGCTCATTTAGGTCGAGCAAGTTTATCATAGAAAGGTACCCCTGGCGTCAACTTGCTGCGACAGAAAGCATCATAGTCAGCCTCAGGATCTAGTGAAGGTTCTATCGGAAGCCCTACAGCCAGTACATCCTTATCTCAAATGCGGAGCCCATATCACATCTCAATAGGAGGATCAACAGGAACAATCCTCTCTCTAGTAATCTGTGCTCAAACCCTCTCTCTGAGATAGAACATCCAATCAGATAAAAAATGTAACAGAAGATGAGCAAAAGATAAAGCTAGGCTCGACTCCATCCTTTATGGTAGAAGCATCATCCTTGACATAAAAGTCCTCCATCGGACCTATAAAGATATAAGAGGTGAATTATAGAAAGTAGTGAAAGACATAAATAGGTGCAAAATGATCCATACCTAGGATACACTAAACTAAGAGAAGTAAGGTATGATCCTATGGAAGCTCAATCGCTCATATCTACCTCTGTTCTCTGATCTCTAGATATGACTATATGGAATAGGGCCTGCAGTAGCATCCCTCAGAGGGGGAGATAAGAAGGGGAAGTACTTGTAAGCCCAATACTGCAAATTAGACAATAGTTAATCAGATAGTCAAATAGGGGGCAAATGCATGATAGAACAGAGAAATCAAAGCATACCTCCCAAATAAAGGAACTCCCTCCCAGACTAGCGAAAATCCCTCGAGAGAGATCAGACATCTCCCTATACATAGCACAAAGCACTGATCCTCCCCAATCGAACTCACCAATGACAGTCAGATCCTCTAACGAGCGAAGGATATTTAGGTTGATAGTATCCCACCTCGTGTGAACAAATGAGCAGCCGAGTATCATTAGCATAACGAGGTAGGCAGCCTGCTTATCAGTGGCTCGAACTCCAATGTAAATGATGGAGTCAATGTGATCCTAAACCCAGACTAGAGAAAGATGGATGTGACCTCATAATGGAGCCACACCTAGTAATGCCTCCAATCTCCCCTCAGGTAGTCTGTGCCACTCGGCATAAAACTTTAAGGGCTGTCGATGGAAATGCAGCCCTGTTAGCATTGTTAGGTCTAGGGGAGTCATTATCATCTCCCCACAAGGGAAATGGAAAGTATCAGTGATATCTCACCACCTCTCCGCCAGAGCTCACAGTAATGGTACATTACCCTCATGAGAATAATCTTATGAAAGGAAGCTGAGTAGCCCCAATGGCTCAATCAGATCCCTAACCTGGGGACGTGTCTCTAAGATGGTATCCACAATTAACAGGTTTGACCGTCCCCCTCTTGATCTAAAGCTCATATCCTTATTTTGTTAAAAAAAAAAGGATAAAAAAAAAAGAAAAAAAAAAGGTCATCATTATTACTATTAGTACTAATTTTCATTTAAATTTTACTATCTAAATTACATATATTCATTTTCTTTTTATGCAAACTACTTTATAAAATAAATAAAAAAAAGAGAAAAAAAAGAGAGAAATATAAATACCTACATGGCGCGAGTCCGAAACACATGATGCTCTAACTCCTGAAGTAGATTGTTAGGCTGAGTGTTCTCCATGGGGGCCTGGTAGCTCCGAGTGTGGCGGCTGTTAGATGGGGAAGCCATAAAAAAGAGAGAAAAAAGAATGGTAGAAAAGAAAGAGAGAAAAGAAAGTTACAGAGAGAGTGAAAATGTGTAAAATGAGAAAAAGTGAAAAAGTGAGAAGTAGTTACCTCTTTATATAGGGGGTCCACTTGCATAGTGAACTCCCACTGCCAGATCACTCAGGACGCAATTTTAAACTCATTTCAAGTCAGAATTCAGCGCTGTCAGTTCCAGTGTGCTCGCAATATAATTCTCTTTCTTTAGATATCCTGCTCTCCTTATTAGACTTAGGATGCTTCTATTATGATAGAAATAGCAGAAAATCAAAAAGTCCCTGAAAAATAGAAAATCATCCGAATCAAACCAGAAATGTCTCAAAATTGACCAAGCATCAAGCTGGACTGTCCAAAATAGACCGAATCCATTACTTCTTCTAGATTTTCCCCAAATCATCATTATCTTTAAACATCGAGGCCAAATA
The DNA here is from genome assembly GCA_947687605.1 of Reutealis trisperma. Taxonomy (NCBI): domain Eukaryota; kingdom Viridiplantae; phylum Streptophyta; class Magnoliopsida; order Malpighiales; family Euphorbiaceae; genus Reutealis; species Reutealis trisperma. The sequence goes on along the minus strand of CANTUT010000366.1, from coordinate 95,500 downwards.
GATAGTCTTAATTGAGAATTTTCCCTAATCAACTCTTCTTCTGACATTAAGGCCGGACAGATAGCCTTAATTGAGATTTTACCAAATCAGCTCTACTTTCAACATTAAGGCCGAACAGATAGCCTTGATTAAGAGTTACCCAAATCAACTTTACCTTTAATATTAGGGACAGACAGATAGCCTTAATTAAAATTTACCAAAATCATTCTTACATCCAACGTCAAGGCCGGACCAATAGCCATTGATAAAACTTCATTTATCCTATAGGGTCTCCTCCCAAAGGATTTGGAAAGAACACATAATCCCAGAATCTAACATGGCACCATTTTTTTCAGGTTCACTATCATCAGAATTGCCTTCCTAATAGGCCAATTCTAATGAGGAGGTAGTTGTGAACCCTCAAATTTACATCTTCAGACAATCAGTACTCAATTATGAACTGATAGAATCAAACTGGACTTAAATAGGATCTAAAACGGGTCGAAACAGAGAAAAAAGGGAGTGCATGGGCCATAGGGAGCACATAGGGCAGTCCATGACTGCACAGACCCTGTGTTGAATTGCATAAAGTTTTTGTAGAACTGCATAGGTCCTGTGCAGTATCGCATAGGTCCTGTGTGGTTACCCTGTGCCTAAATGCCTTTTGTGCAATTCCCTAAGCTTTCTGTGCGGTTTCATGCATTGGGAAGTGAATCCCACATTAAAAGTTTGTCATTTTTGCTCCTATTTCTCTCCCTATAAAAGCACACCCTCCTATTGCATTTTCACACTCAGAATTGCTTAATCAAACTAATTGATTTCAAAGAAATCAACATTTTTTAAGGTTTGGTCCGAAAGGAATGAACTTGTAGTTTAAATTCTTATTTTGATGGTTGTTTCAAGATAGCTCTCCTCAAATTAGTCCGAAGAGATCCCAAATACACTGTTTGAGTCACCGTTCGAAGGTTGTCATTCTGTCGAGCTGAGAAGGTGGAATTGCGATTCGATTGTCTGCTTCATCCACTTAACGTCCCTAAGCCTCGCCCTCATAAGGTATTTATTTTCTTCTTTTGTTATTTTGTTTTGTTTTCTTTCATTTTCTTAGGATTACTTAGTTTGTTCTTTTCGTTTATTATATTTTTACTTGGCATGTTTTATCCTTTTTTTTCATTATTTTGATGCATATTGATTAGAACATAATTTAGTCAACTAGGTAAATGATTTGAATTGATGCATCAACTTGTTAATTAAAACCTGACCTAATTAACGACTTGGTAATCAATAATTCTGCTTGTTTAATCAACCCACCTTTCAATCAATGAACTGAAACATGATAAAATGGCTAGGCTAAACTAACCCATTTGTAAGAAGGGCGAACTACATGGATTTTGATTCTCATTCAAAGGGATATGTAGGATTTCTTGTTTAAAGCATCAAATCTAATTTAAATAAAATGTAATCATTCTCTTGTATGTCACTTTATGAATTAGTTCTTTTCTTTGCGATATCTACTTTTACTTTGTTTTCTTTATTATAATATTGATTTTGACTTTCTTTTGCAATATTTTTGTTTAGTAATTACTTTGGAATTACTTTGGGGAATGTGTGACTTCCCTAGAACCCATAAGGGCTAGAGGAAGTATCTCCTATTTTGGTTTTGAATTGTAAAGTTAATTCCTTTACTTTTCTACTTAGAATGAATGTTTATTTATTTGTTTATTCATGCATTATATAATTGTTCATGCACTATATAAATTATTCATGAAATTTATTTTAAGTCATTTTATATTAAATTTGCCAAACTAATCATTTTTCTAAATAAACCAAAAAACCTAGTCCTCGAATCTTCTTTGGTTTTCGAGGCTAGTGATCTTTTCCTTTAGGATATTAATTAGAGTCAATTTGGGTTTTTCCCTTAATCTTTTTCCAAATAAAATAAAATTAAGGCGGCGACTCTTTTGAAAAATCAACCAATTTAAACTCGAGGGTTCCATCGTGAGTTCAAACCTAAATGAGCATTTCGATTCCACTTAGCGAATTGGACTGGTGCTCAGGCGAGGCCTCACAATGTGCGGTTAATTTTAGATAAAAGAGATGGCAAAAGGAATTATATTGATGTCTAGGTGATCATTTTTAGACATTCATGGGTGAAGTTGATGGATTTTGATAAAAGAGATGGAATAAGGAACTACATTGATGTCTAGGTGATTGTTTCTAGACATTTATGGGTGGAGGATGATTTTGGATAAGATAATTTAGTGAAAAGAGATCCTCAACCTATGGCAAGTCAGTTTGCAAGATTCTAACAAGATTTTGGTAAAGGAAGAGCCTCGGCTTATGGCAAGTTAGCTTAAATGATTCTAATAAGATTTTGGTAAAGGGAGAGCCTCAGCCTATAGTGAGTCAACTCGATAGAATCTGAAAAGATTTTGGTAAAGGAAGAGCCTCAGCCTATGGTGAGCCATCTCAATAGATTCTGAAAAGATATCAGTAGGAGGAGAGTCTCAGCTTATGGTGAGTTAGATCAATAGATTCTAAAAAAAATTCAATAAAGGAAGAGCCTTGGCTTATGGTAAGTCAGCTTGAGAGATTCTAACAATATTTTTATTGTGCCAAAGAAACTTGGACTTCTGAATGTGAGGGGTTGGACCTTTCGGAAGGCTCAAAGGGACTTTGTCGGGAGTAAAAGGACTCTGGAAGTTACACTTCATTGATTAGATCAGGAAATGTATCATTTAGCTTTAAAGAGACATTGGTCAGTTTTAAGAGGTATCGGTCAGTTTTGAGGAAGTTCTAGTCAGCTTTAGGAGATGTCAGTGAGGCTATTGGCTCAGCTTATGTATGATGGTGCATGATTGTAGATTATTACATAGATGATGGTGCAAAGATGATGCATGCATATTTCAGAATTTATAGACTTTTTATTTGACTTATATGCCATGTATGATTTATGATGATGTCTGTAATGGATGATTGTATGGATGTATGAGGGTGGATTTACACATTTTCTTTGTGAATGCAAATTTTTTTATGTGACTTTTATGTCTTACAGAGACATGCATTTATGGATTGAGAAACTTTATAAAGTTTAAGAAACTCAACTTGGATTAGTGTGGGATATATGCCATGGTGGCTTTACAAGGAGTTCAAGGGTTACTTCAGGTTTTAGAATCTAGTGGCTTGTGTTTCTGTTTTACTATTGTTGAGGAGAAGCTCAATAGTATGGCTTGCCTATAATTCAGAGGTAGCTCTGGTGGTGCCAGAGCTTAGAGTTTGGCATCTCCTAAATTTTTCAAGAGTTTTTTTTTTTTTAATTGCCTCAAGATGTCGCAAGTCAGATGATGGTAGGTGATGGTCAAGTGAATTTGACTGCTATAATTAAGAAGTTTCATGATCTCAGTGACCAAAGAGATATGAGGGGGGCAAAGGCTCAATATAAGGGTTTTGATTTATTGTTTGAGTATCAGATATGAGTCTGTTGATTAGGGTGATGCTAGAGTGGCAAATGGAACAGAGGTATTTTGTGGTTAGAGCTATGCTAGCAAAGACATTGATGAGTCTTAACTGCTTTATTTGGGATTTAAAGAGATGAACTATCTTGCCAATCATTCTCAAGTGAGAAAAATTTATCTATTATTACCCTTTCTATTTTGGGTGTTTTGTGGGTATCTGGTTTTATGTTTTGGGCTAAGTGTGGCTAATAGATCATTTTTGGGTAATGGCCCCTGCTTTTTAGTCTGCACATGCTTTATTGAGACTCGATCAGAGATCAGATAGGATGGTTGCTTGCAGCTTCCCTTCGGAGGACACATTTTTAGCACTGCCAATGGTAAAGGATTAGATCTCTCTTAATTGGGGGCTATGGGTATCGAGTAGTTTACCTGTTGGGCTTGGTTTTAATAAATTTTCACTAAGGGGATAGGGTTTTGAGGTAGATTAGGTAGACTCAGGATGTGCCCCTAGTTTTTTTCTTCTTAGAGTCTATGCAAATCACTGTTGCCATTGCCAGAGTTATCAGGTGGTAGCTAACTGAGGAGTTATAAGGCTGTTCATTTTGGGATTTCACTTGGGACCACAGAGAGGTATGCTAGGTAATTAAAAAAGAGTAGCAAGCTACCCTACTGAAGGGAACAGAGGATGACTCAGCTGAGAAATGAGAGATTATATAAGAATCCACTATTAGCAAAAGGATTGTAGCACAAACAGAGTGGGTGACTCAATCTTTGAAGGAGACATGGGGATCTACTAAAAGTGTGATACCACAGGTTGCAGTAGTGACTTAAAAAAAAAAAAAAAAGAGAGAGAGAGATTGTGATTGCATTGAGGACAGGATGACGCTATATTGGAGGTCCATAGAAGGACTACTACAGTTAAGATAGAAAGGAGGGCTACATCTTCTGAATTATAGAAGAGGATTTTTAGCACAATTTTAGAACTACTGATACTTAAGAAAGGGTTTTTTATACTATTATGGTGAGTAGTTCTGATTCTATTAGTACTTTTATTATTGCGACAAAGGGAGCTACAGAGACTTGAAGAAGGGGTGTACTCTTTTGATGAGATTATGATAGACTCTAATTTTGATGAGGATATGAGAGATTTGCATCTCAGAAGATAGAGAAGGACTAGCTAGACCATAACTATAGATATGACCGTCTTTTTTTTTTTTTTTGCTTTTTCTTTCAAAATTCTTGTAGTTTGATAAGACCACACAAAATAGAATAAGCTATAAACGACATTGAAAAGGCTATCCTTTTTATCATAATGATGGGTTTGTATTTTATAAGATTTAATCACCATTAAATGAGACATCTTTTATTTGTACTCTAATTTCTGCTTAAGCTGCCCTTTCGGGTTTTCAACTTAGCGAGCATTCTTTTCTTCTTCTTCTTTTTTTCTCTTCTCTTTTTCTCTTCTTTTTTTTCTTTTTGTTTAGGCAAAAGAATTAAGTGAATAATGTACTAGGCACAAAGAAAATGAGAATGCGATGCAAACAAAATATTTTATATTATGATTTGGACCGCACCTGAGTCAGGCTGCCTATGTATCCCTTACATCACTTTTCTGTCATTAATTTCTCTCACTTTTTAGGGAGAATTAGGTCCATGTAATTTTTATTACATATGCATGAAAAACAAAAATGAAATGCATATGTCATCTTTGGATTATGTATTATTTCAGTTGATCCAGGTTGCCAGGATAGGATAATTCATTTCAGTCCACATCCGTGAAGATGGTGCCTTCGTTAGATAGGATTTTTCATACTGTCTAGCCTAATTTAGTTTGAACTTCCTCTTGGATCATGTATAGGGGCTTTGAATTCTTCTAGAACTGGATTTCTTTCTTGCGAAACCTTATCTCTCACCTTCTAGTTGAAGTGCTTGGCTAGTCTCCATTGATGATAGCCCTGAATTTTGTACAGAGCATCTAATCTCTTCTTTATTAATGGTGTTCAGCTACTCATGATATCTTGCGATCTATTTTGCCTTTATTCTCTACAACTTCGCCTTGATAGGTTTCTCGCGTGTGTAAGTCAGGATCTCGTGAATTGCGATGCTTGGATCATCCCTATCTTGTCTTGTATAAAACAACTCATGAGCTACTGCTATGCAAATGCAATGTATGTGATTTTTTATTTTCTTCTCTTGTGCCATAATGAATTAATCATTTTTCCTTTTCACATTTTTATATTTTTTTTGCTGCCCTTTTTTTTTAAGATGTCCCATTTAAAAATAAATCAAAAAAAAATTAAAGCAAATTAGAAAGTTTAAACTTTTTATTATTGATAAAAGTCCTATCATTAGTACATTGAAGGATAAGCCTAGAAGGCAAAATACATACTCATAAGGGCAAGACCTTATAGACTCAAATTCAAAGAAAAATTTAATAAAAAATAGACTAAAAAAACTTAGACTGGGACTTAGACACGAACTTAGACTCAGACGTGGACTCAAAGGACTCAGATTAGACTTGAAAGACTTGGACAGAGGCACAGTAACATTGGCACTCTTCTCTAAATACCGGTTATTGGGTTAAGCTTGAGACGGTCAAGTGAGCTCGGTGGTTCAAAAAAATATTAATAATGGTACTAGACTTTGGGTTTGGGAGCAATAATGTCTCTGCTATCAATGAAGTCTTGAATTTTATGCTTCAGAGCCTTGTATACATCAGTTTTATGCCCTAACACTTGATGAAAGTCACAGTGCTCATTAGCATTATAACCTTTAGGCAAGGGGTTTAAAGGAGGCTGTGGGTTTAAGGGCTTAACCATATTAGCCTTTAAGGCTTTCTTGTAAACGACGCTGAGGGGATACCTAGCTCAAAAAAAAGTCCTCATTATTTCCAACTTCATCGGCTGATGATAAGAGACAACATTTACCTCTCTCTCCTTTGGGGAGGGTGGTAGAATTGGTGGTATTGGTAGTGTAGTTAGTGTTCTTATGATACCTTAAACCAGAGGATAGATCCTTGAATTGTGTCGATTGTATCAAATCCTTGATTTTAATGGCAGTGATAATAAGAGCTTTAAAGCTAAAGAGGTACTGCATTTGCAGATGAGCCTGATATTGGGGAGGAGGTTCTTAATAATGATGTCAATTTTCTCTACTTTGGATGGTTGGTTTACCATTTGAGCCGCTTTTGTCCTTTATCTTATAAGAAACGTGGTGAAGGATTCTCTTAACCCTTGTTTAGCGGTTTTCAAATCTCAACGGATGACATCCACCTCGATGTTGTAGTGGTATTGCTTGACAAATGCATTACATATATCATCCCAAGTCTTCTTTTGATTCTGGTCGAGATCTAGTAACCACTTAATAGTAGCTCCAGTCAAGAACTGTTGGAATAATTGAGCAAAGAGCTCATTGTCCACACTGAAAGGTCTCGTGTCACTTATATACATCTTGAGGTGAGTTTTAGGACACGTGATGCCATTAAACTTGTCCATGATCAGTATTTTAAATTTTGGTGGAACCCATGCATTTGGGAAGAGAGCTAAAGAGTTGACACCTATCATATCTTCGTGCTTTTGATGTTCTTAAGTGTTCTTTCCATGGCCTCCATTGTCTCCATCAATTTCTTAACTTCAGGAAAGCTAGAAAAATCTCCACTTTGAAAAGGATTCACAGTGAGAGAAAGAGTGATTGCGTTCACGTCCAGGACAAGAGAGATTAGAGTTTCAGGTGCTTTCCCATTATCTGTGAGATTGATAATGGAAGGAGTAAAAGTAGGGGAATGACTAGTCCCAGCTTAGGTAGATGTAGGCTCAACATAAGCAATAGAGAGAGTGACAATGGCATTGATCATTTTTTTGATCTCATTGATGATGTATTGGCATTGGGAATTGAAAGCACTAGTGAAAGTGGTAGACTGGGCATTGAGAGTATAGGTGAAAGTGTCGGCTTAGGTCTTAAGGACGGTGGTAAGTGCAGTTTGGAAGGTTTTCTCTTATTTCTTGAGGAGGTTGGTGAAGAAAGCGCTCATGGCGTCTTGGTCGAAGTTGAAGATGTTGGCCATTGGTACCTTTAAATAAAAAATAGATAGAAAAAAATGGTAAGAACACAGAATTATGAAGGAAAAAATGGCATGAATGTAAAGGTGTGTTGGGAAAAGGATTCCCTCCATATGCTTGGTCACTGGGTTTACATGTTGATAAGGTGAGTGTGTGAGGTTGATGTATTTTTGGGGTAACAGACTGCCAGTTTAGGTTTTTGCGAATTGACCTTGTCAAGTTTCTCATGTCATGTATGCATGGTAATGTCATGATGTGCCAAAAAAAGGTTTCATGGTTATATGCACAAATATCACCATTATTAAGGTACATGAAATCTAGGATCAATGCTAAGGCAACTATATGCAAAAGGGTGAAGGGTGGTTTGATTAAGGGTCCCCATCCCACTAAAGCATCGATAACCTAACCACATGTGAGGCAAGGTGCCTTGCATGGATTTGTAATGGTGTGGAATGCTTTCATTATCTCCCAACATACTCAAATAGAGTTGTCAAGCCAATACTACTCACCATCCTAGAGTTTCCCTAAAGCTAATGTTAGGCAATGAGCCTTTATCATGCAAAGTGATGCATGAAAGTCAAATTATACTTAATGAACCAAATAAAGATTATTTTGGAAAATTTTTTTTCCTTAATCAAATAGTAATCCTGTTATTTTCCTTTTTATTTAAAAAAAGATTGCAACCAGTCTCCAATGGAGTCGCCAGCCATGAGGCATTGCCCGAACACTGGCTCGATCCATCAGATGGAATCGGGATGCTCATTCAGGGTTTAAACTCACGATGGAACACTCAAGTTCAAAATTGGTTGATTTTGAAAATGATTTTTGGGAGTCGCCACCCTAATTTATTTTTAAATGGGAAAATTAAGGAAAAAAACTAATTCAATTCATTAATTTTTAATTAATTTATCCAATGATAAAATCACTAGCCTCAAACCAAGTTGAGTTCAGGGACTAGGTTTTTGGTTTTAAATAATATAAATTTGGCTCTTAAGTTTAATTTAACTTAAAAATTAATTTCATGAATGACAAATATTATATGATTAATGCATGAGTATGGTATGAGTGCAAGGAGAAAATAAAACATCCACAAATTAATTAAAAAAGAGAAAGGAGAATGATTAGGATTTGGATTTGAGGTTTGGATTTAGATTCCAAACATGTTTACGTACTCCATTGAATAGGGATCAAAACCCACGTAGTTCATTCCATGATTAAGTGGAGGGGTTTAGTAGTTGTCTAGTTTGATTTATTTGATTTGGGTTTGAGAGAAAAAAGCTGATACCTTTACTTCTGGTGGGCAAAGGGTTTTACAGGACCGAAATTCCGTTTTATTGGGACTTTATAATTGGATTGATTAGGAGATTAATTAGTTAATTAAAATGATTAATTAACTAATTAATATGATGAAAATGATGGATGAATTAATTAATTAAAAAGATTAATTAATTAATTTGGATGAAAGGTAGATTAAAAGAAGGACTAATTTGATTTTAGAAAAAAGTAATTAATTAATTAATTGAAAAGATTAATTAATTAATTAATTGATGATTAAAAAAGAGAATTTTAGTTAATTAAAAGATTAATTAACTTGGTTAGGGTGAGTTAAAAAGATTAATTAATTAATTAAAGAGTGGTTGGAGGGAGAAGAAGAGAGGAATTAGATGATAGTTATCAACTTAACTTAAGGTGTGTTTGAAATGAGGAAATGGAAGGGCTATTTATAGGAAAATGAGGTGAGGGTGATTTGGGAAGTGAAAATGTGAAAAGACAAAAATGATAGGGCTAAAAATACTAAAAAAAATAGAAAAAGGGCATTTTGGGCATTTCAGCCAGCCAAGGTAGTGTGGATCCTCACCACTATATGGTAGCCGTGTTAAGGGGTGTGGCTGACCACGTCAGAGCGACGCAGCCGCCTTGCATAGGTGGCGCAATTCCACGCCGCTCCTGATGTGAAGCTGCACCAAGTCTAATACTATTGGCTTTTTTTTTTGGGCTTACTAACTAGCTAGCGGGACCTTTGTAATGGCTCTACATAGCGCATTTAGGAGTGGACAATGATCGGTTCAGTTAGGTCTAAGAATAGCCGAAACCGACCAACCAAAATATATGAGAAATAGTAACCAAACAGATCATTGTACCAGAAAAAACCGATTTATTTTCAACTGAAATATTCAGTTAGTTTGGTTCTGTTTCGATTTTGAAATTCGGTTTGGATCAGTCCATTGGGCCCTCATTAAATGGGCTTTTTGTTATGAAATTTTCAAAATTTTATAACTGATTATTATAAATTTTTAACATAAAGTAAATGAATTAAAAACTAATATTTATAATATTAAGCTAATAAAACATATTTTAACAACAAAAAACATTAATAAATACTAAATAAATAAAGTGATAATAAAAATAAATAACTAAATAAAACAATTTAAAATAATATTCACTAGAGCTATAAATATTATATTCACAACTTAATCAAATTTAAAGCCCTACCTCCTTTTACATTTTTACAAAATTATAAAAGTACAGTAACATGTAATCAATATATGTATTTCCATAAATCAGAACTTTAATGCCAAACCCTATAAAAGAAATACAATACAAACAATCCCAGTCACAGTTAGTGTATTTATAGAAAATTAACAAACTACAAACATGAAAAAAAAATTGTGGGCTCAAATTTAGTTTTCAAATTCATATAAAATACAGTCAAGTCAATCTGGCTGCATTATTAAACTGCAAACCATTTAAATTTTTTGCCAAATCAGTATTTAACTCAACACAAGTATTCTGTTAATTTCAGCAGGGGTGCAAGCTTCATCATTGCCCAAATAAGAAACAAAATTAAAGAAAGCAAAAGGCTCAGTGATATGGACAATTTTATACATCAAATGGGATGAAATAAGGTCATACTAACTAGCTGCAAACAAGGATTGCCTCCACAGGTTAGTACATCACAATACTTTAATCCCAGTAATCAAAGCAGTTTGAATCACATCATTGCCCAAAACAGAAGACATACTTACCATAATGCCAGTGCCATAAGTCAATTACCAATACTAATAGGGCAACAAAACTTACTAGAGGTGAAAGGTTTGCAGAAGCACTAGGCTGCCTCTGCTTCCAATTTCACAAACAACATCAAGCAAGACAGAAAAGCAAGCAACAATGCAGCATTAAACAAATAGAGACCAATGTAACAAGGTTAGAAAACATTATAAAAATTTCCCAAAGAAATGTAGAGCTAGCTGAAGCATAGGCTACCAATGCAAAAAAATAGCAGTAACTGCCCAGCCAATTAGAAATTACTTTGAATCTGATAAAAAACTAATGGGTATATGCAAAAAAAATTTAGTATCCACAGCTGCATAATGACAAATAGAAAAATCAAATGTAGATTATTAGACCAAAATATAACAAAACAATATCAAAAAACAAATGAACAAAATGATTAGAGAGCAGAAAATGACTTTATAGTTAGTCTGTTAGCTTGAGCCAACAACACAATAGCCAAGCCCCACATTTGGCAATTCTACAATAGTAAAATTTAATTTAATATAAACATTACCAAGAGACAGAAAGAATAGTAGCATACACAAATCAAAATATATAAAAAATTAGCACCTTTTTCAAGACTTTCTAACTCATCAAGGGACTCCTTAATAAACATTGGCTTATTTGAAACTCTAAGCCAATCTTGATAGCATATCAGTACTTCCACAATCTTAGGAGTTAAAGAACTCCTAAAACAATTCAAATAAAGAACTCCTAAAATAATCCAAAACTCTCCCCCTTGTGCTGAATGCACTCTTAGAAGCCATAGTACTAATAGGAACAGCAAACACATCCCTAGCTAGTATAGACAACGTAGGGAACCTATCTGAATTGAGCTTCCACCACTTCAATAAATCCAAATTTCCCTCCTCCATTATTGACTCACTAAGATAAATTTGAAGCTCATTTTGTTTGCACACACCCTCCCCCCCCCCCCCCCCCCACCACAATTCCCATCTTCATTTTATGTTGTTTAAATTTGGATTTCAATAAAGATGTTTTAGAAATGGAAGAAGAATTAGACTATGGTTGGGATGATTGAGACTGTGAATCTGATTGAGAGGGAGTCTTAGGGTTATACATTTGTAAATATTCATTAAATAGGACATTAAGATCATTTTTAACCCCAGCAAAGATTGTCACCTAGGTTTGACCCATACATTTGTTCAAATGAAAATTTTGTGTATTCAAATTTCTCCATAGGGTCTAAAATACTTGCAAAGAAAATCAACTTGTTCATCTTTCAGGATTCCCCCAGTATTTTTCATACTTGCTTTTCATATTTTGGCCTAACAACGCAAGTTCCAAGTCTTCACTAGAACATAGTGATTTCAACATAAAGTTGAGCTCAGAGATTTCAGAAAAGAAAGTGTTGGCAGTCACATAAAGAGAACCTGATATTCTATGTATCATGTTGTAAAAATGCTTAAGACAATTGGACATTTTTCTACAAGTAAACCAGTCAATAATATCAAGTAAATTGGCTTGACCCAAATCAGAATTGATTAAGGAATCTTGTTCCTTATATCTTTCAAAAGTTTTTTTCATACTCACATGTTGTTTTCAGCATCAAGTGAGTGGAGTTCCACCTAGTTAGAACACCAAGACAAAGAGAGGCTTTATATTGAATATCAAGCATTTTAGAAATTTCTTTAAATTTTCTCAATCTTACAGTTGAGTTTCTAATATATCTAACACAATCTCTAACTTTCTTTACAGATGGGTTAACCTCTTTTAACCTATTTGTAATTACCAAATTCAGAATATGAGTAATGCACCTCATGTGCAAATACTTACAATTAGAGGCACTTCCATCCCAATTAAGCAATCTTTTCTTTAAAAAAGAAACAGTAGTATCATTAGAGCTTGCATTGTCAATAGTTATTGTGAATATATTGGCAAGGCCCAATCAAGCAAACATGTTTCAATGGCCTTACCAATATATTCACCCCTATGACTTGATATAAGAGCAAAAGAAAGAATTTTTTTATGAAGCTTCCACTCATCATTAATGAAATGGGTAGTCAAACATATGTAATTTATCCTTTGGATACTAGTCCAAATATCAATAGTAAGACTGACCCTTTGAGAATGTGACTTAATAAAAGCTTTTAACTGTGTCATTTCATTCAAATACTTATTAAAACAGTCCCTAGTTATAGTTCTCCTATATGGGATTTTAAACATAGGACATGCAGTATTCATAAAGACCCTAAAACCCTCCCCTTCTACAAACTTAAAAGGGAGTTCATCAACAATTATCATATAAGCAAGAGCATCCCTAGTGGCATCTTGGGAAAATCTCTAAGTGCCTAATGTACCTACTCCTTTAGACCCACACTACACCCCTCTCCCCTCCCCCACAACCCCACCCCCCCCCTTCCCCCCCCCCAAAATCAAATTCATAGAATCAGGAGCAGCATGTGAAAGGGTCAATAATTTTTGTCTAACATCTTTACTTATAGGATTTTTTAAGCATTTCAACATATGGTTTCTCAAACTAGAAGTGCCATTGGTTTTAGGATCACAAGCATAAGATTTACTACAGTAGTTACATGTAGCACTTACCTCTTTACCATCAGAGTTAATTTGTTTAGTCAAATGATCCCAAACAGGAGACCTGCTCTCCATTTGTCTCCTTTTCTTAGTTGGTTATGGTGTAAAAGTTGTTGCTTCTTGATTTGCATCCACTATAGTAGGTTGAATATCAGTAAGGCTTCCACCAAAAGGACTGGATATATTAGCATTACTGCCAATGGATCCAGTCCCATTGCCTTCATTAGACATCTGTAAAGAACATGTCCAGTAATCACATTAGTAACTAATAATCATTAATAATAATAATTTTGTCACTGCAAATAGTCCAAAAGACTAAAACAATTGTCAACGTTGATTACCTTAAGAAAAGCAACAAATTCACAATACCACACAACAGTCCCCTTAACATTAGACCCCAAAACAAAAAAATAAAATTTCAAAACAACATTAATATAATAGTATAGTATTGGAGTTATAAAATCAAAGAATATAATTAAACTAAATAAAATTAAATAGTGAATTAATTACCTTATACTGAGTCTCTCAATGAAATAGGACAAACAGACTCTTTGACAATTGATTTATAAATTATAAATCAATTGATAATTTCATATTTCTAGCAACATAACACCTTAAGAATAAAAATAAATTATAATGTAATCCAATAATTAATTAATTAATTAAAACATAAATAAGTTACTAATTAAATAATTTAAAATAAATAAATTTATTATAAAATAAATAGCGGATTTACATAAATAATAATAAATAATATATTAAGTATATATTAATTTAAGTAAATATATATTTAAAATATAACTAGTACTGAATAGCTATTTCGTAAAAATTATATAAATATTTTCTATATAAATAAATAAATTATCAGTTAAATATTTTAGACATATATGAAACCCTAAATAATGAAAAAATTTAGAAAATAATTTATAAAGTTAAAAATAATGTAATTTACCAAAACAAAAAATCATGTATTTTCAAAAAAAATTCCCAGAAAAATAGAAAATACAACAAAATATTAAAGAAGAACAAAAAAAAATTAAAATAAGTGGTCCATTACCTTTGTTCAAAGGGTTTGTTTCTCTAGAAATACATAGATCTATATTTTATAGGGTCAAATCCTTACATGCAGAGAAGGAAAAGAAGAGATCTATTAAAAAATAAGTAAAAATAACAAAAATAAATGAAAGTCAAATATTTTTTGCCTAAAGGTTAAATTTTTACCTTTTAAAGAGACTCAAAAGTCAGAATCGCTTTCTGATAAAGAAGCTTCAACCATAAAAGAGTCTCAAACTCTCAATGACTCAAAGATAATACACATATATATATATATATATATATATATATATATATATATATATATATATATATATATATAGATATATATATATATATATATAGATATATATATATATATATATATATATATATATATCTCAAAGTCTCACTATCTCAGAAATTTTATATCAAAGTCTTATTGTCTCAGAAATTTAAGGATATTAGGTTTAAGGTTAGGGATATATATATATATACTATATCTCAAAGTCTCACTATCTCAGAAATTTTATATCAAAGTCTTACTGTCTCAGAAATTTAAGGATATTAGGTTTAAGGTTAGGGATTTATTAAAAAAGGAGAAACATTCATTCATCAGAAGGGTCTGAGAGAAAGAGGCTTCCACGGTTCCACCAAGGTGAGGGGTTCAACCACACAAAGGTGAAGAATAAATGGATATTTGAAGATGAGAAGTCTAAAATGGAGGTTGGAGAAGAAAAGACTAAAGAGAGATGAGGGATTTGAGAGGACAGATAAGGAAAGAGAGGAGCAATTTGAGAGGATAGAGAAGGAGAAAATTCTAGAGAAGTGGTAGAAATGGGAAAGGGTGAGAGAATGAGAGAATTTTAGGTTTTAAGATGAATATAAACTAGAGCAAAACGGCACCGTTTAGAGATAGGGATTATTAGGGTACTAAATTCGGTTATTTTGGTTAGTTCAATCCTCTGTTTAGCATAACCAAATCAAAAATTGAACACTAAATTATAATATCTCTTTAAACCGAATCGAACCATATTACCATTTTAACTAAACCAAATGCATATTTCGATTTGCTTCAGTCCGAAAAAATGGTCTGGACCGATTTTTGCGTACCCCTAAATATGTTAAACTTAATAAGTGCTAAGTTGTGGCTGGATGATGAGGGTACAAAATTAAGGGTTCACACTACCCTTAAAAGTAGGGCTTCTCTTAGAAAAATTCTCAAATCTGACACCTTCGTAATTGATCAGTATCTTTTCAATACTACCTAACATCTTTTCAAAACTAGCAAGTACATCCACAAAGCTTATTGATGCCTTCAGAAAACTGATATAGACCTTGTCAAATTTGATACCTTCTAAAATTGGTTGGTACCTCCTTGAAGCTAAATGATACCTCTATGAATTGACACCTTTCAAAATGATTACCCTAACCTTAATGCCATATTGGCATTCTCATTTTCAGACAATCCCAAAATAGCCTTCAGATTCATATCTTGCATTAATAAGACAACCATCACAGAGAACAAGGTCCTCCTTTTCAGATAACCTTTACATAGAGCCATGGTTTCCTTTTAAAATAATCTTTCCGTGGGGCAAAGCCTCCTTTTCAAAAAACCTTTATGCGGAGTAAGGTATCCCTTTTTAGATGATCTTTGCATAGAGTAAGGTTCCTTTTTGAGTGAACCTATGTATGAAGCTAGGTGTCCTCTAAGCAAGTCAACTATATTTCATCTGATTTTGATTGTGGTATCATTTTGGATATGCTTCTCAGCTAAACAGCTGTCTTTTACCCGATCCTGACTTTAATAACCATCTTTTCACCTAAACATGACCATAATAATCAACTTTCACTCGATCAACCAAATTAAAGGGTCCTCCACCCAATCAATAAAGTAAAAGGGTCCTCCACCTAATCCACCAAGTTAAAATGTCCTCCACCAGATCAATCAAGTCAAAGGGTCCTCCACTTGGTCAATCAATCTCTCCTCGAAAATCAATCACTCAATCTCAACCTTAGAATTAGACACATCTAAGGATAGTGTTATGATCTATATCTTGAATTTGAGGTAGATTTCCCTTCTAGAGCAAACCATCCTAAGATAATCTTAGGATCTTTTATCTAAGTAGATCAAGAATATTACTTTCATTCCATATTTTTCAAAGAAATCAAGAATATCATTTCCATTCCAATCCAGATCTCCTAAAGATACTGATGGCATCTCTTTTATCAACTAAAATCCCCTTAAGATACTAAGAGTATCTTCCTTTATCAATCTATTCACCTATAATTGTTTAGAAATGATGATTTAGACATCCCTATGGTTCTTTCTCCCTGCTACTTTAGTAAAACTTGTTTCACCGATAAAAGTCTAAAAATAATCACCTAAGCATCCATATGGCTCTTTTCCCATCTCCTCTTATTATGAATCAATCATGTCCTCCACTCAAAAACATCTACATTCTCATTTAGACATCAATATGGTTTCCTTTTTCATCCTTATTCTTCTTAAAGTCAACTATATCCTTTATCCAGAAATGGCTAGATAGTGAATCCCTTTGGTTCCTTCTTCCATCACTTTATCTAAAATCCATCCAAATCTTTCACCTAGAAATCTCTAATTTAGACATCCAACTAGTTCATTTCTCTACCTTTTTATCCAAGTCAGCCACATCCTTTACTAGACATGCCTAATCTAGATGTCCCTCTAGTTCCTTTCCTTGCCTTTTTATTGGAGTCAATCATATCCATCATTCACCCAAAAATATCTAGCTACTAGCCTAATATATCATTGGTTCCTTTTTTTGCTTCCATTTATCAATCAATTTTCACTTATAAATGCCTAGAAACGAATACTTAGGCATCCCTGTGATTCATTCTCCTACCTATATATCAAAGTCAATCATGTTCTCTACTCATAAATGTTTAGGAATGATTGCTTAAACATCCTTGTTGTCCTTTTTTTTATCTTCCTTTTTGATAATGTCTCTCACCTAAATATGTCTAAGCACTGACCTAGACATCACTTTAGTTCCTTGTACCATCCCTTCTTTTGGGTTCACCATGATCAAAATCGGCTTATAGATAAGACAATTTTGATAAAGGAGTACTTGTGAACCCTCACTTTAGCACTTTCAAAATTAATTTAGAACTCACCAAAGCTGATCGAAATATTTTCAACACAAACACTTTTTTTTATCCTAACTAGACATTCTATACTAGACACTATTTTCCAAAAATCAACCAACTCTTCTCCGAAGTTGACTTCCAAACTGCCTTATAAATAATTTTGAATCCATTGACACTGGCTAGTAATTTTTTAGAGTCTCAAAAGTTTCAAAAACTGACCCAAAAACCTGAAATCTTAACAAGCAGCTCTGTTGCCAAAAGTACCAATGGATCCTCCAAACAAGCTGATGGCTACCACTAACCTTTTGGCATATCTGCCCTGACAATCAGTGGATCCGCTGGCCTCTTCATTGGCCAATCCCCCCACTGCTATCCTGAAATTCCATTTTTACTCCCCCAGCCTGATTTTTAGCCACAAAAGCCTATGCTTTTGGTCTTTCAAAATTTTTAATACCCAAAATATCTCCACTTACATTTGCATATAAATAGACCTTCCCATCCACTATTTTGGACAACCCTTGAGCACTTGTTGACAAGCTGTCCATTTGCTCTCTCTCTCCCCCTCTTTAATTAATCTATCTATACTCTCTTTGAGTATCCCTTTAAAATTAATTAAATTCTCTTTAGTTTTAATTAATTTTAGGATACTTGATTAGTTAATTAATCAAAATTAATTAATTAATTAATTAGCAATAATTTAGTTAATTAGATATTTAGAATAACCTCCTTGAGTAACTAATTAATTAAATTAATCCTTCTTGGGTTAATTTAATCAAATCCGCTCTCGTTAAGTAAGATTCATGTTTTTCGAGACTAGTAAGATGGAACTTCAGTTTTGAAAGACCCTCTACACTCACACGCACCAAAAGAGAAGATATAACATCTTCTTTCACCTGTATAAGTCCCCAAATCAAATTAATCTAATCAATCTTTAAACCTCTCCATTTTATAGTGGAAATGAACTTCATGGATTTTTTAATGGGCCACTCTTAGAATTTAACTCCAAATCTCAAATCCAAACACCATAATCAATCCCTTCCCCTTTATTTTTTGTAAACATTTGAGTTTAATTTTATCGTAAAAGAATTTGAGGTCTTCCTAAAATTAGGGCTAGAGACCATGTGATTTTGTAATTAAATTAATTATTTTGGAGTAAAGGAGTGACCATGTGATTTCCCTAATGCCCTTAAAAACTAGAGAAAATACTCTCCTTTACTTGTGGATGTTTATTTTACTCGCTTGCAATTCTTTATATTCTCATAATTATATCATGTTTATGCATTCTAATCAACATTTATATTTATCACATATGAAATCAATTTTTTTAGTCAGATCAAATTTAGAAGGCAAATTTAAATTATTTGAAATAAAAAATCTGGTCCTCAAGTTCAATCTGACTTAAAGGCTAATGATTTTATCCATGGGTAAATTAATTCAAAATTTAATGAAGTGGAGTTAAATTGGGTTCTTCCTTAAATTTTTTCATTTTAAAATAAATTAGAATGGCAACTCCTGAATCATTTTTTTCAAAATCAAATCAATTTGCTTGAACAACAGTCATTCCAATCATGTGTATCAAAACTCACACCTAAACCTTAAAAACTGCTCACCTTCAAAACTTTTGAGTTAAGGGGCATTCGAGCAAGGTCTCGCAATATCATGATGGATTGTTAGCATATATAGGTTTCTACAGGTACTCAATAGCCTTATGTTTACTTATACATTAAGACTATCATAACTCCTAAGTTGGGATATGACAAAGACTTTCTCTTGTACTCTTGGATGCTTTTAGGTTTATGGTGTTTTAGATTTTAATTGCAAAGGCAACAAATATCTTGTAATTGGCTCTTTTCTAAAGAACTAGAAAGATAAGTGGAAGAAGTTGATAAAAATAAAGAACTCTTCTTCCTCCTCTTTCTCACTCTCACTTCTCACTCTATCTTACTACCAATTACAAGGAAGAAGAAATGGGAGCTTCAATCTTGCATATCAAATTCTTCTAAAAAAACCCTAGAAAAGAAGATTGAAGATTGGGAAGATGAATAAGAAACTCTTTTTTCTTCACTCTCTCTAGCTTCTCTCTCTATCTTGGCTAATTGTAAGAAGAAGATGAATAAAGAAGAAAAAGATGGAGAAGATGATGAAGAGGATGAAGAATAAAAAAAAAAAAAAAAAAGGTACCTTGAAGAAGACTTTCTTTTTCTTCTCTTTCTCTTGTTGTTCATTTTTCTCTCCCTCTCTTTTTCTTTCTTTTCTTTTGTCATTCATAACTTTTTGGTGGTTGGTGGAAGATGATAACCCACCACTTGATTCACCTTGCCTTTTAGTTCTTTAGGTTTTATGGATTTTCAATTTACACTAAAATCATCATATGGGTTTGTAAAATCTAGCTCAACAATTATGCTTGGTAAATCTATTAGCTCAAATGACTATCTTCTAAAATAATTGTGACTTTGGGCCTACATCTTATGTAATACCCAATATTGTCTTTCTTTGAAATTAAGTCCAAATTTTTTTAATTAAGTCCTTATTTGTGTCTCACATAAATTAAGACTTAATTAATATATATCTTCTTTGGATTAAACTTCAGAACATGCTAGGGATCTTATAAATTTAATTACAAGTCTAATCGTATTACCACTAATTAATTAAACACTTTAATTAATAATTGTCGTAAGTGTTAAAGCTCAATCAGTTTAAGTTGTTGAATGTGTTACTTTTTCTGTTCTTGTCTAATTAGCAATAGACATGAGAAAACACCTTTTTTTAATACTTGAGGAGTGTTCATTTTATGTTTGGTTCCCATAAGTTGTGAGTGATGCCTAGCATTGAATATCACGACTACTAATTAAAAATGAATGTTTATAGTTGATTACTTATCCATAGACATGATTACCAAGCACTCAAATCGTTTCATTAAAAGATCTCAATCTTGGCTATGATTATAGCTTATGTCAAACCCTAATACATCTCAATCATATGACCTCATCTCAGTTCTAATTGTCGATATGATTATATTCCTACTAGAAACACTTTGCTAATGATTTTCTCTATCTTAACTAGGAACTTTAGTATCAAGAATAGTCAAATAGCATAGGATCTTATTCTCATTTATTCGAAGTAATGAATCCCATTTTGTGATCACTTATCTCTATACACATCAGAATCATCATATGCCATATATCTATGCATGACTAGCATGTCTATTTAAGTAATAATAAATCCTAGCTACTTGTGCACAAGATAACTATATTTTCTCAAGTCAAAGGACTATATGCATTATTATGACCTAGATAACAAATAATTAACAAGTAGTAAAATCCCATGTCATCATCATCTAACATCACAGTTGTGAGGTCTCGCCCGAGCACCGGCCAGATCCATTAGAGGGAATCGGAATGCTTATTTGGGTTTAGACTCACGATGGAACCCTCAAGTTTGGATTTGGTTGACTTTTGAAATTGATTTTGGGAGTCGGTACCCTAATTTATTTTTAAATAGAAAAATTAAGAAAAAACTCAATTGTGACTCCAATTCATTAATTTTAGTTAATTAATTTGCTCAAGGACAAAAATCACTAATCTTTGAACCAGATTGAATTTAGGGACTAGGTTTTTAATTTTAAATAATCTAAATTTGGCTTTTAAATTCAATTTGACTTAAAAATTAATTTCATGAATGACAAATGTTACATGACAATCAATGCATAAGTTGCAAGGAGAAAATAAAACATCCACAAATTAATTATAAAGGGGAAAGAAGATTGATTGGAATTTAGATTTGAGGTTTGGATTTAGATTCCAAACATGCCTACATACACCCATTGAATAAGGATCAAAACCCACGTAGTTCTTTCTATGATTAAGTGGAGGGGTTTAGAGGTTGATGGGATTGATTGATTTGATTTGGGTTTGAGAGAAAAAGGCTGATACCTTGACTTTTAGTGGACAAAGAGTTTTACTGGATCGAAATTCTGTTTCATTGGGACTAGATGATTGGATGGATTGAAAGATTAATTAATTAATTAAAATAATTAATTAATTAATTAATATGATGAAAAGGATGGATAAATTAATTAATTAAAAATATTACTTAATTAATTTGGAGGAAGGGTGAATTAAGGAAAATGATTAATTTGATTTTAAAAAGTGATTAATTAATTAATTAAAAAGATTAATTAATTAATTAATTAATTGAGTGATTAATTAAAAAAGAGTTTTGGTTAATTAAAAAGATTAATTAATTAATTAAAGAGTGGATGGAGGGAAAAGAAGAAAAGTTGATAATAACCATCAATATTAACTTTGAAGATGAAGAGAAATGAGGAAATAGGGGACCTATTTATAGGCAAATGGAGTTGAGAATAGTTTAGGTAGTGAAAATATGAAAAGACAATGAGGGATAAAGCTAGAAAGGGCTAAAAATTAGGCTAAAACGGGTAAAAAGGTCATTTTCTACATAGGAAAGGGGTCCCCTCACTACAGACAAGTGCGAAGCCGCACCAGGTGCTTGCAGCATGCCGCAGGTGGTGGTACCTGCGACGCCGCACAAAGCTGACACGGTGCCAAAGGGCTTCCCTGCAGTAGCCACATGGTGCAGCTAACTCACGTTCCAAGATTCCTTTCAATTAGTTTTTAGAGATTTCGGGTCAGTTTTTGAGATTTTCAGGTCAATTTTTGGGAGTTATAGAGTTTAAAAATCTTATCGGTTAGCTTTGATATATTTAAAATTAATTTTAGAACAATTAAACAGTTAGTCTGAGAAAAAATCTAGTAGTTTTGGAAAAATATTATCTGATATAGAAGATTCGGTCAGGATAAGAAAAGTGCTAGTGTTTGAAAATTAAGCATCCTCATACTAATGTGATTGAAAGTCTATTTTCAGCTCTGGAGGTGCTGCCCTTTGACCCTTACCCATTAATCGGCTAGCAGGACTGTCGTGTTGGCTTAGCTTAGTACATTAATCTTAGCAGATGTCAAACTGTGACCGAATGATGAGGTATAAAATTAAGGGTTCATAGCTGCCCTCTCATCAAAATTGTCTTGTCTGTAAGGCAATTCATGATAGTGAACCTGGAAGAAGGGGTGGTACAAGGAACCAAAGTAATGTCTAGGCCGGTGCTTGAACATGTTTGGGTGGGAAACAAAGTTGAAAAAGAATGATGGTAAAAAGAACCACAAGGATATTTAAGCAATCGTTTCTAAACATTTATGGGGAAAAAATGATGGATTTGGGTAAAAGATATGGAAAATGAAGCCATATAGATGTCTAGATGATTGTTTCTAAATATTAATGGATGAAATTAATGGATTTGGGTAAAAGATGTGGAAAGTGAAATCATATAGATGTCTAGGTGATCGTTTTTAGATATTAATGGGTGAAATTGATGGATTTAGATAAAAGAGATGGAAAACGATATCACATGGAGGTCTAGGTAATAGTTTCTAGACATTTATGAGTGAAACATAATTTTAGACAAGATAATTTAGTGAAAGGAGAGCCTCGACTTATAGAGAGTTAGCTTGAGAAATCCTGATAAGATTTTAGTAAAAGGAGAGCCTCAGTGTAACAACCCACACCTACCTTAGAAATTTTTTATGATAATTTGCTTGATTTAGAACTATTAAGGTTAAGTGTGTGCATTTATAGGAATTTATGTTCCATGTGATTGACGAGTATGTGGCACATTAAATTAATTTTTAATATGCATAATATGAGTTATTATTATGAAAAAAAATGATTTATATAAAATACATCAACATAAAATAATTTATTTTAAATAAAATGAATTTTCATGCATAAAGATAATTTTAAGCATAAAATGATGTCATGGGTATTTAAAAATAACTTTTAAATAAATGTTTTGGGAAAAATTTTAATGAAAATAATAAAAAAATATTTTTTATTTTAATTACTTATAATCGGCCCCTAATTTAAATAAAAAGCCCAAATACCTAAAAACCCACTACCTAAAAATCCTCCTAACCTAGCTCATTAAGGGTATTAGTGGAAATTATCCAAAATCCTATATTTAAATATGAAAATTTTGGCCAGCCCTAATGTTCCAACAGTCATCACTCTAATTTTCTATACTTTGATAGAAAAATTCTCTCAAAACAATTCTCTTTACTAAAATTAAGAAAACACCTTTTAATTTGCGATTTCTCGCCCGTATTTGTAAGTTTTTCTTTCTTAATAATTTCCTATCAAATTTCTATAAAATAAATTATGAGAAAATTATTTTAAACTGGTTGTTTACTATTTTTTATAGATTTAATTCTATTTAGGTGAGTTTTTGAAAGAGAAATTTAATTCTCTACTGAAAACACAAATATTTCCACGCAATTTCTCCAAAGGTTAATTCTACAAGTTAAAATTAAAATTAAAATTTTTATACATAAACACTACAAAGGGGAGGCAATTCTTGTATGATTGATTTCTAAACTGATTTTTGATGTGTTTTGATGAAAAATATTGGATAAAACTATATTTCTGCATATTTATATAATGACTAAAAAGTTTCAAAAAACAAAGGAATTCAAAGTTTTTGTGCTAGAACATAGAAGTTAGAAAATTCTATTATTATTTAAATATATGGCTGCTGATTTATATATGAATGGATTCTAATCTAATATTTGTTTTGTTTGAATGAAAAGTAATGATTTAAATCATGTGTTTGCATATCGCTGTAATGAACGAAAAGCGCAAAAACTCATGATTTTCACCTAAGCCTTAAAACTTAGAATTTTTTTGTATAATTATTATTTATGGGTACCAATTCATACATAAGGATGTTCTAAGCTGATGTTTTCTATGATTGAATGGAAAATAATGGTTTAAATCACATGTTTATATATTACTGTAATGACCGAAAAAATATCCAAAACAAGAAAACTCATGGTTTTGCATCCTAAAACCTAAAATTTGAAATTTCATATACATGTCACACATATAGCTAGCAAATCATGCAAATTAATGTTCTAAAATGATTTTTGTTGTGTTTACATGAAAATCTTGGTTCAAACCATGTTTTTACATATTACTATAATAGATGAAAAGTGCGAAAAGTATGAAAAATTTAGTTTTTCCTTTGGTGATGTATTCAGCCTACTATGGGATTTTTATCCCAATATCTATAATTTTTATGTGATATATTTTGATGATTATTGACATGTATATATATATGATAAAAGATAAAATTGCATGTTAGTTGAAGGTATGACACTAGACAAGCCTAGAGGCACTTTTGTATACTTAAGGTATACTTAAAGTATCTTAATTTTATATTATGATTAGAGTGTGAACGTGATTGGAAAATATAGAACTAGATGTTATGATGACTTGATAATGAACAAATGGTCTTGAGTTGATATGATTAATTGAATGAATAGATCATAAGAGTTAAGCATGAGACTTAAAAGGTTAATTGTTAAGTCGACATGTATGGAAGTATTAAGTGTACTAAGTTGATTCTTAAAGTGAATTAATATTAAGAAAATGATATTGTGTTGAGCTTAGAAAGGTATTGACATGAGTTATGATGTGTTTTCATATGGACCTATAAAGGCTAAGTGTGCAAGACTTTTAAAGTCAACATATTATGTGTAAGTGATGAGTGCACTTATATATGTAACTCTAAGTATATATGAATGTTATATATGCATGGAGTAGTTATGGGATAGGATAGCATCATGATTAAATAAATGCTAAGTATTGAATTAAATATTATGTTAGAACTTGGGGATTATTAGAAGTCAAGGGCTACAAGTACTACGAGCGAAGAAACCACAAGGTGAGTAAACATTGTATTCATTCTACAAGTGTGAGTAAATACTATGTTCATGTTGCAAATGTAAGTAACATTATATTATGTTACAAGTATGTGATATCATGTTATGTGTACCTTGATATTCTTAAGACCAAAGTTATTTTCTATTTCAAATGAACTCAATGATCTCTATTTTAAGCTTGGGTTACTAAAGAACATTTCGTCCAAAAACCATTTTGTTTATCCAATGATAATTCTTTTGAGATAATTGCCCTAACTTATTTTCTTCTGGAACTACATTATTCTTATATCTTCTGTTTCAATAAATTAAATTGATATTACTATTGTGATACATGTTATTATTGCCTTAAGTGTTATTGATATATGTGAATACCATTAGCTCTAGCTATGGTACCTCTAACCCTTTATACAAAAGTCCTCGTGCCATGTGGGTAATCATTGGAACCTGTACACATGGTATTAACCTGATGGATAGAAATAGTGTATCCACCTCAGCTGGAAAGAGGCAGTTTTAGCCGTGGAGCCTGATTAGCTTCACTCCCTCTATGTGATAAGAGTTGGAATTTGGTTTAAGACCACCTCTCCTCTATGTGTTCGAGTGGTAGAGCAATAGCCTCCACTATCTATGTGTTATAAGTGTGATTTCTTCAAACTTGTTAAATTGAACCCTTACTAAATTGCAACTTGATTCATGAATTATAAATCATGAACTATGTGTATAAGCTATGAGTTTCCTTTTCAAAGGAATATGTGTTAAGGTATGTGTTTTATTATTTACTCATTGAGATCATCTATCTCACTCCTTTTCCTTTTTCCTTGTGTGGTTCCAAATGAGCAATATGAGGAGGCAAGGTGATAACTCAAGCATCCTACTCTGCTTGGGGAATTCCTTATCTGAAGTCTTTAATAATACTATAATATGAAGGGTTATCATTAGACACTCTAAGAATAATTAATTTGATGTTTATTAGAAATGTTTTGTTAAGATTTCAACTGGATTTTAAATATTATTTTCTTATAGATTATATGTGAAGTATCTAATTATTGTCTTCTGCAACTAAAGATTTTCACATAAATGTTTTAAATAAATTATTCTATGAGGTTTTATATGATCCTAGGCATGAATTGTGTATGTGTAGATAGGTTCTATGGGCGTGAGTGACCTTATGTCTCTCCGTGTTCTAGTATCATCATATCTCTAAAGTTAGGATGTGACAATGTTGGTATCAGAGCCGTAGTTTTTTTTAAAAGTCTAGTTTAGACTTGTTTTATATGAGTTGTTTAAGTATAATTCTAGAGTATAAGAATTTTCCTGTCATGTCACTTGAAGTCTATTACTAGCATAGTTTCATGAAATCATAGTAGGTTTTAGTAATCCTTGTTATTATTTGCATGCCTTAAGATTCTTTTGATAGATGACCAAGAAGATTACCCCTGCATGTGGACCATGACCCAAAGCACCCCGTGTGACCTGTAAGAGGACTTGGCCGGATATATTTGAGAGCATCATATCTGTAATTTGCCCTGTGAGGGAGGAGACCCCTAACAAAGAGAATGATCTTGAGGAGTACTTAGACCCTGATTAGGTTTATAGTAAGATCCAGAAATTGGAGGATGATTATTCGTACTTGAAGGAGGAAAATCGATGTCTCAAGCTTATGATTTATGCCTTGGGGGAGGATGTGGAACAACTTAAGATAGGGATTGTTGAGCATAGAGGAGACTACTCGCCAGCGAGGTCTATATCATCGACTAGTCACTGTCAAGATGGAAATCTTCTTTGTTATCGATGTGGCTGTAGTGGCCATATCGCTCTTGATTGCCCTGGTGGTGGATACACGAGAGCTAGGTCAAGTAGATGGTGATGATCAACATAACAACATAGTACTTTAAATGATATGAATGATACTTTCCTTTGATTACCTAATTACTTAGTAGGAGATGATTTTCTTTATTGCTATGATATGATTAACTTACCATGATAAGAGGTTATTCCCATATTATGAGATATATGCTATTTGATTATGATATGTGATATGTGCAAAACTCTATGATATGTGATATATATATGATATGTGCTTAGTGATATGATATGATAAATGCATGATATTTGTGCTAGTATAATGGTGGGGTTAAATGAGTTAGAATAGGGGATTAGTACTAAATTCCTTCTCGTGATAAGCAAAATGCCTCCCAAAAAGAAGGTTCGCACAACTGCCCAGCCCATCAGAGCAAATGAAGATGTCATATTGGATACTTCATCAAATGTTGCTTCTGCACTTGTATGGTCAAGGAAAAGATCCAACTCGAGGGCACCGACTATTGGCTTTAGTGAGTAAGCATCTTTGCAAGAGGTGCACGCCATGCATGAGGAAATGAGAGACTTGTGCAAGGAAATGGACAAGCTATGAGCTCAAAGGTGGGAAGCATCACTAACTCAAGAAAGGAATGAAGTTCCACCACTTGCGATAGTGGCACTTGCTCGGAGAGAGAAGAAGCGGTTACCTGACGAAGGGATGATCATAGCGGAGTTTAAGAAGCTACAACCGCCTACCTTCTGTGGTGAGAGGGTGATGACCCATATGAGTTCTTGGATGAGATGGACAAACTAGTCCATCAACTTTCTTACTCATATGCCCAAATGATAGAGTTAGTGGGACTCTAACTTAAGAAGGAAGCTTGGTATTGGTACGAGAGAAATATTGAAGGATGGCTTTATGGAGCAGAACAATCTACGTGGGCAGAGTTTAAGCAAGAAGTGATGGATCAGTTCTTGCCTGAAGGCAAAAGGCAAGATAGAGCCTTGTAATTCAAGCAATTGAAGCAAAAGTCAAGGATGTTTATATCAAATTATGCTAAGGAGTTTAATCAACTTAACCGATTTGCTGCCAACATCATTCCTACTGAAGCTAGCATCATTAATCGCTTCCTAAGAGGGTTGATCACACCTCTGTTCAATTCATTGGCAGAAATAGAGTTTTCAACCTTGGCCAAGCTAATGGATAAGGCTAAGATAATGGAGAAAAGATACAAGGCAAAGAGAGCCAAACGAGCTAAATGGGACTAAAAGGGAAAGCATAAGAATAAAGGTTATGGGGGATAATATGGAGGAGGAGGAGGCCCAAGGAAGGAATTTTCATCATCCGGACAGCAGAATGGTCAAGCTAGGTAGGAAGTCCCCACTCATGGCAAATGTGGAAAGAAAAATTTTGGAGCTGAAAGGATTTTGGAGCATGCCTTAAGTATGGGCAAATAGGATACTTCATTAAGGATTGCCCTCAAATGAGGAATTAAAGGAATGGGACCACAGCACATCCACAATCTAAAACATTCCAATCGTAAGGGTAAGGAGCCATAGATAAGGGGCCAGCGGTTGGGAATGCACCAGCAATGGAGAACAAGGGCAAAGGTTGAGTTTTTGCCTTAAACCAGCAAGAGGCTCGCGATTCGCACATAGCCATCATAGGTATCATCCCCATCCAAAATTCTAGTGCAAAATGTTTGATTGATTCTGGTGCTATCCATTCTTTTGTATCACCTTATTTTGCAAAGAGTTTGGGTAGAAATAAGGAATTAATGAGTGAACATTTAGTTGTATCCACTCTTTTGGGGGAGGTGATGGAAGTAAAGCATGGGTATAAGGGTTATGAGGTGGACATTAATGGACAAAAGCTTCCTGTAGTATTGCTAGAATTGGATGTACTAGACTTTGATGTGATATTAAGGATGGACTAGTTATATGAGCATAGAGCTCATATTGACTGTAGAGAGAAACTTATTGAGTTTCGAACTAAGGATGGGAAGGAGTTTGTGTATAAAGGGGATAAGAATGAAAATCCTCTGAACTTGATATCAACCTTAGGAGCAAGAAGGATGTTAAAGAAAGGATGCCAAGCATACCTAGCCCATGTAATCGATACTGAGAAAGAGGCCGCCAATCAAGACAAGAGCATTCCAGTGGTGGATGAGTTCATAGATGTCTTTCTAGAAGATTTACCTAGATTACCACCTGACTATGAAATTGAGTTTAACATTGAACTATTGCCTATAACACAGCCTATATCGATACAACCATATCGCATGGCACTAATGGAGCTAAAAGAATTAAAGACGCAACTACATGATCTACTTGACAAGGGTTTTATCTGACTAAGCAGTTCACCATGGGGCGCTCCAGTGCTATTCGTAAAGAAGAAGGATGACTCGTTCTGAATGTGTATTGATTATTGTTAGCTTAACAAAGTCACTGTGAAGAATAAGTATCCTTTGCCGAGGATCAATGATCTTTTTGATCAATTGCAAGGAGCTGGTCACTTCTCCAATATCGACTTAAGGTCTGGCTATCATCAACTAAAGATCCATGGAGAAGACATCTGCAAGACTACCTTCCATACTAGATATGGACACTATAAGTTCACGGTTCTGCCATTTGGATTGACAAATGCACATACTGCTTTCATAGACTTAATGAATCAAGTATTCAGACCATTCCTTGACAAGTTCATGATCGTGTTCATTAACAACATCCTAATTTACTCAAAGAATAAAGAAGAATATGAAGAACATTTGAGGATCTTACTTCAAACGCTATGTGATCACCAGCTCTACACTAAGTTATCCAAGTGTGAGTTTTGGATGGAGTCTATCAACTTTCTTGGACATGTAGTAAGTACGGAAGTGATTCAAGTTGATCCTAAGAAAGTTGAAGCAATAGCAAATTAGCTAAGGCCCATAACAATTTCAGAAGTACGGAGTTTCTTGGGCATGGCTGGGTATTATTGCAAGTTCATACATGACTTTTCTAAGATGGCAGCTCTATTGACCAAGTTGACCAGAAAGCAAGTTAAGTTCAATTGGGAAGAGTCCTGTGAGAAGAGTTTTCAGAAACTCAAGAAGTGTTTGACATCGGCTCCAATTTTGGCATTACCGGAAGGAGAAGAAAGGTTCACTGTCTATTGTGATGCCTTGCGAGTAGGACTTGGATGCCTCTCAATGCATAATATGAAAGTCATCGCCTATACATCATGATAGCTTAAGAAGCATGAAGTTAATTATCCTACTCATGATTTGGAGTTAGCTGTTATAGTTTTCGCTCTCAAAATCTGAAGACATTACATGTATGGAACAAAGCGTGAGATTTACACGGATCATAAGAGTCTTCAGTACATCTTGAGCCAAAGAGATCTTAACCTGAGGCAGAGGAGATTGATTGAACTATTGAAGGACTATGACTATTAGATTCTTTACAATCCTGGAAAGGCAAATGTGGTGGCGGATGCCTTGAGTCAAAAATTGATGGGAACCCTAGCCCACATGACTGTGCGAAAGAGGTCGATCGTGAAGGAATTAAAGAAATTTTTTAGTCAAGGCTTGAAGCTAGAGAATGGAGGATCAAGAGTTTTATTGGCTTATTTCCAAGAGAAGTCTAAGCTAATGGAGGAAATAAGGGATTCACAAGGTAAGGACCCACACATGATGAAGTTGAAAGATGAGAGAAAAAGGGGAAGAACTCTGAGTTTGAAATGGTCAATGGAAATTTAAAGTGCGGGAATAGAGTATGAATACCTGATGTGGATGGATTAAGGGAAAGGATATTAAAAGAGGCACATCAGATACCTTAGTGCTCATCCTAGAACTACCAAAATGTACCGTGATGTGAAAACTAACTATTGGTGGCTTGGACTGAAGAAGGATGTGGCAATGTTTGTAGCATCTTGTCTAACTTGCCAACAAGTCAAGTACGAACATCAACGACCCTCTAGATTGCTACAAGAAATTCAACTACCTAAATGGAAGTGGGAACACATCACTATAGACTTCATAGTTGGATTACCTAGAACCTCTAAAGGATATGACTTTGTATGGGTCATAGTGGACAGACTGACAAAATCTGCTCATTTTCTGGGAGTTAAGACTACATATTCTGCAGCTCAGTATGCATAGTTGTACATGGACGAGATCATGAAATTACATGGAGTGCCGATTTCCATTATCTCGGATCAAGGGACTCAATTCATCTAACGGTTCTAGCAAAAGTTATAAGAAGCCTTCGGAACACAACTTAATTTCAGTACTGCATTTCACTCTCAAATGGATGGACAATCTAAAAGGATAATTTAGACACTAAAGGATATGTTAAGGATGTGTGTTCTAGACTTTGGTGGTAGCTGGGATAAGTACTTACCTTTGATTAAATTCACCTACAATAATAGATATCATTCGTCCATCGGCATAGCACAATATGAAGCATTGTTGGGAGAAAATGTCGTTCTCCAGTTTGTTGGAGTGAACTTGGCGACAAACATGTGGAGATGCCAGAGTTGCTTAAGGAGACTATCGAGAAAGTACCTTTGATTCAAGAGCGACTGAAAATGGCCTTCAGTTGGCAAAAGAGTTATATGGATCCTAAGCGAAAGGACATCCATTTTACCAAGGGAGATCACGTGTTCTTGAAGGTCTCTCCAATGAAAGGTGTTATGAGATTTGGCAAGAAAGGAAAGTTATCACCTCGCTTTATTGGTCCTTTCAAAACGTAGATAAGGTTGGGAAAGTATCTTATAGACTTGCCTTATCTCCAATTATGGTGCATGTGCACCCAGTGTTTCACGTCTTTATGTCAAGGAAGTCTGTGTTAAATTTGTCTCATGTCCTGTCACCTTCAGACATAACGTTAGATGAGCAACTATCCTATGAGGAGTCACCAATAGCTATAGTGGATCAACAAGTGAAGACATTAAGAAATAAGGAGATACCCATGATTAAGGTCTAATGGCAAAATAATGGGATAGATTAGTGCTCTTGGAAAGCCGAGGAAGAGATGCAATAACAGCACCCTTAGCTTTTCAAGATCAGTTAGGTAAAAATTTAAATTCAAGGATGAATTTCTTTTAAGGGGGGAAGAATGTAACAACCCACACCTACCCTAAAATTTTTTTATGACAATTTGCTTGATTTAAAACTATTAAGATTAAATGTGTCCTTTTATGGGAATTTATGTTCTATGTGATTGATGAGTATGTGGTATGTTAAATTAATTTTTAATATGCATAATATGAGTTATTATTATGAAATAAATGAGTTATATAAAGTATATTAGTATAAAATAATTTATTTTAAATAAAATGAATTTTCATGCATAAAGGCAATTTTAAGCATAAAATGATTTTATGAGTATTTAAAAATAATTTTTAAATAAATGTTTTGAGAAAAATTTTAATGAAAATAATAAAAAAAATATTTTTATTTTAATTACTTATAATCAGCCCCTAATTTAAATAAAAAATCCAAATACCTAAAAGCCTACTACCCAAAAATCCTCATAAGCTAGCTCATTAAGGGCATTAGTGGAAATTGCTAATGTTCCAGCAGCCATTACTCTACTTTTTATATATTTTGATAGAAAAATTCTCTCAAAACAATTCTCTCTACTGAAATTAAAAAAACACCTTTCAATTTTACGATTTCTCGCCCGTATTTGTAAGTTTTTCTTTCTTAACAATTTCCTATCTGATTGCTATGAAATAAATTATGAGAAAATTATTTTGAACTAGTCGTTTACTAATTTTTTACAGATTTAATTTTGTTTGGGTGAGTTTTTGACAGAGAAATTTAATTCTCTACCGAAAACACTAATCATTCTGCACAATTTCTCCAAGGGTAAATTCTACAACTCAAAATTAAAATTTTTATGCATAAACACTACAAAGGGGGCTGATTCTAGAATGATTGATTTCTAAATTGATTTTTGATGTGTTTTAATGAAAAATATTGGATTAAACTATATTTTTACATATTTCTATAATGACTGAAAAGTTTCATAAAACAAAGGAATTCATGGTTTTTGTGCTAGAACATAGAAGTTAGAAAATTCTATTATTATTTAAACATATGGCTCTTGATTTATATATGAATGGATTCTAATATGATATTTGTTTTGTTTGAATGAAAAATAATGATTTAAATCATGTGTTTGCATATCGCTATAATGAACAAAAAGCGCGAAAACTCATGATTTTCACCCTAAGCCTTAAAATTTAGAATTTTTTGTATAATTATTATTTATGGCTGCCAATTCATACATGAGGATGTTCTAAGCTGATGTTTGCTATGATTGAATAAAAAATAATGGTTTAAACCACCTCTTTACATATTACTGTAATGATCGAAAAATATTAAAAATAAGAAAACTCATGGTTTTGCATCCTAAAACCTAAAATTTGAAATTTCATATACATGTCACACATATGGCTACTGATTCATGTAAACTAATGTTCTAAAATGAATTTTTTGTTTTTGTGTTTACATGAAAAATCTTGGTTCAAACTATATTTTTACATATTACTGTAATAGACAGAAAGTGCAAAAAGTAAAAAAAATTCAATTTTTTCTTTGATGATGCATTCGGCCTACTATAGAATTTTTATCCCAATATCTATAATTTTAATGTGATGTATTTTGATGATTATTGACATGTATGTATGTATGATAAATGATAAAATTGCATATTAGTTGAAGGTATGACACTAGACAAGCCTAGAGACACTTTAGTATACTTAAGGTATACTTAAGGTATCTTAATCTTATATTGTGATTAGAGTATGAATGTGATTGGGAAATATGGAACTAGATGTTATGATGACTTGATAATGAATAAATGGTCTTGAGTTGATGAGGTGATTAATTGAATGAATGGATCATAAGAGTTAAATATGACACTGGAAAGGTTAATCGTTAAGTCGACATATATGGAAGTGTTAAGTGTACTAAGTTGATTATTAAAGTGAATTGATATTAAGAAAATGATATTATGTTGACCTTAGAAAGGTATTAACATGAGTTATGATGTGTTTTCATATGGGCCTATAAAGGCTAAGTGTGCAAAAGTCAACATGTTATGTACAAGTGATGAGTGCACTTATATGTGTAACTCTAAGTGTATATGAATGTTATATGTGCATAGGGTAGTTATGGGATAGGATAGCATCATGATTAAATAAATACTAAGTATTGAATTAAATATTATTTTAGAGCTTGAGGACTATTAGAAGTCAAGGGCTACAAGTACTAAGAGCAAAGGAACCACAAGGTGAGTAAATATTGTATTCATTCTACAACTGTGAGTAAACACTATGTTCATGTTACAAATGTAAGTAACATTATATTATGTTACAAGTATGTGATATCATGTTATGTGTACCTTGATATTCTTGAGACCGAAGTTATTTTCTATTTCAAATGAACTCAATGATCTCTATTTTAAGCTTGGGTTGCCAAAGGATATTTGGTCCAAAAACCATTTTGTTTATCCAATGATAATTCTTTTGAGATAATTGCCCTAACTTATTTTCTTCTAGAACTACACTATTCTTGTATCTTATGTTCAAATAAATTAAACTGATATTACTATTATGATACATGTTATTATTGCCTTAAGTGCTATTGATATATATGAATACCATTAGCTCTAGCTATGATACTTTTAACCTTTTATGCAGAAGTCCTTGTGTCAATGCGGGTAATTATCAGAACCTATGCACATGGTCTTAACTCGTTGGATAGGGGTAGTATATCCACCTCAGCTAAAAAAGGGCGATTTTAGTCATGGGGCCTGATCAGCTTCAGGCCTTCTATGTGATAGGAGTTGGGATTTGGTTTAAGGCTACCTCTCATTTATGTGTTCGAGTGGTAGAGCAATAGCCTATACTCTTTATATGTTATAAGTGTGATTTCCGCAAACTTATTAAATTGAACCTTTACTAAATTGCAACCTAATTCATTAATTGTAAATCATGAACTATATGTGTAAACTATGAGTTTCCTTTTCAAAGAAATATGTGTTAATGTATGTGTTTTATCATTTACTCATTGAGATCATCTATCTCACTCCTTTTCCTTTTTCCTTGGGTGGTTCCAGGTGAGTAGTATGAGGAGGCAAGGTGATAGCTCAAGCATCCTACTCCACTTAGGGAATTCCTTATCCGAAGTCTTTAATAATACTGTGATATGAAGGGTTATCGTTAGACACTCCAAGAATAATTAATTTGATGTTTATTTGAAATGTTTTGTTAAAATTTCAACTGGATTATAAATATTATTTTCTTATGGATTATATGTGAAGTATCTAATTATTATCTTCCATAACTAAAGGTTTTCACATAAATTTTTTAAATGAGTTATTATATGAGGCTCGGTATGATCCTAGACATGAACTGTGTATGTGTAGATGGGTTCTACGGACGTGGGTGACCTTATGTCTCCCCGAGCCTCAGCTTATGGCAAGTTAGCTCAAAAGATTCTGAAAATGTTTTGATAAAGGGAGAGCCTTAGCTTATAGAGAGTCGACTCGAGAGATTCTGACAAGATTTTGAAAAAAAAAAAAGAGCCTTGGCCTAAGGCGAGTTGGCTCAAAAGATTCTGATAAGATTTTGGTTGCGCCAAAGAAACTTTGGTTTCTGAATGTGAGGGGTTGGGCCTTTTGGAAGGCTCAAAGGAACTTTGCTAGGAGTAAAGGGACTCTGGAAGTCACACTTCATTGATTAAATTCAAAAGTTTGCTTTGTGAATGTAATTTTTTCATGTAACTTTTGTGTCTTACGAAGACATATATTTATGGACTAAAAACTTGACAAGGTTGAGGAACTTAACTTGGATTGATGTAGAATAATTGCCATAGTGGCATTACGAGGAGATTGAGATTTTTTTGAGGGCTTGCTTTAGATTTTGGAATCTAGTGGCCTGTGGTTTTTGTTTTGGTCCTACTAAAGAGGAGTTGTGTCCCACCTTTAGGAAGTTCAATGCTATGGCTTGACTATAACTCAGAGGTAACTCTAGTAATACCAAAGTTCAAAGTTTGGCATTTTCCATATTTTTCAGGAGTTTTGGACTCATCTAAGGATGGCACAGGCAAGATGGTGGTTGGTAATGGTCAAGGGTATTTGACTGGTACGATTTGATAAGTTTCATGATCCCAGTAACCGGGAGATATGAGGGGGTAAAGGCTCAATAATGAAGGCTTTGATTTTCTATTTGAGTGTCAGATTTGGGTCTACTGATTGGGGTGATGCCAAAGTGGCAAATGGAATAAAGACCTTTTGTGGTTAGAGCCATGTTGGTGGAGACATTGATGATTCTCGATTACTTTGTATAAGATTTAGAGACATGAACTGCCTTGCCAGTTATTCACCAATTGCAAAAAAATTTGTCTATTCTTACCCTTTTCTATTAGGGGTGTTTTATGGGTGTCTGGTTTTGGGCTGTTTTGCAGATGTGGCTGATGGAGCATGTTTTGATGGTGGCCCCTTACTTTTCAATTCATACATACCTTATTAAGACTCGACCAGAGACTAGATAAGATGGTTGCTTGCGGCTTGCCTCTAAAGGACACATTTTTGGCACTACCAATGGTAAGAGATTAAATCCCTCATAACTAAGGGCCATGAGTGTTGATCGGTTTGCCTATTGGGTTTGGTTTGAATGACTTCCCATTAAAGGATGAGGATCTTGAGGCAGACTCAGGATGTGCCCCTGGTTTTCCTTTCTTGAAGTCTGCGTAGATCACAACTCTCATTACTATAGTCTATCGGGGTGGCTGGCTAAGCAGTTATCATACTATTCGCTTTGGGATTTCACTTAGGTCCACAGAAAAGTATGATGATAGGTGGTTGATAAAGGCAGTTTGGCTAGTTAAGAAAAAGTGCTAGGCTGCCCTGCTGAGGATAATAGGGGGTGACACAATAAAGGAAGGAGAGACTATAGGAGGAGCCACTAATAGCAAAAAGGCTGCAGCACAAACAGAGGGGTGACTTGATCTTTGAAGGAGACTTGGGGATCTACTAGACACATGTTGTAGTAGTGACTCAAACTATGGTGGCAGGGACAAAGGAAACTGTGATTGTATTGAGACAAGATGACACTGCAGTGGTGGTTCATATAAGGACAGCTATAGTTAGGGCAGAAAGGGGTATTGCAGTTTCTGAACTACAGAGAAGGATTTTTGGGAGCAATTTCAAAATCACTGGTACTCAAAAGAGAATTTTTGATACTTCTATGGGAGCAATTCTAATTTTGTTGGTAGTGCTACTGCTACGATAGAGGGAACTACAAAGATTTGAAGGAGGAGTATGTCCATTTGAGGAGATTATGGCAAACTCTGATTCTAACGAAGACGTAAGAGATGTGCACCTCAAGGCGTAGAGGAAGACTGGCTAAACCATGACTCTTTTTTGTTTTTTTTTTGTTCAAAATAATTACAGATTGAAAAGACTACACGAAACATGATAAGCTATAGACGATATTGAAAGGGCTATCCTTTTCATCATGATGATGGGCTTACATTTTGCAAAATTTGATCACCATTAAATGAGGCATTTTTTATTTTTGCTCCAATTTCTACCTAGGCCGCCCTTTCAAGGTTTTTAGCTTAGCAACCATTCTCCTTTTTTTTTCTTCTTTTTTCTTTTTTTTTTTTTGTCTTTCTTTTTTTTTTTTTTTTGGTTTATTTAGGCAAACGAATTAAGTTAATGATGTTTAGGCATAGAGATAATGAGAATGTGATTCAAATAAAATACTTTATATTATGATTTAAACCAAAAACGGGCTGCCTACATATCCCTTACAGTTATCATCATCATTTTTTATCACTTTTTCAAAGATAATCAGGTCTACATAGTTCTGAATACATATGCATGAAAATAAAAAATGAAATGTAGATGTCATCTTCAGATGATGTATCATTTCAGCTTATCTAGATTGCTAGGATGGGAGCTTCCATCCACGTCCATGAAGATGGTGCCTTTATTGGATAAGATCTTTTTGAGCATATATTATCTAGCCTAGTTTAGTTTGAACTTCTTCTTAGATCATGAATAAGGGCTTGGGATTCTCTTAGAACTGGATTTCCTTTCTACGAATCCTTTATCTTGTATGTTTTATTTGAAGCGCTCAGCTAGTCTCCGTTGATAACTTTGAATTTTGTACAAAGCATCGATTCTCTTTTCATCAA
This sequence comes from Reutealis trisperma, assembly GCA_947687605.1. Classification (NCBI taxonomy): domain Eukaryota; kingdom Viridiplantae; phylum Streptophyta; class Magnoliopsida; order Malpighiales; family Euphorbiaceae; genus Reutealis; species Reutealis trisperma. The sequence continues at coordinate 57,452 of CANTUT010000366.1, read as the reverse complement.
TGGCAATTAGCTAGTCATAATACCTTTTAGTCTATTCTATCTTCATTCTCCATAGCTTCTCTTTGACAAGTTTCTCATAAACTGTGATGCTTGAATCATCCCTATCTTGTCTTATATAAAACAATCCATGAGCTTTTCCACTACTACCATGCAAATGCAATGTATAGGATTTTGGATTTTTTTTTTTTTGCCATAATTAATTAATCCTTTTGCCTTTTTCATCTTTTTTTGTATTTTTTGTATTTTTCATTCTTTTTGTTCTCTCTTTTTTTTTTTTTTTTTGATGTCCCATTTAAAGAAGAATCAGAAAAAATTAGATCAAATCAGAAAGTTTAAACTCTTTATTATTGATAAAAGTCCCATCATGAGTACATTAAAGAATAAGTCTAGAAGGCAAAATATAGACTTTGAAAGGTAAGATCTGACAAACTTAAATTTAAAGAAAGATTTAATATAAACAGGCTCAAAAGGCTCTGACATAGACTTTGACTTAAGTGACTTAGACACGAATTCAAATGACTCGGACATAGACCCAAAGGACCTGGATAGGGGACAGTAGCGTTGGCACTCTTCTCAAAATACTGATTATTAGGTGAAGTTTGAGATGGTTGAGTGAGCTCGGTAGTTCAAAAAGGATTGATGGTGGTGCTAGACTTTGGGTCTGGGAGCAATGATATCCCCACTGTCAATGAGGTCCTAGATTTTGTGCTTTAGAGCCTTACAAGCATAAGTTATGTGCCCTAGCCCTTAATGATAATCATAATGCTCATTAGCATTATAACCTTTGGGCAAGGGGTTTGGAGGAGGTCATGGGTTTAAGGGCTTAACTATATTAGTCTCTAAGGCTTTATTGTAGACAACACTGAGGGGCATGCCCAGTGTAGAGAAAGTCCTCCTTGTTTCTAAATTCATTAGCTAGTGACAAGACATAACATTTATCTTCCCCTCTCTTTGGGTGGCATTAGTGGTGTAGTTAGCATTCTTGTGATACCTAGAGGATTCATCCTTAATTCATCCTAATTGAATTAAATCCTTAATCTTGGTGGTAATGGCAATACGAGCTTTGAAGCTAGGGAGGTATTGTGTTTGTAAATGCATCTAGTATTGGGGGAGGAGGTTCTTGACAATGATATCAATTTGCTCTATGTCAGATGGATGGTTTACCATTTATGCTGCTTTTGACCTCCACGTTGTAACGAATGCAGTAAAGGATTAACTTTGCCCTTGTTTAGTGGTTTTCAAATCTCGTCAGGTGACACCCACCTCGATGTTGTAGTGGTATTGCTTGACAAATGCATTGCATATGTCATTTTAAGTCTTCTTGTGATTCTGGTTGAGATCTAAAAATCATTTAATAGTAGCTCCAATTAAAGATTATTGGAATAACTGAGCAATGTGCTCATCATCCACACCAAAGGGTCTCATAGCACCCATATACATTTTAAGGTGAGTTTTAGGATATGTGGTGCCATTAAACTTGTCCATGTCCGACATTTTAAATTTTGGTGGAACCCATGCATTTGGAAAGAAAGCTAAAGAGTCGACATCTATTATGTTTTCATGCTTTTTGATGTTCTTGAGTGTTCTCTCCATGGCCTCAATTTTCTCTATCAATTTCTTAGCATTGAGAAAGCTAAAATAATCTCCACTTTGAAAAGGATTCATAATAGGAGAGGGAGTGATTGTGTTCAAATCCATGATAAGAGAGGTTGGAGTTTCAGGTGTTTTCCCATTATCTATGAGATCAATAATGGCAGGAGTAAAAGTATAGGCATGGGTAATCCTAGCTTAGGCAGATGCAGGTTCAACATGAGCATAAGGGGGACTGATAGTGACATTAGTCATTTCCTTGACCTCATTGATGATCGGCGAGTGTTGGGAGTTGAGAGCATTAGTGAAGGTGATATACTGGGTATTGAGAGCATTGGTGAAAGTTTTTGCTTGGGTTTTAAGAGTAGTGGCGAGTGTGGCTTAGAAAGTCTCCTTTTGTTTCTTGAGGAGATTGGCAAAAAAGGTGCTCATCACAGCTTGATCGAATGAGCTGGAGGTGTTGGCCATTGGTACCTTTGAAACAGAAAATGGGTAAGAATACAAAGTTGTGAAGAAAAAAAAAGGGAAGGTATGTTGGGAAAAGGATTCATTCCATATTGTTGGTCACTGGATTTACATGTTGACTAGGTGAGTGTATGAGGTGTTTTGGGATAACGGACCATTGGTATGGGTCTTTGAGGTCTTTGAGGGTTTACCTTGTAGAGCTTCTCATGTTATGTATACATGGTCGTGACGTGATGCATGCCGAAAAAGGTTTCATGAACATGCAAGAGTATCGATTATTACAGTACATGGAACCTAAGGTCAAAGGCTAAGGCAACTATATGCACAAGAGTGAAGGGTGGTTTGATTTAAGGGTCTCTGTCCCACTAGAGTATCGATATACCTAACCACATACGAGGCAAAGAGCCTTGCATAGGTCCAATAATACTGATTGCTCATTACACCACTAAAATGATTGGAGATTCGTCTCAGGGTGGAATACTTTCGCTATCTCCCAGCATACTCAAAAAGAGTTATCAAGTGAATACTACTCGCCATTCAAAAGTTTTTCTAAAACTAAAGTTTAGGTAATGAGCCTTTATTATGCAAAATGATGTATGAAAGTCAAATTATACTTAATAAGCCAAATGGAGATTATTTTGAAAAAAAAATTTCTTAACCAAATAGTGATCCTCTTATTTTTCTTTTTATTGAAAAAAAATGTGGCAACCAGTCCCCAATGGAGTCGCCAACTGTGAGATCTCACCTAAGCACCGGCCCGATTCATTAAAAGGAATCGGAATGCTCATTTGGGTTTAGACTCATGATGGAACCCTTAGGTTTGGATTTGGTTGATTTTTGAAAATGATTTTGGGAGTCACTATCCTAATTTATTTTTAAATGGAAAAATTAAGGAAAAATCCAATTATGACTCCAATTCATTAATTTTAGTTAATTAATTTATCCAAGGATAAAAATCACTAGTCTTTGAACTAGGTTGAGTTTGAAGACTAGGGTTTTTGTTTTAAATAATTTAAATTTGGCTCTTAAATTGAATTTGACTTAAAAATTAATTTCATGAATGAAAAATATTATATGACAATCAATGCATGAGCATGGTATGAGTGAAGAAGAAAATAAAACATCCACAAATTAATTAAAAAGGGGAAAGAAGATTGATTGGGATTTAGATTCAAATTCTAAATGTGCCTACGTACCCCCATTGAATGGGAATCAAAACCCACATAGTTCATTCCACAATTAAATAAAGGGGTTTAGAGGTTGATTGGATTGATTGATTTGATTTGGGTTTGAGAGAAAAAGGCTGATACCTTAGCTTTTAGTGGGTGAAGGGTTTTACCGAACTAAAGTTTCGTTTTATCAGGACCGAGTGGTTGGATGGATTGGAAGATTAATTAATTAATAAAATGATTAATTAACTAATTAATATGATGAAAAGAATGGACGGATTAATTAATTAAAAAGATTAATTAATTAATTTGGAGGAAGGGTGAATTAAGGAAAATGATTAATTTGACTTCAAAAAGTGATTAATTAACTAATTAATTAATTGAGTGATTAATTAAAAAAGAGTTTTAGTTAATTAAAAAGATTAATTAACTTGGTTAGGGTGAGATAATTAATTAATTAATTAATTAGAGAGGGGATGGAGAGAGAAGAAGAAAATTTGATAATAATCATCGATATCTACTTTGGAGGTGAAGAAAAATGAGAAAATGGGGGACCTATTTATAGGCAAATAGGATTGAGAGTTGTTTAGGTAGTGAAAATATGAAAAGACATTGAGGGGTAGGGCTAGAAAGGGCTGAAAATTGGGCCAAATAGGCTAAAAAGGTCATTTTCTGTGTAGAAAATAAGTGCACTCACGTCAAACAGATGCAGCACCACACCAGGTGGTTGCGGCATGCCACAAGTGGTACTTGCAGTGCCACACAGAGTTGAAGCAGCACTACAGGGCTTCCCTACAGTAGCCACATGGCGCGGCTAACTAGCGTTGCAAGATTCTTTTTTGGTCATTTTTGGAGATTTTGGATCAGTTTTTGAGACTTCCAGGTTAGTTTTTGGAAGTTATAGAATTTAAAAATTTTATTGGTCAGCTTTGATAGATTTGAAATTAATTTTAAAATAATTGAATAGTCAATCTGAGAAAAGATCAAGTCGATTTCAAAAAAATATTATCTGATATAGAAAGTCCAGTTAGGATAAGAAAAGTGCTAGTATTTGAAAATTAATTATCCTCATACTAATATGATTGAAAGTCCATTTTTAGCTCCGGGGGCTGCTCCTCAGTAAGAGGCGCTGCTCCTTTGATCCTTCCTCATTAACCAGCTAACGAGACCACTGTGTTGGCTCTGCGTAACGCACTAATATTAGCAAGTATCAAACTGCAGCCAAATGATGAGGTGTAAAATTAAGAATTCACAACAATTCAACCTAATCATCTTATGAATGTCCATATATTATTATGATCACATGTCTAGTAGCATGACACCCATTACCTCCATAACCATAAGTATCTTATATTTATCATGGATAATAACAGAGGTGATGGTTTTCTAGATTAATAATGTCCAATTAAGAATCCTCTGACTATGAACATATTTAAAGGGTTTGTATTAGATCGATCTATCACTTATATTCTAAACTCTTGATAATAAATCTTCTTACAAATTACTTAAGGAATATATTCAATGTAATGCAACTCCTTTTACATAAAGAATATATTTAATGTGATTGAAAATTATTTATATTATTACATAATATGTATATGGCTCATAAAACATATATTGCTATCAAAAATAAAATAGCAATTAGTAGTAATTGATAATTGTTGATTCTAAATCCTCCTTATTTTTTACACTGTCTTACAATTGATTTGAATTTATATATTATTTGAA